>JASVER010000093.1:1601526-1876357 GCA_030449065.1 Oceanodroma leucorhoa
CCTTCCCTTCCTTCCCTCCTTCCTTCCCTCCCTTCCTTCCTTCTCTCCCTCCCTCCTTCCCTCCTTCCTTCCTTCTTTCCTCCCTTCCTCCCTCCCTCCCTCCCTCCCTGTATCTGTCCACATTTTTTCAGTATTATTGCTGCTGTGTTATATCCTTATCCTTCTGGTGCGTGTAATGAACAGAAAGAGAGAAATTCCCCCTATGGAAAAACTAACAAATACCATGGTTGAAAGTAGGAAGGAGAACAGAGGTTTGAAGTTACATTTCATCTCCATGCCTGTTACTTTCATTAGGAGAGGTGAGATGGTCTCTAATGGTTTCACCTTTACCATTTGTTACATTTGCTAAGAGCCTTCCCTGAGCTTCTCCTTTTAGATCAAGAGTTTTTAGGTGTGTCAGTCATGTTGCAGCCTCATTAGTGTCTGTCAGGATACAGGAAAGGGTGGCACATTGCCCTTCTAAGTACAGCCACAGCACACATTAGAAAGTAGCAAGATAGATCAATATCGGCTATGAAAGTTTCAGCTTTTTCGAATTCAAATAATATCTGGAAAATATTTGAAGTAGTGTATGAGTCCAGGAACCAGAATATGTCATAGTACCTAGGTGGTTTGCCTGTTTGCCATTCACAGTCACTGCTAAAAGAAGTGACACTTGCATTGTAATGTGGAAACTCTGATTGACCCCTTCGCTCGACCTGCTGTTTACCAACAGAGAAGGACTGGTGGGAGATGTGGTGGTYGGAGGCCGTCTGGGGCTCAGCAACCATGACATGATAGAATTCTCGATTCTTGGTGAAGTAAGGAGAGGGGTCAGCAAGACTGTACCATGGATTTCCAGAGGGCAGACTTTGGCCTGTTCAGGACASTGGTTGAGAGAGTCCCTTGGGAGGCAGTCCTGAAGGGCAAAGGGGTCCAGGAAGGCTGGACGTTCTTCAAGGAGGAAGTCTTAAAGGCGCAGGAGCGGGCTGTCCCCGTGTGCCATAAGAAGAGCTGGCAGGGAAGACGACCGGCCTGGCTGAACAGGGAGATTTTGCTGGGACTCAGGGAAAAAAGGAGAGTCTACTACTGTTGGAAGAAGGGACAGGCAACTCGAGTACAGGGATCTCGTTAGGTCTTGCAGAGAGAAAATTAGAACGGCAAAAGCCCAGCTAGAACGCAATCTGGCCACTGTCGTAAGAGACAACAAAAAATGTTTTTACAAGTATATTAACAACAAAAAGAGAACCAAGGAGAATCTCCATCCTTTATATTGGATGTGGGGGGGACCATTGCCACCAAGGATGAGGARAAGGCTGAGGTACTCAATGCCTTCTTTGCCTCAGACTTTAGTAGTCAGACCAGTTGTCCTCAGGGTATTCAGCCCCCTGAGCTGGAAGACAGGGAYGGAGAGAAGAATAAACCCCCCATAATCCAAGAGGAAGCAGTTAACGACCTGCTACGCCACCTGAACACACACAAGTCTATGGGGCCGGATGGGATCCACCCGAGAGTTCTGAGGGAGCTGGTGGAGGAGCTTGCCAAGCCGCTCTCCATCATTTATCAGCGGTCCTGGTTAATAGGGGACGTCCTGGACAACTGGAGGCTTGCCAATATGACACCCGTCTACAAGAAGGGCCGGGAGGAGGATCCAGGCAACTACAGGCTTGTCTGTGAGCCTGACCTCGGTGCTGGGGAAGATTATGGAGGGCGCTCACAAGGCAGGTGCAGGACAACCAGGGGATCAGGCCCAGCCAGCACGGGTTCGTGAAGGGCAGGTCCTGCTTGACCAACCTGACCTCCTTCTATGACAAGGTGACCCGCCTAGTGGATGAGGGGAAGGCTGTGGATGTGGTTTACCTGGACTTCAGCAAAGCCTTTGAYACTGTYTCCCACAGCATTCTCCTGGAGAAGCTGGCAGCTCATGGCTTAGATGGGTGTACTCTTAGGTGGGTAAAAAACTGGCTGGATGGCCGAGCCCAGAGAGTTGTGGTGAATGGAGTCAAATCCAGTTGGTGGCCGGTCACGAGYRGTGTTCCCCAGGGCTCAGTTTTGGGGCCCGTCTTGTTTAACGTCTTTATCAATGATCTGGATGAGGGGATTGAGTGCACCCTCAGTAAGTTCGCGGATGACACCAAGTTGGGTGGGAGTGTTGACCTGCCTGAGGGTAGGAAGGCTCTGCAGAGGGATCTGGACAGGCTGGATCGATGGGCCGAGGCCAATTGCATGAGGTTCAACAAGGCCAAGTGCCAGGTCCTGCACTTGGGTCGCAACAACTSCAGGCAACGCTACAGGCTTGGGGAAGAGTGGCTGGAAAGCTGCCCAGTGGAAAAGGACCTGGGGGTGCTGGTCGACAGCCGACTGAACATGAGCCGGCAGTGTGCCCAGGTGGCCAAGAAGGCCAACAGCATCGTGGCCTGTGTCAGAAATAGTGTGGCCAGCAGGAGTAGGGAGGTGATCATGCCCCTGTACTCGGCACTGGTGAGGCCACACCTTGAATGCTGTGTTCAGTTTTGGGCCCCTCACTACAAGAAGGAGATTGAGGTGTTTGAGCATGTCCAGAGAAGGGCAACAAAGCTGATGAAGAGTCTGGAGAACAAGTCTTATGAGAAGTGGCTGARGGAACTGGGGTTGTTTAGCTTGGAGAAGAGGAGACTGAGGGGARACCTTATCGCTCTCTGCAACTACCTGAACAGAGGCTGTAGAGAGGTGGGTGCTGGTCTCTTCTCCCAAGTAACAAGCAATAGGACGAGAGGAAATGGCCTCAAGTTGTGCCAGGGGAGGTTTAGATTGGATATTAGGAAAAACTTCTTCACCGAAAGGGYAGTCAAGCATTGGAACAGGCTGCCCAGGGAAGTGGTGGAGTCACCAACACTGGAGACATTCAAAAAACRTGTGGATGTGATACTTCAGGACATGGTTTAGTGGACATGGGTGCTGGGCTGACCGTTGGACTCGATGGTCTTAAAGGTCTTTTCCAACCTTTATGATTCTATGATTCATCACAGCAGCCTCCCAGCAGTTGGGTGGGTGCTACTGAGCATGCAAAGAATGAGGGTGGCTAAAGGAAAAGTCCAAAAWCCTCAAAAGCTCAAAAAATGCTTTCTGCTTCTGCCAGTGCCTTCTGCATCCAAGTATTTGCAGTCTCAGGTTAACTGCCCAGTTTTTATTTTCTCTTAGCTTTTCCCCACTGGAATAATTATCCTTCTAAATAGTCTTTCAGCACCAATGATCTTCACTTAGCTAATAGTTTTGGAAGTCAATGGCTTTATGTTAATTTTCTCCTTTCACGTGAAAAATAAAGCATATGTAAGACCACTAGCAGCTGCTGCTGTTGAMGAGGAGTTAAAGCTGCCCTCTTCAGGTAGTGGAGAACAAAGTTACCCAGCCAGTCAGCTCTGTGTGCCTTCAAGGTGATGGTTGTAATCTGTAAAATTCTATGTGCACCTAAGAGGTTCACGTTTGGAAATGTATATTTAAGTGTATAAGCCTTATTTTGTCGTGTATTTTCCCTTTGAAAACAATGGAAACTAGTAATCTAGTAGTAGTTGGATATTCTGTACCTTTGTGCATGTAGGCCCACATCAGTAAGAACGTGTCTATACTTTCATGTACGTACACAAACGTTGTTAGAAAGTTCGGCTTGCTGAATAGTACATGTACTTGAACCAAAATAAATAAGAGTATTCAAAAATGACATTGGAAAAATGTAGCTTTTTTAAATGTGTTAGTGTTGTTGTTCTTGTTTGTTTACTGTGGCTAGGGACATTTCTCATAGCTATGATAAGAAGTCAGAACAAGACTGTTCCTGTCCCAAGGGCTCACATCCTATTACAAGAGAAGAGACAAGCAGATGCCATAAAGGGAAACACACTGGCAGCATGCAAAACATTAGCAGCAGTGTAAGAGCTGCCTTGAATCCCAGTTTTCCCATAAAGCTTGTGATTTTCTTTAAGCTCTGCCTTCTAGAATTGTTTTATTAACTTAGTTTTCATATGTTTTCATTGGTTCTAGCATGCACAATTGTGGACAAAACCAAAATATGGAAATGTGACACTGAGTAGATAAGTCATCGTTGTGTGACAAACAAAAGCCATCCAAATGTTTGCTTCTTAATTGTAAGCCAATCTTTTCATTTTGGATGGAAAGAAAGGAGTTTAAATGGGTGAACCTAACTAATGACTGGAGTAGAGGACAGTGAAACAGCCATACCAACATCTCTTGGAAGACTACTAACACTTGTGGGAAATTTAAGTTAAAAGCATCTGATTTTATTAAATTGGGACAAATTTCAGAAACAGGATTAAAAAGTGCTCTTAAAATGGCTGGAGTTTGGCTTAGAAGGCATCCATAGAAGGGTGGATATATGAAGGCAGGCTGTTGAAGTGTCCATATATAAGCTACAGGGTTTGGATTCTTTTCCCCATTAGACTGCAGAGCCAAAATACTCAGTGGGCATAAAGGTTCATCAAACACATAAAATCAAAATAATTTTGTAGACTCTAACAGTAATGTCTGTTCCTCTTCAGAGCTCAAATTTTGCTGTCTTACTTCTTATACCTACAGTTCTCCAGCCTTAAGATTTTAGCTCCAGTGTCCACCTGAGAGAAGAAGGGCCTTTCAAATGTCAAACATAAGTACAATAACCATTTTCCTAACTTCTCTTTTCCAGATGCTCTGACATTTCTGGGATCATAACACCGTGGGGGGCAGGGGGGGCCAGGAAAAAGCAACGATGACAAACCCTGTGTTCCCTTTCCCATCTTTAAGTCTCAGGTTAACTTACTTTGTTGAGGTTGTACACAAAAAAAATAAGTATCTTCTTAACACTCTTCTTCATGGCAAGCATGGCTAAACTTAGATTGCTCTGCTGTTCGAGAGCAATCCCTTGCTCTGGAATAAAAGGGAGTCTGTGTATACTGTTGATTATGATAGTCAAGGTGGTAGTGCCACCATGCTTCCCCAACTAAGCAAATGATTTAACCACCTTCTAAATGTGGAGAACTTAAGAATAATGACAATAATAAATACTTTCTGTCTAGTGTGCCATGGCACGGTGAATTGGATCATGTCAGGCTTCGTCTGCTGCCTAATGTGATGTAACATAGGGGATAAAATAAATCAAATGGGTGACACTGTTAGACTTGAAAGATGATAGCTCTTGTAAAGCAACTGATGTGAGAATATGTCAATGCAGTGTATTTCAGATGTTTATTGAAGTCTTGAATCTTTGAAACCCAGCAAATGCCTATTTTAAGGGCTATGAAACAAGTTGACTACAAATACAGCAGTATGCTTATTACTGACAAAGCTGTTGCCTGAAACAGAATTCAGCTAAATTTTATGTTTTCTTTGTGTGCTCAATTCACTTTTTTATTTCTGCAAGTGCTTCCTAGAGACATTGGCTTGAACTTCAAAGCGTGCTGCTAGGAATGCTTTAGTGATTATTGTGGTAGCTAGACTCAGAATTTTTAGTTACAAAAGTTCAGTAGTGCCTACCAAAGATCATTTTAAGTTTCAGTGAGCTATGACTTAATAATACAGATTCAAAGAAAAAGTATCCAAAAAATATTTTTGATTGTTTTCAACTTTGTAATAAGAAGTTATGTTTATTGGCGTCAATTTTAAGGAAGGTTTTAGTTTGTATTTCTTTCTTGTGTTTCTTTCAACTGTTTGTTCATTTTGAATGCTTATAACAATTCACTGTGTGATTCATTACTTGAGCCTTTAAAAAGTTGATCTGCTAATTATTTTTCAGTAAATAAACATGGAGTTGCTGTAAGGGTTGTAACCAATTAGGAAGCCTATGAAGTCATGCCTATTCCCTTTACTTAAAGCTGTGTTCTTTTTTGTTTCTGCTTTGTTTGCTTTATGAAGGCAGAAGGCTCGATTCTCACTCAATATGCAGTTTAAATAATTTTTTTTGTTTGATCATTGTGATGGCATTGTGAATTACATTTTTCAAAAATATAGGCAAAAAACTGGTTCCACAGCAAGTTGTTTTTGTTATTTTTTTGATATCTGAAAAAAGAGTGGAAGCGCCTTTATTTATTAAAATAACGTGACCTTCCCAAATATGGTGTTTATTCTATAAAAATATAATGCATTTTCTTAAAGTTTACAAATAAATTGTTAAATTAGTTAAAAATTATATTAAAAGTTATTTGTCTTCTAGATCAAGTTTTTATGTGTGTTCCCAACAGCAGAATAACCTGTGAAGAATAAACCTGCATTTATGAAGGGGTTGTGCCCCCATTAGTTTCTGGATTTGTTCTCCATTCATTTTAATTATGTAGGAAGTTTTCAGAGCCTGATAGGATAGTATTAAGGACATTTGGGTACTATGCCTGTAATTTTGATTTTGTAATCTGTTTGGAATTCTTCCAAGTTTAGCCTCTCTGAGTACTTACGAGTTTTAGAGTTCTTCACACTTGTTCTTCAGATTATTAAAATGCTTCTCTAATGTATCTTCCTCAATAATTGACATGTATTCATAATTTGAAATTAATGTTGCAGTTATTATCTGAAGAAAAAAATTAACATTAAATATGTTTGGGTTTTGTTGTAGGTATTATTAAAACCAAGAACCCAAAACTAGAACAAAAATATAATTAACTTTCTTTCTCTGTGTAGCCCACTGTTTGTGAACGGGAGCTCTGTGTATTTGCTTTCCAAACATTAGGAGTGATGAACGAAGCTGCTGATGAAATTGCAACTGGGGCTCAGGTAGAATTATCTAATGCTTATTACATGTCTGTTTTTTTATAGTATACTCAGTCTTCTCAGTCTCTTCTAGTATTTATTTTGACTTGTATTCCCCATACGAGTACTGTTTGGTAAGCATTATTTATTTGTCCACTCTTATAGCTGTAAATACACTGTTTTCTGCATGGCGTTTTCAAATGGTACTAATGAGGTKCTTCCGTTGTTTTGCTTCCATGTAATTAGACTAACCCTGTTTTCTTGTTCTGTTGTATTCAATTAGGTCACCTGGGTTGTTAATAAAGGCAGCCATTGTCATTTGGAGATAATCCCATTTATTTTCACCTAATGAGCCATTACTACTCTCATGCAATTAATAAGCTACTTCCTGTTCATGGTGTTGGGATGCAGCTATCCACTGAGCATCTGTTGTTTTGATCATTAATTAACAGTGGGAAAGTCCTTACTGATGTTGGTACATAGTTTTTTTTCTCTCTTCTCAAGGATCAGGAATTTAATATAAGCTTGCTTCCTGACCCTTAAGTTCAATTACAAATGTAGTTATAACCATATCATTGTTTTCTTTCATAATTTTTTATATGCCTTAAAACAAAGTATTTTAAACTATATTTCCAAATCACCATTTAACCTTAGATTATAGTAAATTCAAAAGTTAAAAGATCTTATGTTTAAGATCCTTTTAAGGTCTGAAGTTAAAAGTTTACACATCTTACGGAAAATTGCATTCCTTTCTGATTTTCTAGACATATGTCACTCACTGTGCATTTACGAGTAAGCAACATGATTTTTTTGGAAGAGCACATGTTCAGTTCAGTTAACTTTAACTAGCACTAGTGAATCTAGCCACTGGAAATAAACTATTTGGCTAAGTGCCTGAGTACTGCCTATGGGCATATCCTCAAAGGAATAAACTTGCAGCAGTGTACACCAGCTTTTTCACTTGAGAATATGACTGTGGGATCTGAACATCTTTGAACATGAGCTCTTCATCTGATGTCTGAAGACATGGCTATATTTGCAACATCTAGCATACCAAACATTGGGATACCTGTGTAAGCTTGTAAGAAATTGAGAGAGGTGTGCTGATGAAGCCCCACCTCTTCTCAGCCTGAAATCCTCTGAAGACCTCAGCTATGTGTTTCTGGGGAGCTAGAGTTTTATTTTTTTAATTCAGGCACTTACATGTTACATTACATGTACATTTAGAATCATAGAATAGTTTGGGTTGGAAGGGACCTTTAAACAACACCCCCTGAAGTGAGCAGGGGCATCTGCAACTAGATCAGGTTGCTCAGAGCCCCGTCCAACCTGACCTTGAATGTTTCCAGGGATGGGACATCTACAACCTCTCTGGGCAACCTGTTCCAGTGTTTCACCACACTCATGGTAAAAAATTACTTCCTTATACCTAGTCTAAATCTATCTTCTTTTAGTTCAAAACCATTCCCCCTTGTTCTATCACAACAAGTTCTGCTAAAAAGTTTGTCCCCATCTTTCTTATAAGTCCCCTTTAAGTACTGAAGCCCCAGAGGCTTCTCTGCTCCAGCCTAAACAACCCCAACTCTCAGCCTTTCTTCATAGGAGAGGTGTTCCATCCCCCTGATCATTTTCGTGGCCCTCCTCTGGACCTGCTCCAACAGGTCCCTGTCTTTCCTGTGCGGAGGACTCCAGAGCTGGACGCGGTACTGCAGGTGGGGTCTCAGCAGAGCGGAGTAGAGAGGCAGAATCACCTCCCTTGACCTACTGGCCATGCTTCTTCTGATGCCGCCCAGCATACAGTTGGCTTTCTGGGCTGCAAGTGCACGTTGCTGGCTCATGTCCAGCTTTTCGTCCTCCAGTACCCCCGAATCCTTCTCGGCAGGGCTGCTCTCTATCCCTTCATCCCCCAGCCTGTATTGATACGGGGGGTTATCCTGACCCAAGTGCAGGACCTTGCACTTGGCCTTGTTGAATCTCATGAGGTTCGCATGGGCCCATTTCTCGAGCTTGTCCAGGTCCCTCAGGCGTGTCAACTGCACTACTCAGCTTGGTGTCATCTGCAAGCTGGCTGAGTGTGCAGTCRATCACGCTGTCCGTGTCATTGATGAAGATATTAAACAGTACTGATCCCAGTATGGACCCCTGCGGGACACCACTCGTCACCGATCTCCATCTGGACATTCAGCCGCTGACCACTGCGCTCTGGATGCAACCATCCAACCAATTCCTCATCCACTGAACAGTCCACCCATCAAATCCATGTCTCTCCAATTTAGAGAGAAGGATGTTGTGGGGCACCATGTCAAAGGTCTTACAGATAGATGACATCTATAGCTCTTCTCTTGTCCACTGATACAGTGACTCCGTTATAGAAGGCCACTAAGTTGATCAGGCAGGATTTGCCCTTGGTGAAGCCACGCTGGCTGTCTCAAATCACCTTCCTGTCCTCCATGAACCTTAGTGGAGCTTCCAGGAGGATCTGTTCCATGATCTTCTCAGGCACAGAGGGGAGGCTGACAGATCAGTAGTTCCGAGAGTCCTTTCTACCCTTTGTAAAAATGGGTGCAATATTTCCCTTTTACCAGTCAGCAGGGACTTCACTTGACTGCTTTGACTTTCCAAATATCATAGAGATTGGCTTGGCAACTACATCAGCCAATTCCCTCACGACTCTGGGATGCATCTCATCAGGTCCCATAGACTTATGTATGTTCAGGTTCCTCAGGGGGTCACGAACCTGATCTTCTCTTACAGTGGAAGGGACTTTGCTCCCCCAGTCCCTGCCTTGAGATCCATCCACTCAAGAGGTGTGGGAAGAGAGATTGCCAGTGAGGACTGAGGCAAAAAAGTTGTTGAGGACCAGAGCCTTCTCCTCGTCCGTTGTACCAGTTTGCCGGTCTTGTTCATCAGGGTGGTACACTTTCTTTGCCCTTCCTTTTCTGGCTGACATACTTGTAGAAGCCCTTCTTCTTATTCTTTGCATCCCTTGCCAAGTTCAGCTCCAGCTGCGCCTTGGCCTTCCTGACCCCATCCCTACACAACTGGGCAGCGTCCTTATTCTCCTCCCAGAATACCTGTCCTTGCTTCCACTGTCTGTGCATTTCCTTCTTGCCCTTTAGTTTGACCAGCAGGTCTTGACTCAGCCATGCTGGTCTCTTGCCTTCCTTTCCTGATTTCTTACACCTGGGGATCGAGAGCTCTTTCGCTCTATGGAAAGCGTCCTTAAAGTTCTGCCAGCTCTGTTCTGCTCCCTTGTCCCTGAGAGCAGATTCCAGGGGGTCCTATTGACTAACTCCTTGAATAGCTGGAATTTTGCTTTCCTAAAATTAGGGAAAAATTAGGTACAAACTTACATCATACATTACATGTACATTGTACATTAGGTACAAACAAGTAGCTCTCACTTCTCTTTTTAAATACAGCTGACAGGAGAGGTGGTCCTGGTTAGCTCTCACTCTGTGTTTTATGTAGGTATCACTGTTGCAGGCATATGCGGAGCTTGCTCTAGATCCTAGAGTACCTCTACATCTACAGAGCTTTACTGTAGAGTACTGAAGTGATTACAACCTTGACGGTGCTTAAAAGAGTTAGATTAAGAGGTTTTGTCTATTGTCCTATTGGACCTAGGTGACTAAATTTTACTAGATTTCACTCTAGTGATAGCATTGCACCCAGCTCACTGCATCTGATCTGGTTGAGCTCCAATTCCTGTTTGCAGAAAGAATTCAGCACTTTTGGGGTTTGATTCGTCTGAGCTGTTTTTGACATTAGTTTAGGATAGTGTGAATCACAGCATAGACTATCAGTACAGTGATTATTTTCTCCATTGATTATAAAGAGAGCCTAGGCTGACTAGTAAGAGGTAGGTGTTTGCATTGTGAATCTCTRCATTTTGGCAGATGAATCTTCCTCCAAATCATTTTGTGTAGTGAAGGAGCCTAAATATAGGTTCCCATTATTAGAAATCATGTCTGKTTTTTTCTGCTGTGCTTTCAGCTAGTTTCCTAAGGTATTACGCCCCTACTTTGTCACTCACAATATTCTGATGGCTCCTCCTCAATAATAATAAGTGATTGTACTTTCTAAAACTTTCAAGCCCGAACTCACCTTGCCTTATTTTAGTCATGTAGTCAAAATGCATGAAAATTAAATGCCTGTTCAGACTCCCTGTAGAGAGCCTCTGGAGGGAGAGAGGCACTGTCCGAGAGACTGATGTCGTCAGAGGGAATTGTCATCAGCAAGTGTCATCTTGTCCTCCTTGGAAATATTTTAATCCTTACTTACGTACTTCAATACCTACTGTTAAGGAGGAGGAGTTCAGGCCCAGCTATAAGGACATTTACTAGATCCACAGCACTTCCTATTACCAAGGAACACATATGCAAGTTTGTATTATAATGTTTATATTAGACTTACTTCCCAGTTTAAGTTGCTCTGCTTTCCATCAGCTCAGAACAATGATGTCAGGGGAAATTGGGGTTTAACTAAGCCTAATCTATGCACATTTTTTCCCCGTCAGAGCAATATGCAGGTATGGTGAGAAACAATAGAAGAGTTAACAGCTGGTTTAAAGGAGGGCTTTAGGATGGTGTTCTAAGAAGAACTGTGCCAATTTTAAGACAAAATCCCGTCGTGCAAATCATAAAGCAAGACAACTTTGAGTCACTGTATTAAGAGATCTGGGGACTCAAACAGCTCTTCCCTAGTAGTGTTTTGCGACTGGAGGCTAAGTGCTTCTGAGAAGCAGGGTGTCTGGGTTCAAGCTCAGTTTCATGGTAGTACATTTACACAGTTGCAGGCCTGTTGCCTGACCTGGCTGTGTATGTAGACCCCTGGTCTCCTTTGCAAATGCTAATGCAGATACCCTATTTTGAAACATTATCACACTTACAGGTATTATAAACCGGAAAGTAATCCATGGAGGAAGGGATCATTATTTAACTAACTATATTTTTAAATATATGTGATATTTAGTAACTGCAACTAACAGAATATTTTTAAACTGATCGAGAAAATTGTCCATTCATGCTAAAGCAGCAGAGGAGGAGAATGTCAACAACTGCAGCGCCGTTCCTTTTCGCTTTCATCATGATTCTTATTTTCATTCTGCTTCTCTAAAGGACCATCATTTTTTTTTTTCCTCCAAATGATCAGATACAATGGCAGATATATAAAAACTTCTAGAACAGTTTGAGCTGTGAGATGAGAWCTGATCCGTGTGGAGTTGTGGGAAGAACCAGGGATGCCTACTAAGTACGACTCATCTCAGCTTTTCCTTTCTTTCATTGAATGTTTTTGGAAGGCACAGAAAAAACGGGGGAAATGAGCTACTTTACAGCTACATTTTTATGTAGCAACTTTAGATTTCATTATGAGCTGGATTTAGGTTTCACAGCTGCCAGAAGGCTGCATTCTCTCTGGTTTGTGATTGCTGTATTCTATTTTTAACCTCTGAATTACAAATTCTGAAACAATTATACAGAAATCTGTTGCTAATTTGTATATGTGCCTGTGTGCACATGTGTGAATACATGCCTGTGTACACATTACACGTGTGATCTTAAGGTGAAATCTTGGAAATCATAGATATTCAAAGCCATATTGTAGTTTTGTACAACAGGATGCAAGGAAGAGGCTTTCCCAGTGTGGGCCCTGCAAATGACTGTTAAATCACTGCACTGTTCTGGCTTTAGCAGAAGCAATGTTTACAATCGTTTCTATGATTACAGTCTTCAGGAGAACAGCAGGCAGTGGTACAGATTCACAAACTCTTCCTTGTTCTTGAGCAACATTTTTCACTTGTATCTACTGTACAGAGTTACACAGATCCAGCATGACTTCATTTCCCTAGAGAATGAATTTAATCCAGGAATTAGCACATGTGCACAAGAGAAAGCAGGACTGCAATCAACGTATTTGACATGATAATACGTTTAGGACCAGATACTGGTCCTACTTATGCACCTGGAATAAGGTACCAGGGCTGAACCTGAAGCCTGTTGAGGTCAATGGAAAAATTTCAGTCCTGACCTATGTCCTGTGGATAACACAGTTTGGGTAATATAGGTAACAATGAAATATTGTATTATTATAATATGTAAAAAAAGCAGGGTGCAAGATACAATATGAAAGTACTTATATTGAATAAATATTTTTCTTTAACCCTAGGTGGTTGATCTCTTAGTATCCATGTGTCGGTCTGCGTTAGAGTCACCTAGGAAAGTTATCATTTTTGAGCCATATCCTTCTGTAGTTGATCCTAATGATCCTCAGATGCTGGCCTTTAACCCCAGGGTAAGTAGTTATCTTTCATTACATTATAGCTTGGTTTTAGTCATGCATGAGATTTCAAAGCAAAACCTTCTGGAGGAGTCTCYTTTACTATAAGAGATACAGCTCCAGAATATAGCACAAGCGTGTGACTATTTTCAGAACTTTGTAGCTTTTTTAATTGTCTCCGAGAAGGTATCTGAGTATAAACTGTAAGTTATATTCAAAGTTATGTTGAAGCCAAGAAATTCTTGTAGGGTACAAATTCTAGATGCAAAATTTTATATTCTTAGTGACTTTCTCTCAGTGTAAACATGGGACACAAAGAGAAAGATGGCCTTTGGGAGGTGTAGAGCATGTAAACCAGGGGATTTCCAGTCCATCTTTTTATTCTTGAAGTGGTTATTGCTGTCATCTCATTTTCTCTTTGCAAAAAATTACATCCTTAAATGTAGTTTTATCAAATTTTGACATAATAGTTGAGTTTTATACAAGCATCAGTTTTGAAGTAAAGAATTGTGTTTGCACTACTTGCTCCTCAGGCTGCAAATACTGTCTCTCAGGGAAGCCCTCGGGAAGCCATGAACTATTACATCACACTTGAGCCATCCCCAAGGGCATAAATGAGAACTTTGGATGTCCTGCATTGGGGTGCATTTCACTTTTTCTGAATAAAGGCCAGTTAGCAATGGTTCTTCCTCAGGAAGGGGCGAGCGTGTTCTGTAGCATGTGGGAAGAAAGACTGGCCAGGAGGTGCTTGGAAGGGGGCTGATGAGGAGACAGCTAGTCTGGTCGCTGGGCGAGGCAGGAGTTTGAAGCAGACAAGGGGATATGAAAGAGGGACACGCCAGAAAAGGAATGGAAAGAGCCCCTGCCTGGATTGGCAGGGCCCACACTGCCTCCTCCCAGCTTCTTGCCAGCATGGGCAAGATGAAAGCCCATGGGCAGAAGTTGGCAAGACCCAAAGATGGGGAACAGTGAAGCTCCTGAAGGTGACGTGACATGAGCTGGYGAAGCATGGACTGTTAAGCTCATCCATTCAGAAAAGGTGGAGCCCTCTGGTAGCGGTTCCCAAGCAGAAGGTAGGCAAGGATCAGGGTGAGGCAGAGGGACAACTGAAGGACCTCTGATGCTTTATAGAGCTGTTAGCAAAGCAAACACATCTGTTTGTTTGTTTAGCATTTTACTTAAAATCTGTTTGGTCACTGCATTATTTAACTTAATAGCGTGTTGTCCAAATAATTGTCAGAACCTGTGTTTAGTTACAAATATTTGTTTAAAAAGTGAGCTAATTTTTTGAGCATGTTGGAGATTCCAGTGAAATTCGAAGAAAAACCATCATGATAATATTTTTTTGGGGTATTTTCCTGGACTATGAATGAGTCTGTGCATGAGGTGGAAGGAAGCTATTGGTTAGAAATGTTTGAAAGCATAGGTTGCTGAACATTCGTCCTAGTTTTGGTTTCATACACACTCGAAGAATTCAGGATTTTGTAGAGCCAAAGACTAATATTCTTTTTATTTATTTCCTTATTTTATGCTACATCAGAAGAAGAATTATGACCGAGTCATGAAAGCATTGGACAGTATCACTTCTATTAGAGAGATGACACAGGTGAGTTTAAAAATCTTTACCTAACTTAATTGCTGTTTCTAGAACTAGGAAGATGTTTATATTGCTTGCCTATGATGGGTAGGGAAGTCAACAGTATCATCTCTTTCCTATAGAGCAGTAATAATATTAAAATGTGTGTTAAAAATAACAAACCTAGACTATCTATAATGGCAGTCAAATAAAAGTGATGAAGTAGAACTCAGATCTTTTGAAGTTTAAATAAGAGATAATAACAGCACAATGGGACATTGTAACAAGATAATCACCAACTGCTGCATTTCTGGAAATATGAAAGCCAAACTGGGTCTTCTATTTCCAAAGCAAAAGAAATTGATTTTGTGACAGTGTTCTGAATGATAGCTTTATTTCTATTATAGCAAAACACTTGATGAGCTAAGTGTGGCTAGGGACCTGGAAGGTTGAGTCTCTTGGGATTACTACCATATGATTTCTCAATATTCACAGTGGGACAGAATCTGATAGCTGTTTATTGTTACACTTCCTTTCTCAAACAGCCCAGCTGATTATAACTGATTATTGAAATCTCTCCCATGTACCTTGCTTTTCCAAATGCTGTATAAATGTAACCTCACAACAGTTTATAAATCTTACTCTATATGTATTTGTAAAGTACTTCRGGATTCTGGAATGAAGAATGAGGTGTAGAAGAGAGGAGTAAAAAAAATTGAAAATTAAAATTCACATATTTTTGTTACTTAATGTAACATCTTGTAAAAATTTAAAAAATCAAGTATTTCCGTTACCTAATACAATGTCTTTTAAAAAGGAAAATAACCACCATTTTGCTTTTTTAAAATGTTAAAATAATTCTTGGACTGAAGAGTTTTAAAGGGATGCTTTGCACTGTGATTGAAATCAAGAAAGGTTTTCAAAGGGATTTTAAACTGATACAGTATTTTACTTTGCCAGTTTATACMATGAAACAGTTAAAAAAAATGGAGTGGATTATCTTGGGGTATTTTGAGAGGCTTAATTCTGTGATGTTCCAGTCCAATTTCTTAATCCAAGAGCTGAACATAAATAGTCATCCTTTGCTGTTCTCCCTGAGATCACCAATGTTTGCTATAATATACTCATTTTGATGCTAATTATACGCTTATTATTTTACTCCAGGGAAAATAATTGCTATATTAATTCAGTTGTTGTCAAAACACATTTATAACTGTACAACGCTAAATATCAGTAAAACTGTGATTTAAGCCTAATAATGAGTCCCATGTATTCTTTTTAATAGATGAAGTCATGGGCAATGTAACATATAAAATTTAAGCTTATGATTTCAACTAGAAATAAAGAACATAATTACTCTTTTCTAGGCACCTTACTTGGAAATAAAGAAGCAGATGGATAAACAAGATCCGCTTGCACATCCTCTTCTACAATGGTATAAAATTGACTCACACGAGATGAGAATTATTAAAGTACCAAGTTTAATGAATAATCACTTCACCAGAGTAATTTGGTATAAGCTCACCCTAAGAATTAATGTTAGGGTTGACATTTGCAACTGCAGGTGTTTCTGGGCCTCATCTGGGCCCTCTGGAAACACTGGAAAGACTCCAGCTTACTTGTACAGCCTCTGATCTCATTTTCTAGTCAAGATTTGGTCTACTTCCATCTGATAGGTTCAAAGGCCTGCAGCTAGGTGCTTTGTGGTGGCCATTCATAACACATATTTAAGAAGAAAAGTTCTGTTTGCTTACCATGTCTAATATATCTAACTGTTTCATGTTTTAGGGTTATTTCTAGTAATAGATCACATATTGTGAAGCTACCGGTGAATAGGGTAAGTGTCTGTGGATTCTTTATTATTTTCTCATTTCTCATGGCTCATATTAGCATTTCAGGTGGGAGTCTCCTAGCCACACGTAGATGTATCTATTCAAACTAATCACGTGGACTCCATTAATAGACAAGGGAGAGAAAYAGGCAGTTTCAGGTCATGACTCATAGAATCATGTTGTGAATATCTAAAATAAGTCAAAGGAATAATGCTCAGAAAAAGCCTATTTGAGGTGAGTAGCTCAAATACAAGTGTCTACCTTCTAGTGATCTGAGATTGGGTGAGAATAACTTCACTATTTGTTTTGTTACCATATAGAATATTATATACAGAACTGTACAGAAAGCAGTGCACACAAACATGATGTACCTGGAGGTCCACATATGAGTACACCTTAAAAAGAGCATAGCTCCTGAATTTTAGAGGGGTTGTGCTGAGATTCATTTCTGAGTATGGGTGGCTCTGATCCTCTGATTAAAGGCATAGTAATCTGCAACCTTTCAAATCTGAACCTTAATTCAAAGCCAGCTCTGATTAGAATATCATGATGAAATTGTTCAATTTAATTACTTTACTAGAGCTGTATTAGGCTGAAATCTGTTTCATAATTTGTTTCATAATTCCATATGTTTCATAAACTGAAAGACATTTTTACTGTTTGATTTCAGGTAAAAGCTGTGGTAATGAGACCAATTTCAACTTAGTTCATGTAGTTATTTAGATACAGTCACGTATTGTGCAAAACAGCATGGTATCTTAAGAACTACCATTATGGAAATACAATGCCTTTGTGTTAATCAACTTCTTTTCACTTATGCACTGTTATATTTTACAGCAACTAAAGTTTATGCACACTCCCCACCAGTTCCTACTTCTCAGCAGTCCACCAGCCAAAGAATCCAATTTCCGAGCTGCTAAAAATCTCTACGGAAGTACCTTTGCATTTCAGTAAGTACATATATTCATATTAATCAAAGGTTATCAAAATGCCATGCTATTTTTTTGTTCATGCCATTTGAGGTTTACAGCTGTGAATTTATTGTTTTAAAGGATTACTGATTTCATTTTGCATTTTACACTGTGGGTTTTAACACTTTCTTTTTCATTTTTGCAGTGGCTCACACATTGAAAATTGGCATTCCATCCTGAGGAACGGCTTAGTTGTTGCTTCCAATACGAGGCTGCAGGTAAATAGACTAAATAGACTTCAGCTAACCTGTGCATGCTTGATTACATACTAGCTTAGGCAAGTTTTCAGGGGGTGTGGTTCTGGTAGTCATAAAAAGTGGTTCAAATACCCTCTTGTTTCCTGGAAAAGGTACTTTTCTGATGCAATTAAATAATTTGTCTGCTAAAATAGCTAGAAAATCGCATTGCTGGAATCAGTGTTTCAGTTTTACATTGCAGAGCAGCACCTCCAGGAGGCTTAGCTCGGTACTGCTTAAAAGCAGTCTTGGGATTAAAAATTAGAGCTACATAAACTATCTCCGTGTATAGATCCAAGTGCATATTAGATTTACAGGAACTGGGTTTACAGCATCTTCTCTTCTCCTCTGGCTTCCTGGGGAATGGAAATAYGAGTGTACCGGCCAGAAGGGAGCTATTGCAAACTTCAGTTTATTTTGTCAGACTGAATCATCACGAGACCACTATTGCAGAGCAAAGTAGGCAGTACCAGAGGGACTGGGGAGCTGTAGCTCGGAGTATTTTAGCATCATGGTTTTGACAGCTCTTCTCCAGAGCTGAGTCCGTGATAACCTTGGAGGAGGATCCCAGGGTGCTGACTAAGGATCGGGGTACAGAAGACACTGAAAAAAAGGAAATGGAAATYTCTGCTGTTCCTGTTAGTGGTTTGGGTGTTTTCATTAGTATCTTTGGAAGATAATTCCCCAAAAAAGCAGGATTTACACACCAAAATTCACCAAAGTAAATCCCTTTGTTTATGCTTATTTTTTGGTTGAGGGTTGAGATACTGGGTATAGGAGGAAGCAGTAAAGCCCTATTTTATACAAGTCATCATTTTTTAGGTGTCTCACACACCTAAGGCATATCCTGAGCCCAGTTCATCCTATTTACCTCAGTACCAACCAGTCAGGAAAAATACCTACTCACCAAGGATCCTATACAACATTGTAGAATCTGGAGAAATGAAAGCATGTTTGCACATTCCTGTGAGAGCTCTGGCACATTGCAGAGACAATGTAAACATCATTGGGTCAGAGGAAAGAAATAATGGTGAGCATGACTCTGAAGCCCAGTGGTCATAACATCTGCCTAGGTGGGAGACACTCTGGGTTCTCATTTGTGCTCCAATAACTACTTGATGTGTTTTCTTTAAAGGCTTTTCCACATAAAGCAGTCAGTCCCTGGTGGAAAAGTGAAACCCATACTCCCCCCTTTCCAGACAAGAAAATGACTGCAGGGCTAATAAAAAGTGCTTACTTTTGTTGCTTAGCCCAAGCTTCATGACGTGGAACAGTGATGTTGGYGAAGAAGAGTCTTCCCTTTCCTCTACTCTTTTCAGAGAGCTGGTAGCTTTGTGGCTAAAGTGAAGTCCTGCAGTGATGGGATATGCATGTCTGAATTGGCTCAGRCAAAAGCTTGACTGAACCCATTCTTCCAGTACTCAGGCTAAACTAGTGACTAAATTTTTCTATAGCGTATGACCAGTGTCATCACCATCTCTTCGTTTCTTACCTTAAAGAAAACAAAAGCAGCTGTTGCTACTGTTGATTCACAGAGGCTGGCTTAGGCTGTGCTTCCGGCGAAGATTTTGATCTGAGACACATGTCGAGCTTGCTCAGCCTTGTTAACGCTGAAGTGTATTTGGCCATGTACAGAAGCACCCTCTGTAGGCATCCCCCATGGTAATATTAGGTTTAAAAACAGAAAATGCAACTTTATGTATAAATCTAATGTAAAATTATGTTTGGGCATTTGGACATGGTTTCCAGAATATGCAGTATTTTAGTTGTATATTTGCAGCATGATTTTCTTTAAAGACTTCTTTGAACACCACTTATTACCAGGCAATAAATTAGTGCAGTGGGGCAGATGCTTATCTACATTACCTGTTCCTATCATTATTATTTTGTCCAGATAACCAAATTAATGTTAAACAATCACTCTGCTCTTTTTCAGCTCCATGGTGCAATGTTTGGAAGTGGAATATATCTTAGTCCATTGTCAAGCATATCATTTGGTTACTCAGGTGATATTTATAAATCCTCTAAAATTGGAGAAATAGAGGGGGGTATCTTAGTCTACTGCTTTTCTTACCAGCTTCACTGTTTACAACACTGTATTAAATTTTATCTTTGTCGACCGAGATTTAATTTACTCAAAAAAGAGAAAATCTTAATTCCCTTTTAAATACCTATCCTCATTTTCCAAGGTGCTGAGTATCTTGAAACTGTGCTTGAAGTAAATAGTAGCTAATACTGGATGTTGTRTGTAATGGAGCAGGTCTTGATTGCGCAGTGGAAATCCAACTTTGTGTTTGTGATTTTTTGTCACTATCTGCCTAAGTTCATCTGACATTACCTATGGATTCATGGGCTTTTACGACCTGATCTGACGAAACAAATATTCATCAATAGACATGTTCAGCTGTGTATATTTAAGAGTCTTCCCAAGTATCACCATGTCAGGGTTACATAGAAAGTACAGGACATCATTGTGTTTATTTTGGCATGAAAAGGGGAGGGAACATAATTTGTGCCACCAGTAAATCCAAAAGTGAATTATGCAGAGTTTTCCATATAAGAATTAAATAATGAAGAGAAGCATAATAGAAACAAGATAGACCAATGTGTATATTAAGAAACTTAAGAGATTTTAAAATACAGTGACTTTTTCCTTTAGGTATGTTGTATTTACCACTTCCTCACATATCAAAGTGCTGGTATAGTTGAATGTGTGTTTGTGTGCATGTAGGTAATTCTGAGAGTTTTAGGTATGCTTTCTGATTTTCCGTATTTTTAGGTAATGTCACAATTTATTTTAAGAACTCATCATTTTTTACTACTATTTACTCAATTTCAATATCAATAATCTCTTAATGCACTTTCAGCTTTTAAGAGATTACACAAGTATGGAAGCTTTTTAGGACTCACTAAAAGTGCAGGTTGCAGTATCATTATCTAACAAAACGCCCTTCTTTTTGAACAACACTGCTTTGTCAGCTTCAATGTGTTTTTTTTCCCACCTCTCTACCTCCCTTGGTCCCTTCCATCCAGTCTCCTCCAGAAAGGAGGCCTGTGTTCCTATGAAGTATGTAATATGTGATGCCAATAAAAACCACAGAGGTGTCCTACACTCCCTGTTCCTTCAGAGAGTTAAACTTCCCCATAATTCAGTCTGTGTTTGCAAACTGCCAAGAAATATGGGATACTGGAAAGGCAAGGAAGCCTGTAGTAGCATACAATACAGGAATTTTATATAAACCAACATGAGAAATATAAACGAGATCTAASGCACAAATGTAGGTGTTTAGATTTCTGAGATGGAAATTGGATCCAATGTGGCTGACAAATAATACTTCTATATGGAGATAAATTAATTAAACCAGGGTAGACTTTAAAACTTTAAATAAATTAACTACTTCTGAAAATTAATTAGACTCTTATAAAAGTCCAAATAAAGTGTTAAAGATTAATATGTAACGTTCTTTCTCTCATGATTTTACTATCCCACCCCCAGCAAATCAGACTGTGTTATGTCAGCCTGAATAGGGTCAGTTAGACTCAAGATACGCTCACATGCAACTCTGCCAAGCAACCACCTAAGAACATCCCTGAGCTGAATTCAGTGGCATTTAAGCTCATGTTTATCTGCTTTTGCACCTACTTAATGCTAACTTGACTTTCCTAAGGTCTTTGCAATACATACAAATGTACTGGTAATTTGCAGGATTAAACTCAGATATTCTGTGACAAAGTTAACTAGCTTTTTGGATGCCATGCAAAGGTCTGTGATTCCTACTCTGCTACCTGTTTCATTCTCCATACTTAACTTTGCTTATTATGGTATTTATATGCCAGGGTATCTTACATGATTTTAATATTCCTAGGGATGAACAAGAAGCAGCAGAAGGTGTCAGCTAAAGATGAACCAGCTTCAGGCAGTAAGGGCAGTAATACATCACAGGTACAATACATCAACCATCTCTGGAAGATTTATGGTTTTATGCTTGGGAACTTGATAGCTGAAAAGGAGGTAATATTCCCTTTGTGAAAGCTAACAGTTTTATTTTATTGAACCAAATCAACAACTTCAGAGACTGCAAACACCAAATACAGCCCAACTGCTTTTAGTAACAATTTACAGAGTATACTGCAGGTCTTGTGCCCTTTTTTTCCAAGCAGAAAAATTTAGGAAGAGAATGAAAAAGAAATACAGATTGCATTATGACCTTTAGCAAGCCCTTGCTTTCTGAATTCTAGACTTGCAGAAAAATGATGCAAAAGGAATTGAGAGTGGTTATTGCTGGAAAATGAGTAACGTTTCATTTATAGCAAGTCAGTTTTTCTTTTTCATGGTTTTTACATATTAAACCATTACAATTCTGCTTTATCTAAAGCAAACTCGTAGCGCTTATGTRTAGGGCTAAATTTTGAGAAAGAAATCTTACATCTGTCTCCATAGTTAGCACATAGAAACTACAGAATAAACTGGCTTTGGAGAGAGATTGGTATGTAACAGCAGAAGCCCTTACATGGGAAGGCCAGTAAAATATCATGGTAGTGGCCAAAGAATTGGTGATCAAATTCACTGTTTTTTTTCTCTACTATAAATTTGTTTATCAATAACATTCTGATATTTCTAATAATATTATTCATTCTGTAATAATTAGGAACTTTTCTTTCTGGATAAAGGAGTTCAAATTCCCCCTTCAATAATCCAAACAAATAATATAACTGGTTTTAGAAATTCTATTACATTTGGAAATAGAATAGAAATGTTTTAGAAAGACTGCCTCTATCTTTGTTCATTAATAAACAACTGAAAATAGCAGCCCTCTCCTTTGTTACTTTTTCACTCAGTTTGTCTTACTGCACTAATTAAGTTTTCTCATGTTTTTACATCTCAGTCACAGAAGAAAGGACAACAGTCACAATTTTTGCAAAGCCGTAACTTAAAATGCATAGCCTTATGTGAAGGTAAGCTGAAAGCCCTTGAAAAACTGCTTTACTCATGGACACAATGTTACTGGATGCAAATCAGTGAGACCTTTAGTTCCAGTGTAGGTTGTTTTCAGGTGAGACACTACTGGTAGGCATAAAAGTGCTTGCTTAATAGCTGACCTTTATATTTCAGTTCAGAACGTTTCCCTCTTCAAACAAAACCTGTAACACGTGCTGAATTTTCATGAAATAATCATATGCACATAATGACTGATCATCTGGTCTGTCTTTCAAATGTGATCATATTCCTAAACCATCAAGATAACCCAAGTCATGGCCTTTATTTGAAACACTGACTTCTTGCAAGCTCTTGACAAATGCATTAAACACCTAAAAGTCAGAAAAAACAGCTTTCCTATTGAATTTCCAAATAATTTTTCACTGTTCAGGCAAATATACTGTTCATCTGGTAACCAGTCTGTTCTGTCTGACTGCTTCAGAAATTTTGTGAAAATTTCTGTTAAAATCCAGTGCATAGGAGTACAGTCATTCTTGAAAGACTTGGATGCTCTTTTAATAATGAAACCTCAGCAGGTTTTGAGAACAAAGGATTATGAAATTTGATATGAATTATACCCAAAATTGGTAATTAGTGTCATTGGCCGACCAAAAAGAGAATATATTAAACTCAGTTTGCCCTTCATTTGGGGCATTTGTTTATTTTTAAGAATTAAGACAGACAGTGGAAAAGATGTTATTTCAAAATGGAAGCTTTAAGCTATATATGCTATTTTTTAATATAAATATTTTTCAGAATGTTCAAGTGAAATATTTATATGATTAAGGAGATGTCAGTCAACATGAAAATGCAATTTGATCTGGACAGAAAAATACATAAGTTTAGTTCTACAGCTTTCAAAAGAAGATATGAAATCAGTCTAGGGTTTACTGGAATTTACTTGGTCTTTAATGCCTGAAGTTTCTAAATAAAAATTATGTCTTTCACAAGGACTTTTTCATCCATGTCATTCTTTCCTCACAATTACTAATGGAGTATCAATTTTATAAGGGTGAATTTTAAATACTTGGTAAAATACATTTTACATCATTCATATTCACTTCATTTTTCTGTGAAAAGAAGTGTTTAGGGGATATGGTTAATACAGATTTTAAATAAAATTAATTACAAGAGATAAATGTTTGTTAAAAATTACAATTCAAGGAAGAAATGATATAAAAATTGAATACGCATTTATTCATGGTAGTGTTAGAATAGAATAGACTATATCAGTTGGAAGGGGCCTTCACCAATCATCTAGTCCAACTGCCTGACCAATTCCGGGCTGACCAAAAGTTAAAGCATGTTGTAAAGGGCATTGTCCGAATGCCTCTTAAACACAACAGGCTTGGGGCATCGACCACCTCTCTAGGAAGCCTGTTCCAGTGTTTGACCACCCTCTCAGTTAAAGAAATGCTTCCTATTGTCCAGTCTA
Organism: Oceanodroma leucorhoa; assembly: GCA_030449065.1. Taxonomy (NCBI): domain Eukaryota; kingdom Metazoa; phylum Chordata; class Aves; order Procellariiformes; genus Oceanodroma; species Oceanodroma leucorhoa. The sequence goes on from JASVER010000093.1 coordinate 1,625,515, forward strand.
AACCTCCCGTGCTGCAGCTTTGAACCATTCCTGTTCAAACAAACTGGACAAGCCCAAAGTCCTTAGCTGCTCCTCATAGGACATTCCTTCCAGCCCTTTCACCAGCATTCAAGGACCTTCACATCCTTCTTAAATTGGGGGCCCAGAACTGCACACAGTGCTCCAGGTGAGGCTGCACCAACCCTGAATACAGTGGGATAATTACCTCTTTTGACCGGCTGGCTATACCGTGCTTGAGGCACCCCTCTTGGCTGCCAGGGCACACTGCTGACTCACACTGAGCCTGCTGTCAACCAGCACTACCAAATCCCTTTCTGCAGGGCTGCTCTCCAGCCACTCCCCTCCCCATTTATACTTTTGCCCGGCATTACTCCAACCTAGGTGCAGAATCCAGCATTTCAACTTGTTAAATTTCATCCCATTAATCATAGCTCAGTGCTCCAATCTATCTAGATTCCTCTGCAAAGCCTTCTATCCCTCAAGAGAGTCAACAGCACCTCCCAGTTTGGTATCATCAGCAGACTTGCTAATGGTGCATTCAACTCCTGCATCCAGATCGTTGATAAATATATGGAACAGAACTGGCCCTAGAATTGAGCCCTGAGGAACACCGCTGGTGACCAGTCGCCAGCCAGATGTAGCCCCATTCACTACAACCCTTTGGGCTCTGCCCTTCAGCCAGCTCTTCAGCCAGCGCACTGTGAACCTGCTCATCCCACAGTTGGACAACTTGTCCAGAAGGATGCTGTTTAAATGCATTATAGAAGTCTTTTCAAATACAGATTGACGGTGTAGCTTCTACCTAGCAATAAAAAGGTTTCTTTCTTTTCTTTACCTCATTCTGCTGGTAAACAACCTATCATCAAATACTTTGCTCTTTTCTAAACATTGAGCAAGTTTTGGCAAGCTTTGTGATGCCTTTGTGTCATAATTGCTATGTGTAATTTTTAAAAATATTTGGTAGTATTTCAAATCCCAAATTTGTCATATCTCAGTTTCAGGCTGTGTCTTTAACATCTTATTTTTGGCTCAGCCATGATCAAACACAAATATCTCTGTTCCAGACTTATTAGTTGACTCAGATCCTCCTTAACAGCCCTATGGCCATTTAAAATCAGTTTTTAATAAACATACTTTTTCATTATTCATTCGAATTAACAACTGGCTCCCACATATCAAGCATCTGTGTTTTCTGGAAAATATAACATATTTGGAATCAAGTTCATCTCCCTGTTTGTACCAGCAGCCAACTCAGAGTCTATGCCACACCACAGACATGTAGTAGAAAACTACACATTCCCAGAAGGCTATTTGAAGTGTATAAAAAAGCAAATCTTTTAAAGCAGTATTTTCCAGGCATGTTTTCACCACTGTGAAATTTATTCTTTCCCTGATAGTGATAACCTCATCCGATCTGCACAAACATGGAGAGATATGGGTAGTTCCCAATACGGATCAWGTGTGTACAAGATTTTTCTTTGTGTGAGTACAAAGCTTCTTTTAACATTCAACTTCTGTTTGTTCTAGACCTTTATCCCCATGTTCCCTCCAATAGTTGTAACTGAAGTAGATAAAAGACGTTTCTTCCTAATTCTTTTCAGTATCACTTCATTTTTTATTTTGCTCTGTACTTACTTTTGTTAGGAAATGTATGGATAAGCTAGTGACAAAGGTTTAGTAGATGTTATGTTACAGAATAAATGAATGGAGATTTACTGCTTTTTCCCACTCTATAGCGTTACCTCATGTTACAGTAAGTCTATCCACATATCGTAAAATATCGTTTCTATTTGGCTGTATGTTTTAAAGCTGAGGAATTCATTAAAGGCTTCCTGTCTATGATGTGAGCATTTCCCCTCTCACCTATGACTTGTGACTTTTCCCCTTTGGGTTTGGCTTATTCAGCCTCAGGGTTTCAGTGACAATGGCAGCCTTACCACCCTTCACTCTCTGGAGTTTAGGATCTGCATGTAATGGTGAAGTACAGCAGAGCATTTTAATAGAAACGTGTTAACATATGGAATAAGCAGTCTTGATTATTGAATGAGACAGTTTTGGATGGTTTTAGGTAGATTAATTAAACACTAATTTGATTTTATTTTCTGTACTTTTTTTTAGTTATGAAGATGGTCAAGTGGGTGATACAAGTATAAATACACAGGAACCAAGCATTCATAAAGAGATTCTTCGAGTCATTGGCAATCAAACTGCTACTGGTTAAAAGGACCACTCTTATTGAATTGATGTGATTTGGAAGCCTTCCTCAGTATCAAAGCTGGATTTTGAACTGAAGAAGATGCAAAAAACTAATTTATTACTATTATTCTAAGCAAATTAACCCTTTGAATACTTACTGTTTTCTTACTTAGTGTTTCTTATCTCACCAAAATACCTGAGATGGTATGAATTAGCAACTGTAGGGGTGCAAAGTCTATTAATATACTACAACTAATAATAATTAAACAGGCATTTGGGTTGCTCACAATAAACAGACTTTAAAAAGGAGTTTTGTGCTGATATTTTTATATTAAACTTCAATTGGAGGTTTTAGTACTGTATACTGGTATTTTAAATTTAGAATGACTGAATTATAAGTGAGAGAAGATTTTATAGCGGAGCACCTGTATTATGCAGGATACTTTGCAATAAGTAAAATATTCTCATATTTCAACACAAYAAAAGGTTGTTTGGAACATGTCAAATTAAAGAGATTGGTAACCTGCAGCTATCTTTGATTAATTTTATTTTACACAAATGCAGCTCGAATTTAGAGTCAAAGGTTAAAAGAACTACATTTTTTATTTAATGAGTGAAACAAAGCAAAAAGTAATGAATGTGATGGTGTATGTTTAGTTTTCTTTATCTTCTCTGGAAACACTGTCTTATCCATTAAGCAGTTCAGTTGCATATTTTAATTATACAAGCTTAGCAAACATCTGGAAATCCTGAAGCCGTTAATTTCCTTTTTACAAATTTGGCTTTTATATACTAGATTTTACAGTTTCTTTAGACAACAAGGTTCTTTAATGTTTTCATCTTATCTTCAGTGAAATGCTCTGTGGTTAAATTTAGCCACATATTTAAAAGTATGTGCTGAATTAAGGCTTTTACATGATTGAGTTGATTGTTGGTACATCAGAAAATACAAACAAATGCAAAATTTTACTGATTTTATCTTGGTGAAATATTTTTATTAGTTTATGCCTRAGGGAAAACAAACCAATTCAAATCTCTCTGTCCTTTAAATTAACAACTGTTTTTTCCAAGTGAGCATGATGGCAACACAGGTAGGGAGGGGCCCAGTCTCCAAGGCACAAAGCATATCCTGTGCCCTGATGAGTGCCCTTGGTGGCCCTCACAGTAGCTATCCTGAAGCATCAATCACACCCTTGAATATGGAGAGCAGTTCAACTTACCCATCTGTGCAACTATTACAAGCCACCTCAGAAAGCAAAAATAGACTGAATCCTCTATTATGTTATTTTCATAATAAAGATACTGAAGCACTAGATGACAGCACAACAGAGCACAGGCATGTTTGTTTCTTTTAAACAGAACTGCGTTAGATATGCTGGAATGGGTGATTCCTTCTTTCTAGTTTTACGTGCTGCAATTGAAGTGCCCTACAAGTAAAATAGTGTTACTGGGCCTAGGAGCACATACTTGGAGATGTATCTTAGCATTCCAAACTTATTTGCTGGGGACTTCAGTTTTTCTGGGTTCAAATCCAGAATTGTAAAGCCAGTCCTGTTTGCAAATCCCCATTTTGCTATTGAATTTCTGTTGACTTTCACTCCCATTTGGTGGACTCTTAACTGGAGAATCGTTACTCTAATTGTTATCTTTTGTATTGGGACACAGGTTAACTTCTTGAAACAAAGAGGATTCCTGAAATTTGTCTGTCTACCTTAGGTTGTGTAACCGCACAAAATCAGCATAATTCAGAAGTGGAGCTGAAACCTTTGAATGACCATCTCTCTATAATTTGTCCTGACATATGTGTCTATGTGTCTAAAATCACTATGTTTTGCATAACAAAAAGAAACTAGGAGGCAAGTCCACAAAGATATCCTACGTTGACGTTCTGGGCTGATAGTCCACCACTCTGGGAGGCCTCCTCAAAAACCTAGGAGAAAAGAAAGATGACCGTGAGTGAACTGGAGAAGCCAAGTAAGCAGTCATCTTCCCTGTCCCCTCAAGCTGCAGCTGGGTCACAAGTGAACCCCTTGAAGGAAGAAAACTGGAATGTAGCAGTGGCAGCGAGTCAGCCTTGGTTTGCACAGTGGGGTCATGATACTGGCCATGCATGGTACCATCATAAGTACAACCACTGGAAGGGGGAGGGAAAATACATCTTTGCCAAATTTTAAGACTGCTCAGGGGTTTGGTTTAAATGGATGAGCAGGAGGAAGGGACAGCGTGGAAGAAAGCAGGGCTCTGAGGTATTTGGAGGCCTTGCTGTTGTAAGGGCCCGCTTCAGGGAGTACCGAGGCGACTGGCTTATGAATGGGGAAGAAGGAGGGTGGCCAAGAGTAAAAGGCAGAATGTGACGAGCACAGGCATTACAAAGCAGTGGGAGAGGGCAAAACCTTTCAGGGAGAAAGGTAGTTCTGAAGGGTTGAAGGGTTTGCTGGTAGTAGAAAAAAAGAGGAGCCACCAAATTACTAACGGGCGGCATTAGCAGCTCAGGTCCCGCATGCTGCATGGCACGAAAAGGGGATGGGAGAACGAAGCTGCAGTGTGAGGAAACACAGCCCACAGAGATACGGGGCAGCACCGTGCCCTGGGCAGCTGGGCCACCTAGGAAGGTGTCACGCTGTAGGGGACAGTGCAAGGACACAAGCCCAGTGTCACACACAAACAGCAATTGAATTAAACTGAAATTCACTTGCTACACAGTAACTCAGTCACTTTTTTCTTTAGCCAATATATTAATGAGAAACTTCTTGTAAGGTGTTGTATTATCTGCAGGTGAACGTGGGTTTTCAGATCGTTCAACGAAGCATTAGTTCTCATCATTTTTAAAAGGTGAGGGAAAAGAGGAAGGTTCTTTGGGGGTCTGTTACTCAAAAATCAATAGCCCTTCTACAGCAAATTTCAAAGCTGAAACAAAAATTATATCACCAACAACTGGAATGAAAAAGCCCAAGGATGAGATTTTCTTTGAAGGCTTTTTCCCTTGTGGTTTTATCCAAGGGTGGAAGTTGCATATTGACAAATTCTTCCAAATACCTACATTCACATGGATTCCAGGGGTTGAAAAATAAAAAGCCAGGGTCATCTGAGCAAGGACCCTGTGTTATCCCCRAAGCCCTTGCATTTCCCTTCCTCTGTTATCATGCACATGTGTTGGTGATAGAGCAATCTTTATAACTCCTGCTGTAAAGATGTAGGCTTTTCACAGATAGCTTTTAATCAAAGAAAATTGAGCCCCAGGCTCTACTATCTCTCTTTGTAGAAATCTCCATGAAGCCATAGCTATCTAGCATGTCCAGCATGGAGCAACCAAGGGAATTCATGAGAAAGAACTTTCTAACTCCTTCCTGTATCCCACAACAAATTACAAGCCCTCAAATGGGGAAGGTTTGATGGTAGAATTATGTTAATACTTTAATGTTGCACCCTAATTATGAATTTCTGTGTTTATACTTCCAAATATTTTAAACATTGAGAAAGGAATCCCAAAAGATGCTTTTAAACTTTTCTTGAGATTCAGGCAGATATTTAGCATTCAAGGAGTTAAGCAATTTGAGTTATCTTCTATGATATGAATCAGCATAGCTCTGTTTTCTTCAGCAGTGCTACACTGTTTTGATAACCTGAGTCTTTGGCTCCGTATTACTTATCATGAAATGGCCAGTTTGTGTAATATTCTGCTTAATATTTTACAGGAACTAGTTGATGACACAGGAATTGTTTATGCTTGTATTTTTCCTCTAAAGCCCTTGAAAAGGTGTTGCTGATGCTGTATAATTTTAATATTGTATCTGTTGGTACTAAAAATGCATCTGATGAATAATGCTAAGATTATGCTTTTGTTAATACAAATATAAGATCACTCCAAATGGAGACTTTGTGCTTAGATAATTATACTTTGCTTATAAACCACTTACTACTGTGGAAGCAATTAATGTACTTCCAACATAGATGAGTACAAAGTGCAAAAAAAACCCGAGAAGGGACAACTGAATGAAGAGATTCATGATTTAAAAGGAAACACTAAAAAAACCCTAAACAAATATGAAAACAGTATCTAGTTACTTAAGCATTATATTAATTTAGATGGATTTCTTCTTGGCTCTAGAAAATGTAAGTCAGATACAAAGAGTACGAGCCGTGACTGGCAGGAACGTAATGCTACGGGAGCAAAAGCGCTCTGTAATCTTAGCATTTTCACAACAGATAGGTTTGGGGCCTGATCCCGCGTTGTGCTGAGCACCCGTAAGAGGTGCTGAGGGTCAGGCCCTTGAGCAAACGTCGGTGGTTTTTGTACTAGTCACTCCTCCCTCTCATGGTAAGTTTTTTAGAAGCTGCTGAGGCGAAGGCCTGTTGCGATGGAAGCTTGTAGGCCCGGGCAGGAGTTAGCATGACGCAGCTTCTCCTCGGCTGCATGACGGCAGGACAGCAGCCGCGGTGGCGAGGGTGAGGGGAGAAAGAGCTGTGAGGGCCCCGGCAGACAGGGCCCAGGCACGGCCCCTCCGCCGTCGGCCGGCGCTGCGGGCATTGTGCCGGCAGCATTGCGGCGGCCCGGCTGGCGCTGGCCACGCACCCACTTCTCTTGGGGCACGTACGGTCCTGCGGCACTTATTTGCAAAACCGAGGCGTTAATCTGGTGTCCTGCACCATTTCTTTACAAACACTACCTCAAGGTGAAAGACGAGCCTGTTGACTAAACTGAGCAAGGTCTGTTGTTTGGAGAGCGGTTAAGATAGTGTAGCACTGAAAGTTGTTCAGAAAGGATCTTGAGTCTAGTCAGCCATGGCTGTGACAATAATCAAATTTATTCCTTAAAGCGCTCAGGAGTGGAGGGATACTTCTGCTTCAGGAGGGGATAAATAAAAATGGGAAGATTTACTCAAAGCGGAGCAGCGTTCGGCATGCACAGTGTCGTATAAAATGCACAAGGATGTCGCCAGGAGTTTGAATTTCTGTATTTGGTTTTGGAAGCGGCAGGTCTGAAAGCGCTGGCCTCCTCTGTCTTTCCCGGGGTGGCAGTTTCGTACCCCTGCTCACCGGCTGGGGCAACAGCCACCGACAAGAACAGGGGGAATAAAACACCTCGAGCTGCTGTTTCGTAGTATTTTGATTGCGTGCGCCTGCTAAGTTTCAGTCCACTGCAGAATGGCTACGATGTAAATTACTATCCATTACACTTTGCATTGGGATTTTGTATACATACTAGGTATAAGACTTTTGTAAGGAAAAAAAAAACTCAAGTAGTTTTTAGATAAACCTATCTAGCGTGTGAAAAACCTGTTGAAGAATAGATTACATTAAACATTTACCAGCAAGTCAGTAAAAATAGTCCTTATACACAGACATTCAATATAATTTAATGTTCTAAAAATAATTTTTGAGTTTACCCAGTATGTATTGTATCTTTGAATTTTAAGAAGCAGCCACTCCTTTATGTAAACATAAAATATGCCTATGTTTCTTTTAACTCTACAGACTTTTTTCTCTGAATAAATTTATTAAATTCTGTGCACAAAATAGTACTGCAGCCTGCTATTTAGCCTATGGTGCCTTAGAGTTACTATAAATATTTAACAAAATGTACATAATGTAAATACTGCCAGAAAATCACTAAGGCCAAATATTTTCTCTATTCACTTTTTACTGCACTTGCTTTCTATTGCTATTTAAGCCTCTTTTATCCAGCTTTGTAACAGTTATAACATTGTAGCCAATGTAAATGTTTACTTTCAATAAATCAGAATTTGTTCAACAAGTACTGTGCATTTGGGCACTATTTTGAGAACTCTATTCGAAGTTAAAACAGTCGTCTAAGAATTAAACTGCCTGAAGCAGTTTCTTGACTTTTGCTAATCTCAACGACATATAAAGGTTATGCCATGCTTTTACACATACTATTGGAGTAAAATTTTTCTGCAGTGATATTTTTAAAAACACTTAGATGAGCAGTAAAACCAGCTTTCCATGCTGTGTTTATCTGAATGCATTACACAACTGTTTCAAAATAGAGATACTGGAATTAAAGCAGTATTTTGCATGTACAGTGTCATATAAATTGCATAAGGATGTCTCAAGATGCATTTTATAATTGCTTTTAAAGAAGAAGTCCTCTGTTTTTCTGTAGAGCTGTTTTTGTCATGAAAACACAGCAAATATATGACAAACCATGTCGTACTTTAATGTGGGTATGCACATCTGCAGCTCATAAAATATGCAGACATTTGCGGGACTGGTTATTAATTCAGTGAGTGTGCTGGTTTTTTCACTGCCTATGAGCTCATTTTAATTATATAGGTGGATAATAACTTGGATCTTGTGAAAGTTTTAGCTTTTGCTTTGTTAGATTTATTGTTATTGCAGATTTTGGATTGGAAAAGTCAAAGTGGTACTATTATTTTGAATGCTGTTAAGTATTTTACATAAATATAACTATGGGAGAGAGGAAAAAATAATACCTAAATGCTACCCTAAATGACTGATAATTTGCCTTTGACTGGAGTGTACAGGCTGGAGCTTGAATTCTATAATGGAAAAGATATTCCGTATTTTGGGGACCTTAAAGTTGGAAGAAACAGTGACTTCTAAACTCACAAAACAAGAGCTGAATCAGTGGTGAAATCTCAGACTTCACTAAAATCAGATAGCAGGAGGGACAGGGTTTATACCAGCTTTGGCTTAACTGCTATTCTCTTTCTAAGTCGCTGCATCGCACGCTGTCTCAATATGCATTAATAGTCAGTTTACCAGGGAGAAAGTCTATGGCATGTTGTATTCACCTGTTGAACAGTTCCATGTGGGACCCAAGAGATTAATAATCCAGACATTAATTGACAGCAATACAAAATTATTGCAATGGACCAGAGCTGCTTTCAAATGCACACATTGCTTTTTGACAGGAGGAAGAGCAGAAAATCTAAGAAAATAACGGCCATTGGAAAAAGCACGTGCTGTATTCATTAAACTGTGTTTGCACGCTTGACGAACTTCTTTTTTTGTGAATTACTGTGCAGTGCAGATCGCAGCAAATAATTTTGCACAAGTCACACAGCCTGGGCCCCCTCTGAGAGGGATTTGTCCACCTGAAATATTGGGAGGCTGCTTAAATAGAGCTGCATTAAGTGAATGAAGCCAATAGTAGCTGAGGGCCACAACTTTGCTATGCCCCAGCTCTCAGCACAGTGCAAGCTCTTTAGTTACTAAAGAGAAGAAATCTTGAGGAATATAACAAACACTTACTTTAGTGCTCAGTGCCTTCCAAAAGCCTAGTGTCAAAACAAGTGAAAAAGAGGAACAACACGTGAAGAAAAAAAAAACAAAATACCATAGATTTTAAATTGGCATTTTTTATTAGCCCACATAATAGCTCCCTCAGGATGATTTTCTTAAATGTGGCAAACATTTTACATTCACATTTGAGAGAGAGAAGTGTAATTCAACACACGGAAGTTGCAGCCTCTGAATGGGGCATAAGACCCTTTTAGTAGCAGCACTGAATGTAGCGAGCCCCTGTGCAAGGCGTCAGCTATTGGATTTCAGCCAGTTCCAGAAAACTGGCATTCTGCAAAATGCTGAAGCAGTGGGAATAACACTAGCAGCAGGAACAGTGACTGCTGCAGAAGCAAGAGCAGCACAAGTCTCCAGAGATCATGTCTGGAAAAAAATACAGGAACTCCTTGCTTAAGGTTTGCTCAACAAAAGCCAGAGCTTATCATCAGCAAAGCAATTCTGATTTGGAACTTTTAAAGAGAAAGCTTTCCATTGTCTGGGAGAAATGAGAAAAAAATATGTTAGTTTTCTTCAGCCTGCTGTCCTGTAGTTGTATAACTCAGTCTAATAGCGTGCTTGGGGCAACGTCCCACTGTACTTGCATGTAGCTGGCTTACTTACAGCAGTAGAGACTTTCTCATAGATCTTGGACAGGATGAAGAATGGCTCAGTTAGCTGGCAGTTCCTTGGAGCCTGTCTCATATTTTATTTACATATTCTGATGGAGTCTGTACAGGTAAAACAGTCCAGAAAGGGAATAGGTGGCTGATACTTTCCTTGCTGGTTTTCAACTCTGATCAGATTATTCTTCCCATGTGAGCTGTTGAACAAACAATTTTGCTGACTGTTTGAGAAAATAATCTTGCTCCCTCCACCTCTCCTAGACAAATATCTTGAGGTTTGGGGGTATTTCTGCTCACTATCACCTGCCAAGGTTAATTCAGTGTGAAGAAGTTTGAGGATGAGAGGAGTCAGAGCCCAAGCTAATTTAAATATATATATTAATGTAAATATCTAAGTATATATTTAAATGTAAATATATTTGCATTTATATATAGGAATGTAAATTAAAACAGTTCTATTTACWCAAAACTAAGGATCAGGATATCACCGTTTACAACACTCTTTTGACAAATGCAGTGTGTTACAAATACAGTTTTTAACTACCCTAATGTGGTAGCTTTTGGGAGATCTGACTTGCTGCCTTTTTGGCAACGGCAAGTTTTGGTAGAGGCTTTTAAATTCTTGCCCATGGGGAATTTCAAGGGGCCAGTCATGCTTCCTCTGTATGCGTTACCACGTAGCTGGCATGTTGCTCTTCATGTAATATTCCATCTGTGTGAAATTGTATTATTCCACTATTTGGCTCCTTATTATCTTCTGCAAACTTAGATTTCATGCTTGCCATGCTAATCAGTAGGACATAAATATCAAAGAGCTCAAGTCTGTTCTGTGGCTGCTGAGCTGCTCCTACTTGTAACATGGTTTTTTTGTGCTTAAAAAGCATCTTGATTTATGTCTATTGCTTGTGGAGGAAACACCAAGGTCCCCCTTACTAGCTTATCTTTTAGTGTCAACCTTTCTTCAGATTCCTTCAGATACTGTATGCTTTGGACCTTTGCATCTTCTGACAGTACCTGTAGCATTTGGTCCATTTTATGCCCCAGTTAAAAGGTCTTTGGGTGGCTGCTAAACAACTTGGTAAACCTGAGCTGCGGCATTTCTCTCTCCCTGACAGGCTGGCTTGTCTTCTTTGTCCAGATCATCTTTTTTTTTTTTTTTTTAAAGTCTCCAGTAGTCTCTTCCACTACCAAAAATTTAAAAAACTATATAAAAAAGAGAGGACTTGTTGGGGAGATGACCGTTTTGCTGTTTGTTACATTGTTCAATGACTTCATACTCCATACAGTTATGCTAATGTGACCTGAATTTCTGATCCATTGCAGTTCTCTTCCCTGTCACTCACTCTTTTGCTCACACAGCTATCCTTTAGAAAAGCATCAAATATTAGCATTAAAATACAATACTGAGGATATTTCAGTTAAAATGCAAAAATGTGCAGCCATGAATAATAAAAAAGTATTGACATTACACTCCTGCAATATGAAAAGCAGGTGTACAAACTGTTACCTTATACATGAGAAGAAGAATGTGTGGCTGAAAGAGTATGCCAAGAAGGATGCAGTTAAAAGCTAAAGGATTTTTATATACACAATTTCCTCTCATAATTTCCTTTCATCTAAGCAAAATTGGCAATGTAAGTTTAAAATACTCCGTACCTGTAGTTCTGGCTGTGTCTTTAAATAGGGTTCAGGTTGGATTGCTGGTCTTTCCTTCCCAGACTCTTTTTTTCCTGTGTTGTTATTATTAGGAAAGCTTACTGGGGTCTTAGTTACTTTAAGGAATGTTATTGATCTCCTAGATTAATCTGCTTGAATAATTTCCATAAATTGGTTTGAAATAAGCTTTTTCATCAATAAGCTACGATATGCATTTGCTTTCTTTCCACAGAGATTTTTTACATTTGTAAACCCCAAGTCTATTTACTTAAATCAAACTTTTCCTTAGAGGATTGAAAGATTTGATGGCATGTGTGTATTTATTGTGAAAATTTTTATTTGTTTCTTTGTAAGTGGAGTTTCCATGGCCTGGGCAGCAGATGCTTTGGTGTGGTGCAACAATTTATGAATCGGTCCAAATGAGGACTGATTTTAGTTTTGGCTTTTACGGTATCATTGACCCATTTGATAAAAATTCTGGCTGGTCTGATCTAATTCTATTATCTGTAAATTATGTTACTTTGTGTAAACCGTTCCTTTACATTGACTGCTCTGTGGATGTTTATTCACATATATTCTTGCCATCTCTAGCATGCATGAATGCAAAGAAAGAAACAAAGCTACAGTAAAGAYGTGGTTCATGGTCCATGCTGACTGGAAATTGTGTAGTTTGCGTAGGGTAAAATTGTGCAAGGGATCATTCTAGCAGTTTTACAAGTCGTACAGTTGTGTTTCATGCCCAGCAATGTTCTCCAGCCTATTCAATTTCCTTGTACAGGCACAGCCATCCTGGTCAAACTCAGGAGGTTTGTTTGTCTTGACCTAGATCTTTGCTCTGTAGTGGTAAAGCTTCCTTGGTGGAAGATTACATTTCTTAAGGCACTGCTGTGCTTACTTTTCACTTTGTACAGTCTCCTGTGGGGAAAGCAAATGCAAAATGGATGAAGGATGCTATTATTTTGATTTGTAGCATTATTCCTACATCCTGAGTAAGTACCAGTGATTCCACAGCATTTAAGTCAATTATGATTCAGGCCTCTATATAGACATCAATATAAAAAATAATTACCTTTGTTTTCTTTAACTATACATACATAGACATGCATATATCCTTTTTAATTTTGATTGGCAAATTGGTGTTTGAATACAGGAAAGTGTGGACCATTGTTTCATATACACAGAGACTGTGTAAACTTGCAAAGACAGCTGAGCAAGTAGAGCTCAGTCATGAACAATGATTTATTCCAGTGCTCTGCTGAACAGAGACTACTGAATCCTGTGGGTGGTTTTATAAAAAAAAAGTGAGCCAACRTCTACTGGAAAGTTAAGTCTCTGTGATCAGAACAGATTCAAAACCAACCTTCTTGAGGTGCAAGGCTTGTGGTTTAACATATTATATCCCACCAGCCCCAAAACAAGGATTTGATTAAATACTTGTACTTGCTCTTTTTTTCTTTTTTTTTTTTTTTTTTTCACAAGAAGTTTTCTCTGGGCAAATAACTATACCCAAAAACTTTTCTAACTGTAAAAGCCATTGCCAGTTAATCACAGCTGTGTCAGTTTAAAGATGTGATTTCCACAACTTAGTCCTTTAGATTTATGGTGCTCTCTACGATTTTTATTTTTCCCCCACATTATGAATGCCTCATTTCTCTTGAGGGCCATAAAAACTTGAAAGGTATAGTAGCAATATGCAACACAGACTTCCTTGCACCCTCTTGCTGGTCTGCATAAAACCTGAATTGAGGTACTCATTTCCTGCAGTGATTAATCAACATAATGTGATCACTTGATGAAAATCATGCTATAGTAGTTAGATATTTTGAAGGAGGATATTGGGGGGAGGGGGTTTGTTTCACTACACCCTTTCAGCAGTAAGTGAAATTTATTCTTTCCTTTCTCTGCTGGTTTGAACTCATCTCTGAMTCTTTACTTCTGATTTGATTTCTTTAGGTCAGGATGTTGGGCCAACCACCTAAGGGCTACTTAACTGAGGAAGCAATTTTACTTACAGGACTGTTCCTACAGCATCTGTACTGGACCAGACTGCTGGTATGAGAAAGCCTGAGTGAGAACTGCTTTTCCGAGTTGTTTTTTGGTGGACAGGGTTTGCTTCCTGCAGGTTGCACCAGAAAGCATGCCTGGAAATTTGGCCATTCCTGCAAATTCCCTCTGAACCAAGAGCTATCTTCAGTCACACCTGAGCCACAGCATCTTTCACGTTCTCATATTTGCCCAGCTGCATTTGCCCTTGTCTCCTGGAGGTTCAAGCTGAACTATTTTTTTAATTCAGCTCCAGCAGCTCCAAAGGCTCACTTAGGGTAAAGCATGCATTCTTGCTCAAGAAAACACTTAGTTCTGTGTTCGCATTTTAATCATTTGCATAAAAGTTATTTTTTCAATGCTGTCTTGGAAGTCTACCCTGTCATGGCCACAAAAATGACCAGAGGGATGGAACACCTCTCCTATGAAGAAAGGCTGAGAGAGTTGGGGTTGTTCAGCCTGGAGAAGAGAAGGCTCCGGCGAGACCTTATTGCGGCCTTTCAGTACTTAAAGGGGACTTATAAGAAAGATGGGGACAAACTTTTCAGTAGGGCCTGTTGCAATAGGACAAGGGATAATGATTTTAAACTAAAAAAGGGTAGATTTAGACTAGATAGAAGGAAGACTATTTTTATGATGAAGGTGATGAAACACTCAAAAGGTTGCCCAGAGATGTGGTAGATGTCCCATCCCTGGAAACATTCAAGGTCAGGCTGGACGGGGCTCTGAGCAACCTGATCTAGTTGAAGATGTCCCTGCTCATTTCAGGGGTGTTGGACTAGATGACTTTTAAAGTCATCTTCTAACCCAAACTATTCTGTGATTCTATGGAGAACACGTACCAGGCGAGACCACCTTGCTATGTCCATATTACCATTCCTGGGCCATCTCTGTGGTCTGAAAGCCCATCTCTTCACCTTTCCCTGTGTTCACCCTAGACAGTATTGCCTCTGTCTCTTTTTACTTACACTCATAGGAGTTTCACATGCAAAGTGGCCATGCCACTGGGACACAGGCGCTGGCCCAGCACTAGAAGAACTGGCCTTTCTACCAGCTGGGTTTGCCATGTTACCAGAGAAGTCACCAATCACACATTTTTGTTTAAATGATTCTTCTCCTGTGTAAAAGATGTAAGCTGATAGAAAAATAAGCAAAATGCTGGACTTAGGGAGTGATACTTTTGAGATCTAACACCAGTGTTGCAGTAGGAAAAATATATCAGCCTGAGCTTTCAAACACTTGTCAAACTCTCCACTCACCTCAGCATAATCAGATTTGGATTTTCACCAGTGCTATGTGAGATGAATGCACTATACCGTTTCCTCCACAGTCCCCTGAAATACATGTGTGCATACTAAACTCAAGTCAGAGCCTGCCTTCTGCACGTGCATACAGCAGTCCTGAAAGAGATCAGCCTCAAAAACTCAGGCTTTTCTTACAGCCATGCATACAGTGTGTCATATATAGCAGGGAATATCACTAAGAAGCTGTGCCTGTGAAGGTAGAAACCTCTTTCTGAACATGATGCAGCCCTGTGTCAAAGATGCAGGAACTGACAGTAGCGATTTATCATGTGTAAGAGGTGGGATTTGGAATTCCAAGCACCCCTTTTCCATTACCCTTCCTGTGATGCAAGGCAGTGGTTCTCAACTCATAACTCATGCAAAACCATGGCACACCAACACACAACTCGGAAAGAAGATGAGGACAGTGGCATACAACCACACATGTAATACACACCAAAAAGAAATGAAAGCAGAGAGAATGCATATTTTACAACGCCCAAAGCCTTCTTTAGCTTGTAAAAGGAACTAGCACAGTAAAAGCAAGTATTTTCTGGGTTTTGTCTTTGGTTGCACGGGCAGAGAGTAGAGAGATCTTCCTCAACAACACAGACAGTGCAAAACAGTCCCGGAGGAAAGCTGGTTCTAGCACAACGCTGAAGACATGTTCCTTCAGCCCCTCACTGGGGACTCAGGTCTGAGAATCCTGGCTGATATCAGCTGTCAGTAGAAAAGTCAGGAGAGAGGGAAGCTAATCTGTGAAAGATAAAACCATGATTTTATAGAATGAGAGCTGCAGAAAAGTGAGCATCTGGGCAATGTGTTTTCTACCAGCACTACCAGTGAACGAGCGTTTGGGTGATGGAGAAGTSTGTGTGCAATGTTACATGCCCAGTTGTTTTCCATATAAACGATGGTGCTATCATTATAGTTGTCCTTTTCTCATAAAACTAACTCTAATGAATCATTCTCATAGGACGTTCTTTAGCCCTGCTTCTGAACTTCATAAATATCCCAAATTGAGAATAAACCTGGCTATTGGAATTCCTATAGGAGACTGGGCTATCAGGGCATTTCCTAAAGCCAGAATAAGAAACAAGTCATGCCAAAGAAAGGGTGATAGATGTCACCCACAACCTGGTCTGTTCTTCCCAGTGGAGCCGATACGAAATTTAATTATCTCAATCTAAGGAAGAAAATCATAGATCCAAGTCTCACACTAGTGATAAACTGCAGTGCTTTTTCATAGAAGCCAGTGGCATCTTTGGCAATCATTAAAAAAGAAAATGAGATGTGCTCAGTTTTTCTGAAAGAATAGATGTAACACACCTACCTTCAGTGCTCTGTATTATAGGAKTATTTGCCTGCAGCTGCCCAGCAGGTATCTAATCTCTGAAAAAGTACCATCTATTTCATGTTTTCCRAATTTTAAGTGAATATTGGTGTGTGTATATAGATTTATGATATCTTTTTACTGGGTGCAGTTGCCTCCACACACTGTACCAGAGCATAGTCACTCTGGTTTAACTATTAAGATCCAGCTATCATAGTCATCTTCATGCTTTCTGCCTTGTAATCCCAGCTTTTCCAGACAGATCTTCTTAGACTTCCGAAATTTGTCTAGGACCTGAGTATTAGCCAGCAGGGAGGGGAATAATGATGGACTATAAAGTTGAAGCTCCAGTTTTGAAGTCATTTATTTCCTTCTTTCAGAATGGACTCATTTATACCTTTAAAAGCAACTCAGCAACTTATTTGTTCCTATCACCTGAGTAAAGTATTGCGTTTTGCTTGCTTCCTTAAGGAACGATGTATTAAAACCATATTTTTAACTTTGATCTCTTGCATGGTTGTAATATTTGTTGATGACTCAGGTAATGGCAAAAAAAAAAAATAAAGGCAGCAAAATGAGCATTCCTAGGTTTTATTAGATATTTTTAACTAAGAGGAAATGATGAGATATGCAACAGTAGTAGTCCTCTTCCAAACTTGCTGAGCTGCAGGATTAGATTTGATACTATTTCCTCTTCCTACTAGTGTAGATCTTGGTCATTTGCCTCCATTTTTATTACTGCAATGAATTATGTAAACTGATAATTATCATCAGCTGTGTTGAGGCATTGAAAAGCATTATCAGATATGGCGTTTGGCCACAAGCTGTATGGCCAAAATCCATTTAATGTGTAAGCACTTAAGTACAGGGGGGCTTAAGGATCTGTGAGCCCTCAGGTTTAGAGTTTGACTTTATAAATCTTTGATAGTGCTCATCAGGCACAAATGATTAATACATCTTCTTGGCTAGAGAAGGATAAAATAAATTATCTGTATGAATAATTGAATATTTACTTTTTAAGTCTGTGAAATGGACAGTTCAAAACCCTGTAATATTACTTCATCTTCCTTCAGCATTAGACTTGGGAGATTTGATTCTCTTGGAATATGATATGATTCTTTTTCCATGTTCTTTCAGTATGAGAATAAGGGTTGTCTTTTCACTGAGATGTCATCTAGAATAGGGCTGTAAGAGGATACCAGTTAAGGTTCATGACATGGTATATAACCTGGACATTTGTATTTTATATGGTTTACACTTTAAGAGAATGCTTATTTTACAAGATTTTATTTTATTTTACTTGGAAAGAACACTAGCAATGGTCTTTAAAAAATAAAGAAAATAAGCTAGATATATATTGGCATGCCAGCAGCTGTTAAATGACTACAAATTTGTATATATTAAACCCTGGCAAAGAAGAAAAAGGTTTTCCCCATGGAAAGACTGGCCCTGAGGTCAGCATGAGAAGTACACGAGATGCATTTAGAAAATCTGACTTGCCAAAATGTGCTACCATCTCACAAGGTAACTAAAAAATAGTGATATACAAGACAGCCACTCCCAAGCATTCTCTGGATGGTCTTTGTCCCTGTGTTTCCCATGGTTTATCCTTGCTTCTCTCTTTACAGGTACATAGATGAAACAATATATATTCAAAAGGAGAGGAAAGCTAGACTGCTAGCAAAAGTGGCTAAAACTAAAAAGAACTTTAACTGCCTGGAGCTGCTATCCAAGGCATAAGAGTACATATGCCTGTTCATTTTAAACATACACTTGTCTGCAGCTATTGCAGAGACCACATACATACTTCAGCATATTTCTGAGGACACTGATTTAGCCAGGTGCTCTAGGTGGCTCAGTGGCAATAAAATTAATATATTCCCAAACACAATGACTGTGGTATTTTAAATACTTTGTATAAATAGGTGGGAAAGAATCCCCAACATATCCTATTTGTCTCTCGCCCTTCTTAATTAGAAATGCTTGCTGCCCCCTAGGATGTCTTCATTGTGACAATGCTTTGATTAATTATAATGTCTTATTCATTAATAGATATTTCTTTTACTTACATCTTCACTATTGTTAGCCAACTCACAGCTATGAATGTATTGACTACATTAAGATTTACTTACAGTACTTCTAAGGGAAGTATTATTGCTGCCTTCCATTTTAGAGAAAGGGAAACTGAGGCACTGAGCAATGAAATTTCCTCTGGCATGGAGTACTACATGCTGTTCCACAGAAAGCCAGTACATCCAGGCAACAAATGTGATTATTAATGCAAAGGTGGAGGCAGCAGTAGGCTGGTGGAAGGGACACAGGAGGAGTGTGAGATGGTAAGCTCTTGATTCTGGGCATCTGCATGTCTGACGCAATGAGGTTTCATTTGTGGCAGAGATTCCTGGATGCTGGCACCATGCAATGAAACAACGTAATTAGGTAGCCTAACAAAAACTCCAGTGTGTTCTCCAGCCTCTGGACTGAGCAGCAAGGGATCTCTACTGTGTCACAGGCATTTGGGCCAGAGCTGTATCCAGCACCTTACCCTTTACAAAGAAAAGGTACCAGCCAGTGTCATGCAGCAGAACAAATCTTTCTGGCACATCACAGCAACTGASTGCCCTTCGCTAAACTGTACTTAAATGATCTTCAAAATGACAGTAAGATCATCAGTTCTTATTAATCACTTTGTGCCTAATAATTGAGAGATTGAATTTAATGAAAAGTAAGGGAAAGAAACAGAGAAAGCAACAAAGTTGTGGTCTTCTCCTTCCTCTCTTTCTTTCTGATAATGACTGAAAGAAACCATTTCCTCAGAAAAACAGAGTCAAAATGTCAGGGTCTGCCATGCACAGTGGATAGGCCCTGCCACCCTGGGAGCTAGCTTAGATGACTGGCAATCTTCTGTGTGTGAGGAGGTATTAGTGGCAGTATATCGCATTACTTAGAAGACATTGCAAAACACCTTTTCTGGTTATGCAGATAGAGGTAAAAGAAAGTGACATCATTTTATCTTGAAAAATGTGCTGAGAAGCAGCAGGACATCTTAATGGAAGCCCTGCGGACACAGTAAGAGGCCATTTCTTAGACTTGTTTTTCAGTTTAGCTTATAAATCAAAAGGGCGTCCTCCTGTCACCTGCACAGCAAGCTCGGCAGGCTATCTGAGCATCATGCTCAGGATTAGACTGCCTCCAACTACTTCTTCAGCAAGAAAAATTGTGCACTCTGGCCAAAGATCGAGGTTTTCAAAAGCATTTGATGTCTAGGAACCTTAAACTCCATTTTAAAAAACATTTCTTCAGCTTGTTGGGTTTCAGCGGAACTGGATTTCTACACGTTTTATCACTGCTGGGCACGAGCATGGGGAGCTGCAGCCACTTAGGTGCTGATGTACATTACAATATCCGATTTCTTGTTGCCCCAGAAATAAAACTGCACAGGAATGTTTGGAAGAAAAATCAGTTTTATTGAAAGTGGCAATTCAATAAAGCTTAAGGATGTTTTGTGGTGATCTATTGTCTTCTGTGAATTAATATTAAATAGAGACAAACAGATACACTGCCAATGTACTGCCAATGCACCRCTGAGGAGCCTGTATTTCCAAATCTCTGTCTCCTGGGAAGCCAGCCAGCCCGCAGCAGCATTAGGGATCTCTGCTTCTGGAGCGCTGCTCTGTAGCAAAGAAGTCCTAAGGATACTCAGGGATCCCTGGGACTCTGTCAGGGCATTAGGAAAATGGAAACGCAGGAGGATCTCAGGGTGCAGAGGCTCAGTGCCCCAGAACTGCAATGCCCGGAGCCCCAGCCCCCAGCCCCGCTACAGAATGTTCTGCTATTCATTAAGAGTCATTGAAACAGGCCCACATCTAATGTTTTATTTCAGAATTATTTGTATCAGATTTTCCAATCTGGTAGTAATTTTGTAATGCTTATATTTCGCTCYAGGAAAGAAAACTTCTCCTCACAGAGCTTAGTGCTGAGTGAAAATTCTGGCTTTGAACCAGAAACTCTTCTTGAATTTGGTAGGTGTCCATAAAAATGTTGCAAATTTGGGCCATCTACAATGCAGCTCAGAGCTTTGGGAGAAGGGCGTCCAAGCGCTGCGATAGCTCTGTTACTGCCACTCATACAGCCAGTACTTACGTAGTGTAAACTTGTGCCTCTGGTAATTAGTACCTGATGGATATCTCACTCAGAGTGCCTGTTTTACCTTCTCTCCCTACACTGGTCAGGTCATCTGAGGATCAGCTATACCACAGTCTTCATAAAACAGAACACATACCTTCTTTTTATGGCCCCAAAAGTCACCTTTTCTTCACATTTTCTGCCCCAAACAGGAGTGTAAGTTGATATAATGTACCATCCCCAAACTCTGAAGAGGGTAATAATTCTAGTTTGTGTTACATTCGTTTGTAAGCAGTTTTCTAGTCTGCACAGAATACATTTCTTTTCCTACTACCAACTCCTTGTTTATTTTATAGATATTTTTTGTCTTAGAAAAGAACTTTTGAGTTTACAGCTGTTTTTTCACTTCAGGTTATTTCAACACATGTTAAAAGAAAAATGTCTCTGAGCAGAGTGTCTTGGGATGTTAGTCTCTGTTACCTCCTCTCACTTAGCTATTCACGTGTTGTTTTGTATTGAACCTCCTGTCCTGTACCTGGTCTACTTTTGAAAGCAGCAAAAATATATGGTATTAGTGAGAACTTTTTTTAAAAATTCATTTCAGAATCACTGTTGTTGGACAAAATTTGTGCAGCTGTAATGCAGAGAGAGGCTTAGTGATATTTACAGAATTGCCTAAATAAGTTAAGAGCACTGCAGTGAGATAAAGCTGCTTTTGTAAATTCTGCTAGGAACAAAACTAGTTACTTTTGTTATAGCCCTTAAAGTCTGGTCCCTTTTCTTCCTCTAGACATGCTTACCACTACTTCCTGTATGGCTCCATTTTGAAATCTGTGCTGATTTCTAAAAGCTTTTGTAATATATAGTTGCTAACTCCACATGGTCCCATAATATCATCTGCAACATGTTTGAAAGTAGTAATTGGACAAGTAATCCTTCCAGGGGAAAACAAATCATGGCTAGTTGTAATTGTCTGAACAGCTCTTATGGGTTGTCAAGCACTGGAACAGGCTGCCCAGGGAAGTGGTGGAGTCACCATCCCTGGAGGTATTTAAAAGACATGTAGATGTGGCGCTTCGGGACATGGTTTAGTGGGCATGGTGGTGTTGGGTCGATGGTTGGACTTGAGGATCTTAGAAGTCTCTTCCACCCTTAATGATTCTGTGATTCTAGTCTATTTCCCATTCTGTGCAGTGTTTGAGATACTTTGGTGAAGAGAGGGAAGTAGATCTGCTAAAAAGCAACTCATGAATCTGGCAGAAAAAGATCAAAACAGTTTTGCCCCTAGTAGATGAACAGGATGCAAAATCACACTCARTTTTTTAGCAGGTGTAACCACTGGGAATTGGTGAATGAGATTATATCCAAAGAATATATGTCTTTCTAAAAGACAACTATGAGGCTTGTTACAGGACTCACAGGGTGAAACACGATGAGTTGTSCTATGCAGGAACGCAGATTAGATGGGAATGTCTATTTTTCACAGTTTTAAATCTGTAAAACTCTGCATTAGTCTTTCACTCTTCTTGTCAACTAGTTAGACAAGTGGTAAAAATTGGATCGCACAAATGTACTGCCACAGACATCTGCCTAGAAGTGGTTGATAACTACCTGAATGTGCAAGAACTTGCCCATTAGGGCCATTCCTAGTCCACTGACTATGAAGCAGTGTCTTTAGGGGGACTGCAAGTACAGGAATACCAAAATTAATGAAAATATTCCCATGCATAACAATTTGTATAGGAGTAACTTCATTTGTTTTTCGCAGGAGAATTTGCTTTTAATGAGACATTTTCCTCAAAGATGAATAATGAGGTGAGAAAATATGCCATTGTTTGCAAATTATTTCCAACAAGAAAGAAACTGTGGGTAATTGTGGACAGCCCTTTGAGAATATATCAACTCTGTCCTCAGCTGTAGCCTAGAAGACAAATTAAATTATAGGAATTACTAGGAAGGAATTTCAGAGCAAAACACAGATCACTGTGCTAGGGTCACCTGTCATCTGTATACTGTTCAAATACTGAGATCTACACATTTTATAATAGGGCTACAAATAATGCAGGGGGGTGAATATATGGCTAGAAGCTGCATACGATAAACAGGCTTACGCGAAAAGCTATGTACAGTCATCAGCACCATATAGAAGGTGAAGAGAAATGATGCATCATTATTTCTTATAACACAAGCACTACAAGGCACATAATAAAATATACAAAATCAAACATAAAAAATGAGGTGCTTTCCACGTGACTCACAATGATATTGTGAAATGCATTGCCACAGGATGTTGTGCAGGCTAAAAAAATAAATAGGATTAGATAAATTAAGAGAGGGTAAATCCATTAGATGGTATGATGATCCTACTTCAGTCTGTAGCTCAGAAAGCCCCTGTCATTAAAGCCAGAAGCCAAAGCCAGAAGCTAAGGGGGTAAATCACAGAAGAAGAACCCCAAACCTCTGTATTTGCCTTGTTTCTAATACTCTTCTCTATGCATCTGCTACCAGGCATTGCTGTAGACAGGCTGCTGAGAAAAAGATGGACTTTTGTCTGGTCACATTTTTCTTACCAAGCTATACATCTGTGTTGAAATTCACCTAACACTTTCTGATGATATAGGTCTTTACAATTATTTTCCTTTCATATTTGAGTGATGGCGGGAAGAAATATTTTCATTACATATTATACATTCAAGGTTTCCTGTTGAGTCTAAGGAAACATTTCATAATTGTGCTGGTAAACAGATTTATAAATCTATGTTTTAATTGTTACATAGTTTTTGGATGGACTGTAGAGAGAGAAACCTGACAGAGAAATGAAGGAATCAGGTAGTAGCTGCTTCAATAAATTGATCTGGCCTCAGTAGAAATGCAGGGTTAGACTGCTTTCTTTTGAAATCATGTGTGTGCACACTTTCAAAACAACTATTTTATCCGGCGGCTAAAACACTGATTTGTTTTTAGAATACAATATAAAAAGAAAACAGTGTATTTCAGAGAGAATGAATTCCTAAGTATGTTGTGGATACATCAGGTGTGCATCCATTAGGCGCAAGCTTCTTGGCACCTGCACAAATATAATTCCTTTATTCATGTTTTTTATATAATCTTTTTAGAAGAAAATAACCACTCAGTTTCCAGTTCCTGCCTGTTAATTCACCTTCCAGCTCTAATGTTGCCAAGAGGAAGCAAGATCCTGACTGATTCCCAKCAGACTTCGATGTCTTCTTGCATCCTTTCATCTTACTGTAATGTACTCCTTTCCCTTTATTTTATTTCTCTTTCCCTCTCTTCTTTTTTCCCCTCCACTTTCTCCAAACTCAAAACGGAATATAACTCTATCAGCTAAAGATGCGTGGTAGTATGCATAAGGAAGCTGTAACTAAAGAAGTGTAAACACACCTACTGGCTGCGTGGCTCATAAAGTTCCAGGCTTTCTGCTCAGACACACAGAGCCTGATACTTGTTTTCAGCATTCTGTAAAAATAAAGCAATCTTTGAAATGCCTCATAAAATAATTGCTTTGAAAGGGCAGGCTCACATGTCTTCTAAAGACACTAATCCCACATTCACATTAAATAGTGAGATGAGAGCAGAAAATGTAAAGACTGTAATTTAATACTAATTATATAGAGTATGTCACAGTTGCACTTGAAGATAGAATATATGTGGAGGAAGAGTTTGAAAATGAGCAGGAAAGTGGTTCAGAATTTTAAGCCAATATTAAAAGGAGAGTGAAAAATCTTTTTTTAAAAAAGAAAACATGAAACACAAACCGTTATAAATTGAAAATGTCCCTGATTCTAAATCCCAGGATGACTCCACACAAAATGGATCCCAACAGACCAAAATGAAAAATCTAAATCAGTGATGTGCTTCTGGATTTTCATAATGCATACTCTGAGAGAATATGAAACAGCGGGGTGATTTCACAGCTCTGTCCAGTCAAAACAATGGAAAATATTGTGAGTTCTCCTAAGCAGCCATTGCTCAGATACTGCAAAACACCTGAGACACATTACAAAAAGTATTAGAAATTCTCATTTAAAACATGGAAAAGATTAAAGATTAAGATGGCAGAGTGTATTTGATGTCTGTGGCCTCTGTCAAAGTGCCCCAAGCGCTGCCCAGGGTTTTGCATGGCAGGAAGAACTGCAGTATGCTGGTGGCTGCCAAGCACCTGCCTTTGCAGAAGGAGTTTGGCGATGACTGTTGAGGTGTTTGTACAGTGCCTAGCACAATGAGATTGTTGTGGAAGGCTGCAACAGTAGTAGTAGTAATAATAATAATAGGAGTAATAATAATAAAATAATGGTAATGTGCTTATGTTTCAGAAGTAGATCTTAAAGACATGAATATAAATACTTACAGTTAGTATCAAATAGTACCAATAGTACTACAAATAGTATCATCTCTTTTGGACTCTTTTCAGAACCCACTTCTGCCTTGAGGATTTAAAAAGAAGGCAAAACACATAGTGACAAAATAACAAATCGCTTTGATAACCCAAAATAGAAATGGTGATCTTCAATGAGCCTTTTGTACCTTTGATGTAAGGGACATTTTGTCCCTTTTGTAAGGGACAATCAATCGCTCATAGGATTGGTGACAAGACAGTTATCGACTTCAGCTCACATAAGGCAGACCCTGAATAGTTTCCAATAAACAATCAAGTATTACATTAGCAATTTCTTACTAGACCAGAGGAATTCTAAGAAAAAAAGCTTTGCAGTTGGTAATGACTTCAGTAGTAATACTGGAATTACCCATGAAAGCCCAAGTAGTTGCCCTGGGTACTACTATGGCTGCTAACATTTTAATTACTAAACTGCTGCACAGTATAGAATCCTGGGCAATGGCTGTATCAGTTTCATTTCTATGGCTATTCAAAACAGTTGAATTTCTTCAGAGAAAAGTAGATAAGCCTGATCCTAACACAAAAAAATCTCTTTAGAGACTTTGTACTTTAGAGATATTGCTTCCCATTATTATTTTTTTCGTGCCAGTACTCATTAGCTGAATTAAAATCTAAGCTACCTGGATTTGTTTCAGTAGTTGAAATACTTTGCAAGTATAAAGACTGTAGAATTTCTCCTTTTTTTTTTTAATTTTATTTCAATTTAGCTGGGACTCTTCAAGCTCCTGTGGAAAGTACCAATGGAACATTTCTGCAGAAAAATTGACAGGAGGAGGGAAATGCTGCTAATAATGTCTCAGCATTGACTGTATTCTGTAACCCTGTTTCCTCACTCTTTCCTGTGTGGACCTCAGCTGCAAATACTATAGACTTTTTCTTCCTTGTGGCCCACCAAACCCCCACACATTTATGGACCTTGCTTTTTGTCCCTTAGGGTGAGAAGAAGCCTCTTCATAAAACTAAACCACCTAACCCCRTAAGTATTCCTGCCTTCTTTATTATTCCTAACTGGCAGTTTACGTCTATATTTTTAATATACATCTAAGGCAAGCAAGCGTAATTCTGCCAATATGAACAGCTGCTGGTACACTGTGATTCATTTTTATGATATGAGTCATTGTAAAATGTCCCATTTCTTTAGACATCATCAAACTCTACCATCAAAGACGATATGGTGTGCTTTGATATTTATATATACTCTCTTTGACTAAGCATCTACAAAACATCTTATCTCTGGCACTGCTTACTTACCTCTGTAGAGCAGTCCATGCTCTATAAATCAGGTTTCTCATTACTATGTTCTGTCGGTACCACTCACTTACACAACAAATCTGGATGTGTCTGTAATGACCTCCAGATTCTTATTGGCATTTTAGCTGCTTTGGTTCCACAGGCCAGTAATGGGTGAACACCACATGCCAATAATGGTTATGTAGCACACAGGATTTATAATGGGCTATTCTGTAGTGACAGAAATGATTTTTTTTATGGATGCTTTCAGTCACAACGTTTTTTGTTAACACACCCTGTGTTGTGTCTACCACCATGTCTACAACCAGGACACATTGTTCCTAGCTGTTTTGTTATGCCTGATGTTTAGATACCGTTTATCCTCTGTCTAATACCCTTTGTACTATCATCTCTGTAACACAGATTGTCATGTTTGGTCTGCTTTGACCCCTCTCTTCTACAAGGTTTAGTGATGTTTTGGCACTACTGATGTTTTGCCATTAACTTTGGGATAGAGGTAAATTCTGTGCAGCTTGGGAAGCAATCTGTATATAGTGCTGTCCTTTCACATTTTAGACTCTCGCACTGGTGGAGACCTGCAGCTTTCTGGGGCTTGTTTCACAACAAGAAAAATGTTACGAGGCAACATTCTAATCAACAGGCCTGGAAAATGTTGTCTGAGCAAAGAAGGGTTATACTGAATGCAGGAGTCAGAGACTTAACCTCTCAGACGTTAAAGGCTGTGTGCATTGCCTTCATCATACTTGGAATATATTAACTAGCATATTGGCTAATATGCTAATATGATTGGTTGCACTTTTAGGCCTAAAATACTCTAATTATGGCATCCCTTAAGACTTGCTTAAAGGATTCTGTACAAATTTCTACCCTTCTTAAATACTAATTTAACAGCAGCATAAAAGATGATGTTTCATAATTAAACAAAGCATTCTTTTTGGAACATTTGCAACAGGTAAATTATTTAAACTCTTTTAAGCAGATTGCAAAAAAAGTGGATCCCTTGAAAAAAAAAAAATCTGTTATCTCTGTCAATACCAGCTAAACCAACACTTACCAAACATGTCCCTGTCAGTATGACGAAGGGGAAGCCAATTCAGCTTTTCTGCAATGTGAGATGTTGCTTCCATCATTTTCTTGTATACCTTAACATCTTGGAAGGTTACATGGCTTTGAATGGTCACATGACAACGTTCAAGTGTTATAGAACTGGAACCTGACCAAAATTGCAGTGAACTATCGCTGCCAGCAGTGATCTACTACCCCACTGCATGGGGACATAATCAAGCAGCTTTCTGGATCGCTGACAGTAGTTCATGCAAATAGAAATTCTGCTGGCTGTGGCGAGTCAGGACTTGCTGGGTTCACGGCGTGCCCTGTTTGGTGTATCCATGTTGGCAAGTCTTCAGGTAATAATATATCACTCCCTTCTGCTGGAAACTGGCAAAATCTAACTTTGTGGGATACTTCAAATGTCGACCAAGTCCATGGCATTTATTTTAGGCCTCCCATGTAACGAGCTCTGAAAATCTCCAACTCCAAAGCGGGTCTTTTTGGTTTGCTGTTTTTCTTAAAAGTATCACTGAGATTTTGTGAGATTGCTTCTTAGAAATTCAGCACCACAGTGTGACAACACAAATCCTGATGTCCCTCTGTGATATTTCAGCTACTCAAGCTAGCAGTCAAAGACATATCTGTGATCCTCTCAAATAGTGTTTTCTACAATACAAATGCATTGTTTAAAGTTAATTTGATGTCATGATATCCTTTCATTGGTCACAGTCAGAGAGAGAAGTTCCCATAGATTGATCTCTGTTCTTGTTGAGAAAATCAATTTCTGTGATTATGCCATGTAGTTTACTACAGTCAGAGAGACTTTAGTGAAGTTATTTACAGTCCTGGTGTGCCAGTAGATAAATATAACCTATTTATTAAGTTCTGTGAACTGAAAATTGATCTAAGCCCTTCCTCTTTCACCATGAATTTTCCTTCCCAAATGAAACCAGCTGTGAAGTCATTGGGTTTGTCCAGTGAGTCCAGAAAGAAATGTTCATTTATTTTTCTGGTATTTCTGGGTGTTGAATGTCTGTCATTAAAACTCTAGCAATTTAGAGTGAGGGAAGAGAAAAAAAGGAGTAGTTTAAGCTCTTTGCAAGTTGTTACATCACTGCAAATGTATGTGTCTTTTCCACCCTTATCATTGATAGTGCTAGAGACRTAACATTTATAGCAGTTTTGAAGATGGCATGCACCGCTCCCAAAGATCCCTCACTTCATAGTGGTGCCATCAATGATTTTCCAAGTGTCATTCCCAAGACTGCCAATGACAAAAGCATTAACTGAGAATCTCCGGAGGGATATAAGAATATCTTCTGAAAAAGATGGAACAATCAGGTCTTAAGACACTCCTGCTTGCACTAAGTAATAAAGTTGTGTTTAGTCATGGAGTTGTTTGTTCATTTTGGAGCATGAAGGAAATGTTGATGTGTTCCCATAGCAGGGAACTGAATTACGATTAGTGCCATCAAAACCAGAGGATTCTAAGAGCCAGGACTGGAAAGGTTTTCCTATAAATTGAGCATTCATTTTAAAAGGCAGTAAAGAGTGAGACAATGTGGTGCCATTTGATGCCTCTAGAGGCTGCATTTAAATCTTTTATTTCAGTTTTAATTGCATTATTTCATGCATAATTTGCCTCTAAGAGGCTAGGACATTTCTAGAATAAATACTAAAATTTAGATTGCTTTGTGACAGGAAGGGAAAAAAGTATTCCTATAGCTGGTTATTTATTTCTTTGTTTAGTACTTCACATAATACATCACTTTCCATCTGCATCTGCAGTATATTATAAAGTAAAAGCTTTTTTTTTTTTTTTTTTTAGAAAATGCCCTTAGTAGATGGTCCCATGTCATAAGAGACCTCCTTAAATAACAGAGATGTTGTCATCTGTCAGGTACTCTGACTACTCACAACATTATTGATCGAGATAAAAGTGTAAGACAGTTACCAGAAAGTGGAAAACTGAATCAGAGGATGGGGAAAAAAGTGAGAATTAATTTAAAGTTATTAAAGTGAATCATTAGGCCTGTACCATAAAGTATCAGTCTGGAGAACTGTGACCTATCCAAGGTTATTCCCAGTGTCAGCTATGAAAATAGCAGAACTGATTAATGGCACCAGGTGCTGTGCTATAGTCTGGATTAGGTCTSAGGAATAGTATTTTCAGATGACTTTTTAAAAATAATGCATTGATCTATAAGTCTACATGTTATTCTTCTCTGCTAAAATTTTAACATGAATTGGGCCAAATTCTCAATGTTGCTTTACTCTTCTTTGTCCCAGCAAGCAGAACAAAAACCCCACCTGCCACTCCTGCTGCTTGCAGGAGTGACTCAGTGTCAGAGACGAGCCTGAAGGCTGAGGCTTCACAGAGCCATCCACTGTACACTGCTCCTAGCTCAGTGGTGCTCACAGAATCTATAAATTTTTATGGCAATAAAATCTAAATCAATTTATAGGATTTTCTCTTCCTGTCTTTTGCATATGGGTCTCCTCTGTTTTTTTCAGAAGAGTACCTCCCTGAAGAAAATGCTTTCTTCAGCAACTGWCGTGCTCTCTATACCACTTGAGGACATCCAGGAAATCATCTGACTCAAGAATCCCTATTCTGGTAGTGAGCAACCAGATTAATTCTTAGGTTAGTATGATTCCTGAGGCAATTTCAGGGGGGGCTTTATATAATGTCATTTAATGTGAGTAGCATATGAGTCAAAGTAATTACCTACTCTCTGCTGTCAATGGAAAAAGGTGAGAACCTCTATAGAATAATTTAGCCCATCCTAAACTACGTACATTTAAGGGGATGAGTCAGCATCTGGAGGTGCCTGTTTCTTTTCCCTGATGAAGAGCTGTTTCCAGGTGGAATCAAACTGAATTCCAGGTAGGAGTTGGATGCCTAGCTATCAAGAAGGTAAAGTTTTCAACTGGATCTAGGCATCTTAATCACATAAATTATAACAACCAAAACGCTTCAAAACGATTTAGGTAAATCCAAGTCTGATTTACCTCTCTTGAACCCACTGTGTACCTCTGTGTGCCTAAATGTTTTTTAAACTCTGCCTTTGACTTTGCAAATTCTATCTTGCAGTTTATTTTTGGAAGTGAGCTGGACATCTTTCCCTAAATTTTTTAAAGCATTTGAATATCTTTCTAGTGAAGATGTGACAAGAGAATTAGCAGCATTTTCACCTCCAGCAGGGTTCAGGCAGCTTCACTCCCATCTTAAACCCAGTGTCTAGTATTTCTGGTTAGCTGGCTCCAGCTCCTCTGCCAGTGGAGAACACAAGGATCGGGCAGAGTTCAGGGCCAGCTCTTTGGGGTCACTGTACCCTCTGGCTCACTGAGTCACACAAGTAAAGAGCTTTTTTGCAGGCTGAAATAACTTTTTTTTCCTCTTTTTCCTTCTGCAATTGCAGATCTGAAGTTATGTTTGGCTTTGCTTGGAAGTTCCTCTCCTTAGATACTTCACATCTATGAAATTGCTACTGAGTAATGATAAAGTTAGAAATGATTACAAACCCTTCAGTACTGATGTACAGTTTACCTGAGAAACACTTACTGGCTCAGAAGGGACAGAGGAAAAAAGGTTCGGAGGAACGGGAACAGTCCATCACAATTTCGTTTTTGGCGTACGATGAGACCCGCAGCTTCCTCAGGAGCCCCTCAAGCCCGCCCCAAGCCCGCCGCCCCCCGCCCGCGGCACACAGCAGGCGTCCGGCTCGCGCCGCCGCGCGGGCAGCCGGCTGCGCCCCAGGCCCTGCGCAGGCGCACGGCGGCCGGCCGGCCTGGCAGCGGTGGCCGCGGCGGGTTTCTGCTCGGCGGCGCGGCGGGGCTGTGCTTCGTCTCCCTTGGGTGGGAGAGACAGTCGGGGTGATTTGCTGTTTTCTCTATAGTCGTCCTTCAGTTCAGCCACTTTCTCACTTCCTTGGTCCACATATTACACTTACGCTGTCAGACTTTCTCTGGCTTCACAATATATCAACAGTTCACTGGCACTTCTTTTTAATTAAAAAATCATTTTTGCAGGGCGTGTTCTATAGACAAAGAGAGTGTGGAAAATGTGCAGAATCATGGCCTGGTTTTAATTTTCTTCCAAACGAGGTAAATGAGTAGAACATACCTTTCATCTCGCTTTCTATTTGCAGAGTCATTAATATAATGCAACAAAGCCCCTTCCTTGAAATTCCTTTTTCTGAGTCCTAGAATATCAACCTCCCTCATTCTCTCGACCTTCCTACACCTTCTCAACCAGAAATAGTGGAGGTTTGGGAAGATCCTGTAGAAGGCTCCTGACTCTGTCCAGCTCTAACCACACGACACCTCAATGAGTTTWTTTGCATAGATACAATTAAACATACACCTATGTGCTTTGCTAGTTCATGAGTCTAACATGAATTCAGTGATCGGACTGGAGCTAGGAATGTTATTGCTTGAGAAAACCTTTTTTAAAGTCAGCCAACAGATAACGCTGCAGATACAAAGAAAGAAATTATATATGGAGTGGAGTTAATGCTGAAAATTAGGTTGCCTTAATGCATTTAAGCCAGAGATCTTTATGAATGCCCTATGTATTATGCCAGGCAAATGTATTTTGATGTGGAAGTGGATTTGTTTTGGTGAATATTTAGCATAATGTTTATCTGTGAGTTAGGCATCCGTGCTGGGAGATATCCTGTGTATACATATTTTGTATATGAAATAGCAAGGCCTTTCAGAGTTTCTTTCAATTTTTCATGTTACTTTCAGAACTAATACAGTAAAACAGAGTCTATACTTGACCAGGGCTTAAATAAGATTTTAATTTTTTAAAATACTGCATTTTCAATTAACTTCAACTTCCCCTTGTCTTTGTGCTCATTTGGTGAAGCTCACAGTCATGACAGTGGTTGACAATAATAGATAAAGTGTTGTAGATAAGAATGAGGTTGATATATTTTACATGAAAGCCCTAAAGCAACTGGGTTTTTAAATCAACTATCTGGCTGGGACTGCTTTCATTTTGCTTTTTAGCACCTCATTAGGATTACTGCAATTTTCCTGTAGTACTAAACTGCTGCCCCATTCACAGTTCATTTTCCTCCTCTAATGTCCAATTACTCCGTTGTCTACTGAAAATTATCATATTTTCATTCCACAATAATTTAATTAAAATATTTCACTCTAGAATATAAATCAGCAACACAGAGCAGCATCATGCTGCATCCTCCCGTTACAGCTCCTTGGCATCCTGGGAAGCAGCACAGCTGTCACGGCTTGCGGGGCGCACCAGGAGAGTTTGTGCCATCAGAGAACACCACCGGGCTGAAGTTGTTACACCCTTTATCCCTTCCTTGCTTTTAAATGTCACCAAGGGCACTACCACATTTTTAGGTTTCTACAGCCCCAGAGCAGTAGCAACACCTCTGCAATGTGCCCAGAAATCCTGACTGAACATTCAGGTTCCTCTGGCTATGATACAGCACACTCCTTTTGGACTGGGCTCCTTTTAGGCTTAGAATTGTGGTGCCTGTCTTGGGCACAGACCCTCAATGTGCCTTTTCCTACCTGTCTCGCACAGCTCCAGGCACCAAGGCACAGGAGTTTCAGCAACCTTCAGTACTAATACCTGGGTTTTGCAAACACTTACTAGCACAGTAAGATGTAGACACACTTAGATGTAGACAGATGTGAAATCCCATCACAATCGATGGGTTACAAAAGGTGGTGGAAGTCCTTGTGTTGAAATTTAAGCATAGGAATATTTGTAGGATGAGGACAGCTATCGTATTTTTTTCTTCCTCAAGGAGAAGTATAATTATTCCTATTTGAAACACTTTTCCTTGACATTAAAAATTGTTCTTGTTGACCCCTTCCCCTTGGGAAGAAGAACTATTTAAAAGCTGGGATGAGCTACCAAGCCAAGACCGGGGCTTATGCACTCCGCTTCCTKCTGCTGAAGCAGAATGTGCGTCAGTCCGCAGACCTCTCTGCCACCTGCTTTCATAAACACAAAATGAACAGCTTACATTTGTGAGGCCTCTGAAGCAAATCCCAAATGAGAGCCTTTTGAAAAAAATAGTTAGGAAAAGGTCAATGCCAAAATATTTCAATAAATAATCTTTTAAAATGAGGTAAAGAAAAAAGTGAACTAGAAAGGTGAGTCCCTCATACAAATCTCCATCCTGAAGCTCTTCAGTACCTGGCTGGACAAGGCCCTGAGAAACCTCATTGCACTTTGAAGTTATCCTGGCCTCAGGCCGTACATGGACTATCATCTCCAGACTCCCCTTTCAAGCCAGACTTTTATTATGATTCTGTGAATGGGGCACAATATTTTATGTTTCGTAATAGAGCTAGACCTGACTAGGTCATGCTCTGATTTTTTTCCCTTTTATTTTCTTGACTAAGGTCATTGTCTTCCTCTTCCCATATTTTTCAGTTAAATCTTGGACATAAATCCATCCCCCTTCACAAAGGATGTACTTTCATTTGTGAATTTACCCTCATCCCTTTAAAATGTAGAATTTCCCTTACTCAAATGGGCACTGTCCTGTGGGACAGTAGCCTTTAATTTATGGACACTAACTTTGGCTTGGGCAGACTCACCCTCAGAATGGTAAAACAGCTCACTCAGGACTGGGATATACTTGTGCTATTGCCAAAGATCCCAGAAAAATACCYGCATACTATGGCAAGGATTTTTCTTGGAACTGAGTAAATTCTTTGGAATCTGATCAGCTTTATATCCTGTCAAATGTGGATGGGACGTAGAGGCCAGTGAGAAAGAACCGATTTACTGACAGCAATCCACTAGGGACGGAAATACCACTGTTACTGGGTGTTCCCAAAATCATTACATAGTCTGATAAGAGAGAACAAAATTTTGGCACTCAGGAAGGGAAAGCCTTTCCATGTGGCATGCACATCAGATCTCAGTGCAGCTAGGAAACCAAGGTTAACCAGAAATAAATGATACTTCATGGGAGGTTGTAGCTGTGGAGRAATGGGTTGGAACACAGTCTCTGAACCTGTATTCTTACTTTTCTTATATGCACTTTATACATGTATATGGCTATATATATTCTTGCCTGATATGTACTTATTTATTAAGTATACTTATTCTTTCTTGTCAAAAGTAGCTGAGACATTCATAAAAGAATGTGAGAGCATTAGTGTATCAGAACCTTAATGCTTTGGTCCAACATTTATTACATTATTTTTCATAATACAAATGGGATAGGTGTTCTTTGACTATGGCARTAACTTAAGCTATAATCAGAGTAACACTGCTGGTTCTCAATTATAGTGACAACGAGCAGGGGTAAGCACTAAAGTTCTTTATCCAAAGTTCATTTTTGTACAGGATGTCAATACATAGAAAATATAACTTTTCCATCCATGAATGCCTTTGAGGAAAGAAAACCATTCTTCTAATAAGTAGGGACTTTTTTTTAGAAACAAACCTTCTGTTTCATAAAATCAGATGCCCTCATCTATTCATAGTATATATTTGTTCATAGTCCAGACTAGAATTTTTCAGGGGGAATGTGTGTTCTTTTTTAACACGGGTCATTTTCAGCATTTATTAAATTCAGATTGTGTTGAATACTTTTCACTAGAGACATGAACTTTGATGATTTTTGTCCTCTTTTCCCTTCTCTCTTTTTAATCTAGGTGGCCATGGTGGAAACAAATCCATAAGAATAGGTAGATGATGAATAGAGCTGCTCAGTGATTGACCAAGGCAGTGGTCAAAATCCAGAGTACCAAATCAGCTTACTGTGGTGACGATTAGCACACTATAAAAATGTTGGCTGATGAGCACCTTCTATTCTTAGGCTCCAACACAACATGACATTTCCTCAAGCCAGGGCAATTGACATATGAGACTGTAGAGTGAGCCTGACGTGTGGGGGAAGGTGCATGCTGGAGAGGAAAGCAAAGCAAGAAGTGACAAGGGGTATTGTGATTACGCTCATGAGAACTATGGTGCATGATACAGGTAGTGTAAGTGGTTATTTTTGGGTACCCAGAATTGAAGTTAAGTGGATGCAATCTGGACCTTAGCAGCTGCTAAAACTTCCAGTTGCATACGTAAGAGAAGATGATCTATATATGAAATACCAATGTCTGTAGTCTCTAGTGGAAATAACATTTTAAATCCCCCCAAATACCAAAACTCATAAAAGACATGATTTCATAACTGATTTTCCAAAGGATTACAAAGTCCCACAATACCAAGCAGTTCAGCTATGCTTTAGCCTTGACTTGCACATTAGCAGTCCCAAGAGTGCAAGTCTGCAGCTAGTTCCCTTCTGGAAGATAAACCCCTGTGTCACCAGCAGATCCTGCACCTTGCCACCATTTCACTTCCCCTGCTAATTTTGTATGGCCTCCAAAATAATTTCATATAATAATTACAGCTGCTGGAAAAAATACAGTGAATTACATTATGTAGTTAGTTATTTGCAGGCTAAATTACATTGTTAGTAAGTGGACAGAATTATAGGAACACCATGACTCTGATATCAGCAATAAGGAAGAGACCTAAGAGAAATCTTTTTTGTAACCTATATACAAACCTGTGAGGAACCAGATCTTTCCGGTGCTACAGAACTGGCAATCTTGGACTCGGAAAACATTCATGTCTGTAAGCATGCTGCTGCATGTTAAATTGACACTAAATTAAATAATATCCCACATGTGATGAGTTGCAGACCTTTATGCCAAGGTATGGCTGAGGTAGTAATTCATAGCAAATAAGTTATCACTTGAATGATTAATGTAATCTCCAGCATTCTGGTCCTTTCTCTTCCTTTTGGCATATAAACCTAGCCTAAAAAATAAACTGTTTTGATTAAACAGCATGTGTATTTGCTTTTTATGTTGTTTGGCCAAAGAAGAGGTGCATGAAGGGGAACAAAAAAACTTACACAGAAGCTGTTGCAAAGAGAAAGATCTGTATTCTGTAACTTTTGAGGAGAGCGCAAGTGCTAGTGAGCTCTGAATGCAATAGGAAAGGTGCAGTTTGGACATTATGGAAACTTTCTAACTATATAAATAGTGAAGCACTGGAGCCTGTAGAGTTTCCGTCCTCAGAGGCTGTAAAAAATAAGTTAGCTAAACATCTGTCAAAAATAATGTGGGTATAATTGATTTTACTGTGGGGCACATAGGTGACTAGATGACCTTTCAAGGCCTTTTCATCCCTATGACTCTGTAATTCTATGAAGCTGCTATTTTTAAAACACACCTCATTGTTCCGTTCTGTCTTAGCAAGGAAAGCAGTAATTTTTTACAAATACCCTATCCAATATTAGATCAGATGCAAGAACTACAGGAAATGAAACTGATTTCTGTGCTGGAACTTACAAGACAACTGCAAGTTAACTGCAAAAATAAATCAAATACAAGTTATCAGTGCCACAGAAACATGATGGTTGTAAATGAGTTACCAAACAAGCATCAGGACCTGTGAAGTATACATGTGGCACCACTTCCAAGTGCAAGGTGGAGGTCGGATATTCTTTGTGATCTGGGCTGAAACCCTTTGGGATATAAGCATGAAGAAAAAGGCTGTGGTTAGCTGAGATGCTTGAGCTCCTGCAGATATGGCCAGGCAGGGTACTGTTTYACCAGCCTGTTCCACCTGTCCCTCTGGGTGAAGGTACCACTCCTCCTGCAGTTCAGCAGTTTTTCTGATTGCTACCTATCCTGTAATCTCTAATTATTTATACAAAGTGAAGCTATGCCATCTAATATTCCTAAAAGATGGGATGAGGATGTTTCATGTATGACTTTTTTTGTGTCAAAGGAGAGAAGTAATTTTTTTAACTCCCAAAGTGTGAGATCAATGCTTAAGTCACAACCCCTTTTAGACTGTCTAATTGCACTCTGGACACACAGCTGGAGCTGTTAAACTCAAGAGGCAGAAGTACACATGGAAGTCGAACATTACAAAACCAAATATGCCTCCTTTAAAGCTCTAATCCAGTAGGACTTGGTTTCCAGACCTTTGCTAGGCAAAATTTGCCCTGCTATACTTTGATTTATGTTTAAACAGTCAACAGAAAGTATTTGAAATTATGATACAGAGGATGCAAGATTAGAAGTGTTCCACAAAACCTTTAACATTTGGAAAGAATAGGTCTTTTCTGAGCCAAGATGGCTCTCAAGAAGAAACAAATTATAGCTCTGCACTTGACTTGCTTTCTGTGAAGTATTGTCCAAGCACACACACTTAGGTATAATATACCTGCAATGTAATATACTATTTTATTTAGCAGCAAATAAAATGTGACCTCTTCACTTTAATGAAGAGAGATCTGGAAAACTTCCCATAAATGCATCTTTTCTTGTAGACAAATGTGAGAAGGGTACAGTACCTAGCTAATCAAGTACCTTAAACAATAACTCAAAGCTCCTGGCTTTTAAATCATTCCTACTGCTCTTCTAGTGACATCACAAGAAAGTGCTGCCAACATCACTCCTTAGCAGATAATAAAGAATTGTTAGCCATGGAAAATTTTGGACACAGTGGATGTAGCCAACATCTCCTAATGCAGGTGGTTTCTGAAGGTAGGTACCAGTCCGATTCGTGGAAATTACTCTTGCCAGGAGGTTGGGAGATGCTGCTCCTTTAATAGCCTCTAGAAAGCTGCCCCACAGAAGGCTGTTAGGTTAGTGAAGAAGAAATTAAAGGATTTCAGATGTTTGAGAAATGCTTGGTTTRGTGGAGCAGATTGACAACAACATTATTCACAGCTCTCATGCAGGGAAAGTCTAAACAAGGCAACCATGCCAAGTACTCAGATTTTGTGCAGTCAGCTTCAGATTGACTTTAAAAGCATAATTTTCAGAAAGTAACTGACAATAGGAAAGAGAGTTAAATAATCAGAATTACCTTGCTTTAGATCAATATTAGGGTGTGAGGACTTTTTTTCTAATTCTTACAAAAAATCTAACAACTGTGTCATGGTACCATTGGATTTTGTGCAATTACTTTAATCCAGATTCTCACACAATAAAAAAGGAATGGTATTTCATGGATGTTGACAAGCACCAAACATGTTTCCAAAAGTTTGGAACCGCGTTTCAGATAATCATTGAAAAGTGCAGACGCTTGTCCAAATGTATGCAAAACTTTACCAACCCATTCCTTCTCACTCTGCTAGATTAGTTAGAGATACTCCATTCCTTCTTTCTCTTTGAAAGCTTGCAGGAGCAAGGCTCCTGTCCCCAGGCAGAGCTTTGAGTTCCAACTGCCTTTGGAAGAAAATGGACTTATAAAAACATAGACAAAAGTGAACTCAACCTGTTCTGTAGTCAAAACCCCAAATCAAAATGTCTTTCCATGTTAGAAAACATKAAAATGACCTGAATCTTAAATGTTACAGTGAACTTCTTGCTCCTGTAAGTGGATGACCCAAAACCTAGAGCCAAATATCCTGACTGAGCTTCATCATGGTTCAAATCTGGATAAGAATMTTGTTTTGAGACTTATAGCTTGATCTTCTCTCATTAAAAATAAAAATAAWAAAAAAAAACAACAAAGCAGCTGAAGTGTTAGGAGTTCTCTGCAGTGTGTTGGGGGAAGGAAAGTTTGGATCAATTTCTGACTCTACGCAAATCACTTTTTTGCCTCCTTCACATTTATTAAAATCCTAATAGAGCATGACAAATTGGATCAACTGTTTGACAGGTAATCATCTCATTGTAGATCGCCCACTGGTACTTCAAAAGCATCCAGCTGAAACTCAGCCATCTCTTTTATCATCTATAGCACACAAGAACATTATGAAAGAGAGAAACTAGTGCCAAAAAGGTGGGAGATGCCAGAGTTTTTATGAGAAATATATAAAGTGTCAGTTCCTAATGAAAAAGCCTGCAGCTTTTAACAGAGAATAACTTTTCCATAGGTGTTTTATTCTGACAAATGTATGTTATAGATGAATTGGTGATTTCTAGGAATTGTACAGTGCAGTGTTTACAGACCATTCTGAGGATGATATGCTTTAGCAAACTCTGTAGGATTCTAGACTAATATAATTGCCTTCCTATTAATGTTGTTCTTATTTTTTTTTTCTTTTCACAAAAAGTTGGAGCAGAAACTGGGACAGCACTCCACTGGCTGGAGGTCAAAATCAGGTCATTCAAGCAGCCAAATCAGGTCATTCAGGCAGCCAAATCAGGTCATTCGGGCAGCTTGCATGTCACTCAGAGTTAAGATTCTACTCAGGGGCAGACAGGGCCCAGACAAGGGGGTGTGTGGAGCAGAGGTGGAGGGATGGGAGGGAGCAATCAGAGGTTGGATATACAGGATGGAGGCTTCAGACTGAGCCAAGCAGCAAGGGAAAGAGAAACCCAGTAGTGCTTCCATCCAAACACTGGCACTCCTGCCTGTTACTGACTCACATTCAGGTCCTCATGTACTCCACCTTCAACAGAGATGCCGGTTTAAACATCTTGCCATGAACCCTGCAGGCTGCTTCTTTCTGCACTCACCCCTCAGCTCACCAGGGCTGTGCTGCCAGGGCTCAGTTCCCGGTTTCCTCACCTGCCTCCTTTGTAACCTTGGGAAGGTCACAAAGGAAAGTGATACTGGTCCTCAGATTTAGGAGGTTAATTCTCACTCACTCTCTTTCTTTGCATGCCCTAAAGTCTGTCAGCCTTGTCAGTACAGACTAGCTTGGTCTCATGCCAAACCCAGGAACACTAGGTGCCTTGTAATGAGCCTCACACATACCAAGGGGGTGGGTGGAGGATCAGTGTGAAATGCTGATGTCAGGAGTGTTTTATGTCTAACTCAAAGGCTTCAGCACTCAACTCTGGGATGGTCACAAGCTAAAACACTAACCCACACATTATTAATTCTGCAGTTTCTCAGGACATCACTCTGTTTGAGAACATCACTTTTGTACTTCAGAAGGGACAAAAGAAATATAGTTGTCATTAAAGAAGATGTCCTTAGCATTCTCAGCAGTGAGACAAATTCTTAAAGCAGGGTAGCTAGAATTTGATGGTGGCTATTAATGGTAGAATTTCGGTGGTGGCTATTCGTATGTCATTATGGAGAAGATAATGTTGATGCTGTTTATATCAAGTCTCAAGGTGTAAGGAAGACTGAGTTAGCTAACAGAATGTGGATTTCTAGGAAAGCAGAAAGAAAGCACTATAACTGTTTACATTTCTATTAATGGCAGAAGTGATGATGGGGGTCTCTGTTCTGCCAGATACTCTGGAGGTTGTCTAGGGTACACCACTTCCAAACACACTTATCAGCTGCCTACCATTCACAGCTAAACTTGGTTTAATCCTGTGGTCAAATTTTAGCAACAATCTTTTGCTTGTGTTCATAAAAAGCTCTTATCTGGGATATATATGGTACTTCACAGTCTCTGAATATTTTAATGTGCTGATGTTAAAGATGTTTCTTAGTATCAATGTTCCCCTTATCCCAAACTGTGTTGTTTTTCTCTTGGGTCTTCCCTGTATAAGATACTGCAACACATTTCTTAGAACAGTGTACAACAGCATTAGAGTAAGTTCTTTAAGAGCAGTGGTCTCCAAAGTGGGGTGCATGCTCTCCAGGGGGTGCACAAGATGATCCATTGCGGTAAGGAAAGAAAATATTAGAACTTCAGTAGTACATCTACATAACTTATAAATAAATATACGTATATCAGGGGCACACACACAAAAAAGTTTGGAGACCGCTGTGTCAGAGCACTGCCTTCTTGCATTGRTGCTTTTTTATTTCCTATATAGACTTTGACTTGAAGTGGTACTGTACAAAGAAGTTTACTGGAGAGTTTTACACTCAGATGCACCATGTTCTAGCTCTTTTAGTTATCTTCTTCAATCATTCAATACTCTTCTACCTTGGAATACATCTTTAGTGGCTTGACCCAAAGGAACAGCTCTTTTCCCTGCTTCCGGGAAAACGATTGCTTGCAAATACAACATATGGAATTAATTTGCATTAGTTGGCATAGCTACTAAGAATAAACTGAGAGGTTTTTTTTTACACTATGACCACTCTGTAAACAGTTTTAACAGGCATGCTTAACGATTACCCCACATTTAAGGCTGCTGAATGCAGAACTGTATTTAGCAATAGTTTATTACATGTTCTAGGAGCTTCACTAGCTCTGCAGTTTTTATATAATTCTTCTTGTGAGAGAAGGACTTACCTGGCCTTAAATTAGCTAACTACAAGATGTTGTAGCACTGTGAAACTCAGCACAGGCTGAAAAACCTCCTGTGGACAAACACTAGGACTGTCAGTGAGTCCTGTGCAAGTTTAGCCACCAGCCTGTCTATAACCAGGACTGAAGCATAGACATTACCTACTGACTCTGCAGGGATGCTGCCAGCTGTGCTTCTGTCTTCCTTCCTCAAGACAAACTTGCAGTAACTGCATTTTCTCTTGGGTTTTGCAAGCTCCTGCTCACACATGCCCAGAAGAAATCAAGCCTTACCTCACAGATCTCCAGTGTTAAAACTGTCTGTGAATTAGCTACAATCTGTGGAGGTACCGTGGGCTTTCTTCTTTGCACAGCTACTGTCTTTAAACAGCAGTAGTCTCCATCACATGCATTTGCAGCTATTTGGGGTTTAAGTTACATGCAATTTTAGAGGTACATCAATGATTCTCTTTTGTGTGGAAACATTTAGGCAAAAAACTGTTAAACTTCTCAGTGTTTTTTCTCATTTTATTCTACCTGTGTCTCACTTGTCCTGCTGGTTGAGAAGTGTCACTGGGCACACAATAATAGAGCAGAAATATTTAGACTTTTGTAGAAGATTGTAATCTTCTGATGTGTTGTTTTCTGTTTTGTTATTGGTTCATATGGACAATGTGTTGATTTTGTTTAGGCCTACCTAAATTCCATAAGGAAGCTAAAAGTAGAGTTCTTCTGATGTAACCACTGTGTCCGTAGGAATACTCTCCTGAGCAAATGTCAAAGACAAGGGGCCCTATTATTTTCTGGATCTCCCCACTTCACAGCCCTCCTTAACTATTGACTCTGGATTTGGAATTGCAAGAAATGCCGAGATCTACCCCAACTCTGCCAGAAAGAGAAGGCACAAAAAAGCCCAAAGAGCAGAATTTCCCACAAGATACAAGTGACTTCATATTTCAGTTACGAGAATCAATCAGAGTGGTTCTCACTATATTCATATAGTTGTGATGCTATGCATAAGGCCTAAGGCTTTCACAGATTTGTTGGATATCATTTCTTGTGTCGTGAATCGCACCAAGATAGGTGCCTGGCTTGCCTGTTTGTAGTGGTTTAACCCGGCAGGCAGCCAAACACCACACAGCCGCTCGCTCACTCTCCCCTGCCCCTGCAGCAGGACGGGGAGAGAATTGAAAAAAAATTCACGGATTGAGATAAAGACAGTTTAATARAACAGAAAAGAAAGGAATAATAATAATAACAATGGTAATAATATATTAATGATACAATATATGAAATGAGTGATGCACAATGCAATTTCTCACCACCCGCCGAGACAATAGCCAAAGCGATCGCCCCTTCCGGGACCCCTTCCCCTCTCATTCATATACTGGCCATGACGTCACATGGTATGGAAT
The DNA here is from genome assembly GCA_030449065.1 of Oceanodroma leucorhoa. Classification (NCBI taxonomy): domain Eukaryota; kingdom Metazoa; phylum Chordata; class Aves; order Procellariiformes; genus Oceanodroma; species Oceanodroma leucorhoa. Next base: position 1,668,344 of record JASVER010000093.1, read on the forward strand.
ACCCCGTTGGCCAGCTGGGTTGGCTGTCCCGGCTCTGCTCCTTCCCAGCCTCTTGTGCGCTTGGTAGAGCATGGGACAATRAGAAGTCTTGAAAAGTAGATTACCTAGCAACAACTAAAAACATTAGTGTGTTATCAACATTCTTCTTATACTAAACCCAAAACACAGCACTAGGAAGAAATTTAACTCTATCCCAGCCAAAACCAGGACAGTATCCACCCCTTATTCTATACCATCTATGTCATGCCTAGGTCTCACATCTTCCAATACATTTCAATTAATCACCACCACCTTTCTTGTCTCTTGATATATCATTTCCTTAGTCTGTGGGCCGTCCCTCTAAAATGTCCATTGAGTTCATTTAGTCTATGACTTTGGGCTCCATCTATCATAATAGTCTTTCAGGGCAGGAAAGATGGTATGTGATGTTGGATTGTTGCAACCTGAAGCCAGTTCTGATTCTATTATCGCTGCGCTCGTCCAGTTCCATCATCGTTGCACTTTGCTCCATTTTATCAGAGTTCATTCTTCATTAATCTGGGTGATTTTCACTGTGATACCTTTGATAGCAACCATAGAAGTGATGATATATAATATCACATAGCAATCAACATGATACAATTCAGTTCATTGGCTATTTTCACCCAAAATCAAATCCCCTTGAGGTACACATCGGACTTCCCCATCCTTTCGCATTACCCACCAAGTGCACCCAGGTCCTTGASCAAAAGCAATCCCACGAATGGGTTTGCCTTTGCCCGAGGCGGAAGTAACCCAGGCTGTCTTCCCCAGCATATTCCTTACGTGCACTTCAGGGACTTTATCCTCCTTTGCAGTACGTAAGGGTTCTGATTGGGCAGGGCCAGCTCAATTGAAAGATCCCCTGGTATTGACTAACCAGGTGGCTTTTGCTAAATGCGTGTCCCAATGCTTGAATGTCCCACCACCCAGTGCTCTCAGTGTGGTCTTTAGCAGTCCATTGTATCGCTCGATTTTCCCGGAGGCTGGTGCATGATAAGGGATGTGATATACCCACTCAGTGCCATGCTCTTTGGCCCAGGTGTCTAGGAGGGTGTTTCGGAAATGAGTCCCATTGTCTGACTCAATTCTTTCTGGGGTGCCATGTCGCCATAGGACTTGCTTTTCAAGGCCCAGGATCGTGTTCCAGGCAGTGGCATGGGGCACAGGATATGCTTCCAGGTGGTTGCTTCCACCACGGTGAGCACATAGCGCTTGCCATGGCGGGTTTGTGGGAGTGTGATATAGTCAATCTGCCAGGCCTCCCCATATTTATATTTCAACCATCGTCCTCCATACCAGAGAGGCTTTACCCGCTTAGCTTGCTTGATGGCAGCGCATGTTTCACATTCATGGATAACCTGTGCAATAGTGTCCATGGTCAAGTCCACCCCTCGATTATGAGCCCATCTRTATGTTGCGTCTCTTCCTTGATGGCCTGAGGTGTCATGGGCCCACCGAGCTGGAAATAATTCACCCTTGTGTTGCCAGTCCAGATCTACCTGAGCCACTTCAATCTTGGCAGCCTGGTCCACCTGCTGGTTGTTCTGATGTTCTTCAGTGGCCCGACTCTTGGGTACGTGAGCATCTAYGTGACGTACTTTTACAACCAGGTTCTCTAGCTGGGCAGCGATATCTTGCCACAATGCAGCAGCCCAGATAGATTTACCTCTGCGCTGCCAGTTGTTCTGCTTCCATTGCTGCAGCCACCCCCAGAGAGCATTTGCCACCATCCATGAGTCAGTATATAGATAAAGTACTGGCCATTTTTCTCGCTCAGCAATATCCAGAGCCAGCTGGATGGCCTTCACCTCTGCAAACTGACTTGATTCACCTTCTCCTTCAGCAGCTTCCGCAACTTTTCTTGTAGGACTCCATACAGCAGCCTTCCACCTCCGATGCTTTCCCACAAGGTAGCAGGATCCATCAGTGGACAGGGCATATCGCTTCTCGTTTTCTGGTAGTTTATTATACAGTGGAGTCTCTTCAGCATGCGTCACCTCCTCCTCTGGGGACATTCCAAAATCTTTGCCTTCTGGCAAGTTYRTGATCACTTCCAAGATTCCTGGGCGACTGGGGTTTCCTACTTGGGCCCGCTGTGTGATTAGTGCGACCCACTTACTCCACGTAGCAACGGATGCACGATGTGTAGAGGGGACCCTCCCTTTGAACATCCAGCCCAGCACCGGCAGTCGGGGCGCCAGGAGGAGCTGTGCTTCAGTACTACCCACTTCCGAAGCAGCTCGAACCCCTTCATATGCTGCCAATATCTCTTTCTCAGTTGGAGTATAGCGGGCCTCGGATCCTCTGTATCCCCGACTCCAAAAYCCYARGGRTCGACCTCRAGTMTCCCCTGGTGCTTTCTGCCAGAGGCTCCAGGTAGGGCCATTCTCCCTGGCTGCGGTGTAGAGCACGTTCTTTACGTCTTGTTCTGCCCGGACTGGCCCAAGGGCTACTGCCTGAACTATCTCCCACTTAATTTGCTCAAAGGCTTGTTGTTGCTCAGGGCTCCATTTGAAATCGTTCTTCTTCCTGGTCACTTGATAAAGAGGGCTTACGATCTGACTGTAATTTGGGATGTGCATTCTCCAAAAGCCCACAATGCCTAAGAAAGCTTGTGTTTCTTTCTTGCTAGCTGGTGGGGATATGGCTGTTATTTTGTTGATCACATCCATTGGGATCTGATGACGTCCATCTTGCCATTTTATTCCTAAAAACTGGATCTCCTATGCAGGCCCTTTGACCTTACTTTGTTTTATGGCAAAACCGGCTTTCAGAAGGATTTGGACTGTTCGCTCCCCTTTCGCAAAAACTTCTKCTGCTGTGTCGCCCCATATGATGATGTCATCAATGTATTGTAGGTGCTCCGGGGCCTCACCCTGTTCCAGTGCGGTGTGGATCAGTCCATGGCAAATGGTGGGGCTGTGTTTCCACCCCTGGGGCAGTCGATTCCAGGTGTACTGGACGCCCCTCCAAGTGAAAGCAAACTGTGGCCTGCACTCTGCCGCCAAAGGGATCGAGAAGAACGCATTGGCGATATCAGTTGTGGCGTACCACTTGGCTGCCTTTGACTCCAGTTCGTATTGAAGTTCTAACATGTCCGGCATGGCAGCACTCAACGGTGGTGTGACTTCGTTCAGGCCACGATAGTCCACTGTTAGTCTCCACTCTCCATTAGACTTTCRCACTGGCCATATGGGACTGTTCAAGGGTGAGTGGGTCTTGTTGATCAYTCCTTGGCTCTCCAGTTGACGAATCAGCTTATGGATGGGAAGCAGGGAGTCTCGGTTGGTGCGATATTGCCGCCGGTGCACTGTCGTGGTAGCGATGGGCACCCGTTGTTTTTCCACGCTCAGCAAGCCCACAGCAGAAGGGTCCTCTGAGAGACCAGGCTAAGTGGACAGCTGTTTAATTTCCTCTGCCTCCAAGGCAGCTATACCAAAAGCCCACCGGTACCCCTTTGGGTCTTTGAAATACCCTCTCCTGAGGTAGTCTATGCCAAGGATGCACGGAGCCTCTGGGCCAGTCACAATGGGGGGCTTTTGCCACTCATTCTCACTTAGGCTCACTTCAGCCTCCAATCCCGTCAGCTCTTGGGATCCCCCTGTCACTCCAGAAACACAAATGGGTTTTGCCCCTTTAAAGCTTGATGGCATTAGGGTACACTGTGCACCGGTGTCTACAAGAGCCTTATACTCCTGTGGGTCTGATGTGCCAGGCCATCGAATCCACACAGTCCAGTAAACCCGGTTGTCCCTTTCCTCCACCTGGCTGGAGGCAGGGCCCCTCTAGTTCTGGTCATAATATCCATTACTCACTTCTTGCAAATGCGAGTCAAGAATTTCTTCATTACGATCTGAAATAAAATCAGCCCTTCTACTCTGTCTGGGGAATTGTTCACTGGAAACTGGACCGTCGTGAGACAGGTTTTTYCTGAAAACTGAAGCAGCAATTTTCCTGGGAGAACCCCCTTGTGTGATTGTTTTTCCTYGCAACTCACGTACCCATGCCTCCAGGATCAAGGTAGGTTTTCCATTCCACTTCCTCGTGTCCCCTCCATGGTCACGCAGGTAAAACCACAGGGTGCCCTGTGGTGTGTACCTTCTATATCCTCTTTCTTGAGCAGAAAAACGCTGACTCCTAATGGCTGAGATACTGGTCCGTACAGGTGGAGAGTAGGACATACCCTCTTTGAGTTGATGGACCTCCCGGGACAGTTTCTCCACAGCTGAGACAAGGGAGGAAAAGACAGTTTCTTCGTAATCCTGGAGTCTGGCAACCATGTCACCCAGTATTGGTGCTTCTTCATCTCTCCAGGACAGTGTTGCCAACGAATTGGCATATGATGCTAGTGCACTCTGTACCACCTTCCGCCACATGGGTCGCATGCACTGAACTTCATCTGGATCTTTGGGTGCTTGCGGGTTGTCCAAGTCACTATAAACCACCTCCAGCACGCCTAGTTCTCTCAGGTACTGGATACCTTTCTCCATAGTGGTCCATTTGCCTGGGCGACATATAACATCTTCTTTGAAGGGATACCTTTCCTTCACGCCCAACAGGAGCCGCCTCCAGAGGCTGAGGACTTGTGCCCCTTTTCCAATCGCCTTGTCAATGCCCCCTTCCCTAGAAAGGAATCCCAGCTGTTTGGCTTCCTTCCCCTCTAATTCCAGGCTACTGGCCCCATTATCCCAGCATCGGAGCAGCCAGGTAACAATATGCTCACCTGGACGACGGCTGAAATCTTTCCGTATATCTCGCAACTCACTCARGGATAGTGATCGGGTGGTTTGCATCTCGTTTATGAGTTCTTCCTCTTCCTCCTCCACTTCTCGTGATGGCCCTGCTTTTCCATCATCCTTTTCTAAAYGACTTGAGTTTCRCTTGCAAGATTTCTTCTTCTGTATAGGAGCAACTGATACCAGTGTGGGTTGGTCATCTGGTCCAGTTGTAGTACCTGTTGCAGGGGTTGGAGTGGCCGCAGTGCCCGTCGCGGGGGTTGGAGTGGCTGCAGTGCCCGTCGCAGGAGTTGGAGTGGCCGCAGTGCCCGTCGCGGGGGTTGGAGTGGCTGCAGTGCCCGTCATTTTGTCATCAGGTCCAGGGACCTTCTCTTTCCCTTGAGTCCTCTGAATAGTGTTGAACAGGGCTCGGTAGGCATGGGCCAGGCCCCAGCAAGTTGCAGTGATTTGTGTCTCTCTGGAACTGGTGACAGCATGCTTCCTCCAAATATTTTACTAGTTTTTCAGGATTCTGCACTTGTTCAGGRRTRAAGTTCCAAAACACTGGAGGTGACCACTGTCCTAGGTACTTGCCCATACTATCCCACACACCCTGCCACTCATAACTATCCAGCCTCGGGACAGATCTCTGGGTGGTATTCTTAAATAGTTGTTTAACCTTAAACAAGGCCTGAAATGCATTCAGGAGACATAGCACTAGGAACATGCTGGTTTGAACATCCCAAGGGTATTCAGAATCCTCAAAAGCTGTTGTAATTAGCCTGGAGGAGAAGGGGAAGGTGAAGGARGCTGTCTCCCCCATAAACTGGCTCTCCGAGGAGAAGAGGTAAAAAGTGTAATTATGAATAGTTTCCCAGAGATATCTCCCGAAGTACAGGGGTAACGGCAGTGCTGAGTACAATCTCATGACCAATAATTTTATCATACCATAAGCCAGTGTTACACAGTACAGCAAAATGATAGCCTTAATCCATCTCCCATAGATGACAAACCCCACAGAAATACTGGCAAACAGCAGTACATACAGCCAATAAGGTGCTACATAACAGAACTCCAAGAACAGACCCAACAACTCTGAGAGCAAATAACCCAGCATTGTGACCAGCTCATACTAAACTGATATAATGAATGCTTATAACAAATTTGGTCAGATGTGTCATTATCTCAACCCTTCATGTCCCACGTTGGGTGCCAAAAAGGACTGTAGTGGTTTAACCCGGCAGGCAGCCAAACACCACACAGCCGCTCACTCTCCCCCGCCCCTGCAGCAGGATGGAGAGAGAATTGAAAAAAWATTCACAGATTGAGATAAAGACAGTTTAATAGAACAGAAAAGAAAGGAATAATAATGATAACAATGGTAATAATATATTAATGATACAATATATGAAATGAGTGATGCACAATGCAGTTGCTCACCACCCGCCGAGACAATAGCCAAAGTGATCGCCCCTTCCGAGACCCCTTCCCCCCTCATTCATATACTGGGCATGACGTCACATGGTATGGAATACCCCGTTGGCCAGCTGGGCTGGCTGTCCTGGCTCTGCTCCCTCCCAGCCTCTTGTGCGCTTGGTAGAGCATGGGACAATGAGAAGTCTTGAAAAGTAGATTACCTAGCAACAACTAAAAACATTAGTGTGTTATCAACATTCTTCTTATACTAAACCCAAAACATAGCACTAGGAAGAAATTTAACTCTATCCCAGCCAAAACCAGGACACTGTTGTGGTGACTCTTGCAGTCCCCAGTCAGACTCCAAGTCTGTGCAAATATAGTTGGTACTTGCTCCAGAAAATTTATGATGTAACAAAATATATGTTCATAGTACTGTCCATAGATACAAATGTAGACATGGCCACGTATAAAGCTAAGGTTTGATGTATTATCCTGAATAGGTTTGCTTCTTGTTAAAGGGAATCTTTTTCTTTTTTCTCATCTTTACACTTTTCACGGAGAGCTGATGCTCTGGGCTTTAGCACGCGCACTGCTTGTTTCTAACTGGCTGATCCCAAGCACTCTTGATTTTTATGAAACCACATCCTTCTCAGTCTCTCCATACGAGAGTGCTCTTGTCACTTCTTCCCTGTTCAGCACTGGTTAGCCTGCTGCACTTAGCTCCTGCCCTCACCTGTGGAAAGGCTGCCTCTTCATGAGCTACTCTCTCTAAGTTTTGCCCAGGGAATTGTCTCAGGAGCAGAACTGATGAGGCAGCGATGGAAGCAGGGTATGAACCCCTGTGAAGATCTTCCCACTACCCTCTTTCCCAGGAAAAAAAGAGCATGGATAAAAGTAAATGATGTAATAGGCTTTTCTGCCACAGAGCGGAAAGTGTAACTAAACTCTGGGGGACGCAGATGTAATGTTGAAAAGGCAAACAAAACACCTTGGGAGATCTTTAAGGCATCTTGATAAAAATTAGTGGCTGAAAGTCACATGTTGCAGAGTGGAAATGTCAGTGACATGGGGCAATCAAAGTGTAAAGAGAGCAGGTGAGGCACCAACTTGGACTTGTTGAATTAAGCAGGCATGTGGAACCAAATTAATTTCTGGTGTAATCATATGAAGAACACCAGCCCACCAGCTACTGAATTTTTCTGGTATTTCAGATCGCAACAGATACAAAGGGCAAAGAAAGACCTATTAATGGTTATTAGTGATATGTCAGCACTCATTTGAGAGATACTTTAGAGAGATTCTTATTGATGTTTAATACCTGAATTAATGAATAAAACAAAGGTATATAATGTAAAGCATGGGAGAAAGTGGTTGTTATTTCTATTGTAGTTGTGGTAGATGCGGTACTAATAGCCTTTACTGTTGATATTATTAATCGTGTATCTATTATGATTACTAATATTTAATAATCTGCTCACCTGTAATCTTACTCATAGCCTAATGGATTATAATATACTATATAACTTTTATACAGTTATACGTAAGACTAGTGGGGAAGGTCTTTTTTCATGGCAAGAAAAAGAATTTTTTTATATATATATGTATATGTATATGTGCATACAGGTGTGTATAGGCATATATATATAGTCTCTTTCCTAGGGAGGTGATGAAATGGTGATACAGATAGTTTAAGAGTTTAATTTCATTTCCAGCAGCTTCAATAAAAGGAAATGGAGAAGTAGTGATGGCAGAAAAAAAAAATAAGGGTCTATTTGCCATTTTATTTGATTGCTGGAAAACGACAAGTGAAATTTCCATCGCTAATTTATTTTGTCGCAGATGTTTCTAGTTGGTACAACCACATCCTAAGSAGGGGCAATTGCCATAGTGCCATTGACTTTCAAGTTGCTAGTCCTCAATGAGTCTAACAAATGACTCCTAGTTAAACATGATTAGGATTGATTCCTGCAGTGATACATTCTAAGAATCAAGGAACACACTCAGGATTTTTTAGACTTCTACAATAACAATGAAGAAAGCATTCACCCCATTGTTTGGTCAGCTGGGATCCCTTGTCTTGCCTGAGGAAAGAATCTGTTGTGGAGTTCCTAGGGGTCAATAAAATTCTTAATTCTTAAATGGGATGATGGGGGATGTAACAGAAGGGATACAAGAGCTACCAGTCTTCAAAGCACAGAATGCCGTTTGCTCTCAGCTTGATAACATATTGACAGGCAGTATGGCTCTATGTGCAATTTACACACAAATCAGCCACAAATTTTGAAGTACTTTAATGTGAGAATATTTGATCCGTAAGTGCCTGTGACCTGTGGATTTCTAATAGTATCTGGAAACAAATGTAAAAATTTTGAGCATGCTCTATCCCTACTTATGTATGAATTCAACTCAAGATTTTAGGAAAGAGTTAATGAAAGGACACAAATATGTRCAGCTGGCAGAGGAAGGCATGGGATAAACTTAAAGCCCACTGGATATGTATAATGGGATTTGTGGTTAATGAGTACTTCGAAGTGTGTAATGTACCGTTAGTTAGGACTGGTTGTGCCATTTGCTTACACAGTAATGGAAGTAAGAACTCTGGCTTTTTGTTCTGCCATAAAACAAGGCTAATAATAACTGATTATGCCAAGCTAATGATAACTAACCATACCAAACCAATGATTAGGCAAAATGATCATTAACTTGTGTTGCAAGTGTCCTTAGAAAACCCGTTGTGATCTGGGACCCACTGAGATCTGGTTGCCATCAGGATCTGCACAGCTGCACAGTAACATATCTGGCATGTGAGCCCTGGTTTAACTGCAGTGATTTACTAGTCACCCACCTCGGCCCCTGCTAGGTATGACCATTTACTCCTTATTAGCTTAAATGACTCATAAAATGGGCCTGTGTTCAGATTCTGGATTGCTAATTCCTGAGACATCCTATTCTAGCACCCCTTCGCCAGGACAGAGTGAGATGAGCTTATGCACAGCTAGATCGCTGACCTAGCTACAGTCACAACTGGCTCTACCAAAACAGCCTGCTCAGGGAGAGAGGTAAGGAGCAAAATTAACTAATCTCAGACTAATCCAAATACTGAAGCTATAAAGAACCTTGTTACTTTAAATAGTATTTTGTTCGTTCTATTAGCAATATTGAAGATCATGTCAACTCATTCAGCACAAGACTTAAGTAGAATTTATTAAGGAAGAACTATTCTACTGAAAATTCAGGTCTTTTTAGTCCTCTTAGCCTGCAAGCATCATACGTCAGATTCCTCAAGAGAGAGCTACATGGGGTGCTGAGGAAGAAAGCGTGCTGCTTCCCCTGCCCTTGTCCGTCTCCCCATCCCTGACCCTCATCACGGTGGTATTTTATAGTGAGGTGCTGCATGCCCCCACGACATCATGAAGGGGAGCATGCAGTCTTGGATCAAGGCACCACTTAGCAGTAGGCATGATGTGACGAAACTGGTCACCAAGAAGGAGGCAGAAGGAAATAGCGTACGGTAGAAAGCAACGYGGATGTGTTAACCCGGGCCTTCGGTTCCCCTCTTTCAGCAGCCTTTTACTCATACTGCAGCCCAGGGCAGCCTCAGAGGCCCACCGCTGAGAGCCCGGCGGACCTGATGAACTGTGCAACAGCCTGGTGAAATCGCGGCCCCGGCTTAGAGTCAGGCTGGGGCGGTGGCGGGAGCACCCCGTCYCCCCGCTGCGCGCAAGGTGACGCTTACACCGCCCCCCCCCCCCCTTACACCGCGGAGGTGGGGACCCGTTTGCAGGAGGACCCCCGCGGGGCGCGGCGGGGGCGCGGCGGCCCGCCAGGTGGCAGCAGGACCCCGCGGGACGGCGCTGCCCGCCGCCGCCGCGCGGCCGCGCTGCTGCTCCGCCGCCCGCGCAGCGGGGCTGTCCCCGCGGGGCCGCCGCCCCGCGCCCACCCGGGGCGGGGGGGGATGTCGGGGCGCAGCGCTTCCCCCGCAGAGGCAGCGCGGCCGCCGCGGCAGGGTCTGACCCCGGGGGGCTGCGCGGCGGGGGCCGCCGGCCCGCGGGGGCATGCAGCTCCAGGTTTGAACCGGGCTCAGGAGCGCGGTGGAGACCAATCTGCGGCGCGTCAGTCTGGTGCAATTAGCGTGATAACCCGTGCCAGCTCAAGCGGCACGAAAGACAAAGCTTTATGCAAATCGCCCCCCTTCCCCATCCCCCGCTCCCGGGGACTGACGCTGTTTCCCAGCCTGTTTTTAATGATACGGTACGCGGAGTAACTTAAAATTAATTATAAGGTCCTTGACTAAAAGGAAGGGGGGAGGCGGTGTCGTTAGGCGGGTTTGGTATTCGGAGCCCTGGCCACCTGCGCTTGGCAGCGATGCCCGGCTAAGGGTGCTGGCGGCACTGACCGGGTTGTGGAGGCTTCTGCAGCTCCACTTTTTGGGCAGCTGTGCGGGTCGGAGAGCCCGGCTGCCGCGGGCAGCGGCTGCGGAGCCCGGCGAAGGTACGGTCCCCGGGCGGGCGAGGCGAGGCGAGGCGAGGCGAGGGCGCGGGGGATGGAGGGCAAGGCGGGCTGCGGGCTGGGGAGCGCCCGGGCGGGGGTGGGCGCTGTGTCCCTCCAGGTGGAGGAGTGCTTTTTCGGCTGGAGTCTGTGTATGTATGTCCGTCTGTGTCTGTGGGGGGTTTGTAGGTCTTCTGGCTGGGGCTCCGAATTTTCGTCTGCAGACTCTACTTTTTTTGAAGACCTACATGATTTCTTCCCCTAGATGCTGGCTCGTTGCTTTCTGGCGTACACTTACCTAACCCCCACCCCCGAAGATAAATGTTTCAAAATACTGAGAGGACGTGACTACAAAATGTAATGTGCTGTGGGGAGGACAGCAGGAAGGATGTGAGGGCTAGTGAAATCCTTAAAAACACAGCATCTAGCACGAATGTTGTTATACAGAGTTCTGTCTAATCTAGTCGCAGGAAAAATAATATAATGGGTCTTTTTGACAGACTTTTATCTGTATCTCTCTCTCTCTGTCTTACATCTTTCTGTCTCCTCCATATTCTGCTTTTATTACAAGAAGTTTGTTAATTCGACATGTCAACGTTGCTGGCGTCAGACTGCACCACTGTAGGAACTCTTTTTTACAAAACTAGACTGAAAAAATCCCCCCAAACCTCCACTTAACGGCACAACTGGTATGTATAAATAAAATCTTCATTTTTTAAAGTGACGTCGATGTGGTTTACTCTGTAGCCTCACTAATTTAAACAGCACCTATCTGCTGCAGATAGAGTTGCTATGCACGTCTCTACTAGTGAGTTTGAAAATTCGAACTCGGCTTTGATTTATTTCCTTTCTATCAGTGATTAATGCGCCGTAATTAGCTAATCTCAAAGCCATTATTTACAACTGGGGCAGACAAAGGGAAAAACTGATGATCCAGCACTTAAGTCGGTTTGAAATTATGACACGGAAATAAATGTTTAGGTCTCGGCTCGGAACCGGACAGCCCAGCCGCAGGGTTTATAATAATAATAATAATAATAATAATAATAACAATAATAACAATAATAATATAATCAATGTTTAGTTAATCCATTAATTCTAGCTGGTAATTTTTTCGGCCGAAAATGTGCTCGCATCGCTTCTGAGTTAAAAAAAGTAAGCATCTGCTGGAGTCTTCTCTCTCCCCCTTTGTGCTGTGTTAAGCAGAGGAACAAAATGTGTGCTGCTCAAATGAGCGGGCGGTGGGGACGGACGCGGAGGAGGAAGCCCACTGCTCCACGCCCGGTGGGGCGCAACCCACGCGTGCCCGCGAGAGGGGTCTGCCCGCGGTCGCCGCTCCCGCCGCCCCCAGCCCCGCCCGACCGGGGCGCGGGTGACCCCGAGTGGGACGGGGCTGGTGGGGGCTGAAGAAAGGCTGGGGGGCGGCGGGGCCCCCATGCCGCAGCCGCCTGCGGGACGCCCCTGCGGTGCGGTGCGCAGCCCGGGGCTGCCCGCCGGTGTCCGCCGGCTTCCGCAGCGTTTTGCCGAAGAGCCTCGGCTCCGTTAAATCCCGGCGTTTTTCCCTTTCTCTTCCTTTTTGACTGTGGGAATCTGACTTTCTAATAATATCCTAATCCCCCACCATCACCACCCCGGAAAGACAGGGAAGCTTTCGTTTGATCTGGAAATGGGAGGGGAGCCGGGAAATAAAACATCTATGAAAATAGCAGGGAGGGAAAGAAGCAATTCGATTAGGAAATTTAAATATAAAAAAGAAGAAAAACAAAACCCGAGGGGTGCTGGGAAAGGGGCAGAGCAAAGGTGCCTAGTGTGAACAGGCGCTGATTGTCCAAGAGAAGAGGTGCAAATGTTCTTTGTTCCGAGGCGCCTTGCCAGAGGCGCACGAAAATCATCATTATCGTCAAAAAAACATTAGCACTTACAGGAAGAAAAAAAAAAAAAAAAAAAGCTAGCAAAGCAGAAACCTTGGGGGATGTATATTAGAAGCTAAACAGCCTCCCCACCCTGTTTATCATTCCTGGGGGAAAAAAAAGATCTGCAACCTTTCCAGTTGCTACTCGCTCTCCCCCTCGCTCCCTCCCCCTCGCTCCCTCCCAAACAAACAATGAATTACCGATGATTGCCCCGTGCCCGCTGTAACGCGGCGACACGGACCAAACCGGGAGGGAGCGGGCACGGGAGGGAGGTGAAGCGCTGCGGGGATATCCACGGCAGCGCGGGACTGGCCCCCCTCCGCCAGGGCCAAAATCTCCGCCTCGCTTTTCTTCTTCATCTTCTTCCTCCTCTTCTTGTATAATGGAGGATTGATTGAGACATATGAGTTATGCCTGATGCTACTTAGCCCTTGAAAAAACGAATCCAGTCTCTAAACTCCAAAGAATTTTGCATGGGATTTTGGTTCTGAGAAATGCCCCTGTTTGTCCTAAATCCAACCACAAGGGAGGGGGGTGGGTGGGGGGACATCTGTTTGATTCGAAGCAATAAATACGCCGGATCTGTGGCTGTTTGGGGGTTTCCATTTTTAAAGATGATTAATCCCACCTCCACCCCCCTTTCCAATTCGACTGTAGAGAAATGGATTAGGAATGGTATCAAGAAGGATTATTCATTTATATCAGACAGATGGAGCTGTACAGTAGGGTTTCAAAGAAACAAAGAAAATGGTCTCTAAATGGTTGTTTGGCATGAATTATTTGGTGGATTTGCAAACAAGCAAGGCGAAGCACTGTACAGCAAGATGTAGGGGAAACCCATCTGGCACCTTCCCCGTCCCTGTCTGTTTCCAGACAGGTAGCGGCAGAGGGTCTGAGCAGACCTGGCCTGAAGGGAGAGGACCCGTGAGCATCAGGCTGCTCTTTCCTCCGGCAGCCGAGAGCCTCCAGCCTGCCCAAGCTGCGCTGCTCCGCGGCCGCGGCCCCGGCGGGGCCTGAGCTGGGCTGGGGACGGCACCTGCGGGCCGCGCCGAGAGTGCCGGAGGGTGCCGGGGGGTGCCAGGGCCGCCGGCCTCAGCGCAGCCGGGCCTCTGTAGGCTCTGGGGGACAGGTCTCACAGGGCACGGCCCTGGTGGGGTCCTGCCTGCTCCCCCCCCCCGGCACCCCACCCAGCTCCCTTCCTCCCCACCTCGCCCTCTCGACTCAACCGCTTGCGAAGTTCAGGGCTTAGGGGGGGGCGAAGAATAAAGAAGAGACAAACTCTCGGAGGTGTTTTCAGCCCGACCCGTCCCCCCGTGCATTTCTGTTTCTCCCGGCATTTTTGAAGTCAGCCCCGCACTGAAATCTCCGGCCATTTCAGTTTCAAATGTGATTGACACATATGTTAATGGTTTGTTTTTGTGCAAAGCGGCTCTGCAAATTTCCAACACAAACACATTGTGTAGATCAGATGTTAGGTATAAAAATGGTTTATTGATTGAAATAATAGAAGCATTATTTTGATTTGTCCTGACATGATGGCTGATTTATAGATTCCTACCCYATTGATTTCTTCTTTTCCGGGCAGAGGGAAATGATCAAATCTCACGAAAATGCCTTTTTGTGTTAATTAGGAACCCAAGATGCACATTATATGTTAATATTCATTTTCCTTCTTCCTTCCTTCCGTCCTTCCTCTTCCTTCCTTCCTTTCTCTCTTTTTTTCTCTTTCTCCCTTTCTCTCTTTCTCTCTCTCTCCCCCCACCCCTTCTTTTCGCCTCTTTCTTTTTCCTCTCTTTCTCCCTCTCTCTTTTTTTTTCTCTCTGATGGGATTTACCAGATTTATTCTCTGTGCCATGGACTTGGTGCGTGTATGTGTATATTTTTTATCTTTTATACATCTGTTTTCACTTTGCACTTTCAATGAGCTGTAGCAGACAATAGTGAGAGAAACATCTGAAAATGCAAGGAGACAGAGTTGCATATGTGTTTCATTTCTCCGGGTTAGTCAGAGAAAACAACAAAAGGACAGCTGGAGGGAGGGGGGATAAAACACACACTTACAAAGGGGATTGTGACCCTGAGAGAGGGAAAGGCGAGTACAACGAAAAAAGACTGCAAAAAGTAAGGAAGAACAGTAGAAGTGAAGCAGGAAAGAGTGTCGGGGAAAACTGATCAAGAACAAGAATAAGAAGTTAAAAGCCAGTCCGGCTGGGTGTTCCCTAACCTTCTTTAAAAGGAGTTAGGGAAAAGGCAGCTCGGTCCGGATAAACAAACTGGGAAGACGCACCTGCCGAAAATGTGTATCTGATCTGTCTATACAGATGTGTGCGTGTTTATCCGTCTATACATTTATATAGGGGATCTAGAGCATCCCAACACTCTAATTGCAGTCGTGCGTCGAAGAGGTAAGTCTCATAATTCTCTCTTTTCTGAACGGAGAACCAAATCCCTTGAATAGCCAGCAACAGTCACATCTCAGGCAGTATTAGTTTGGCTGGACTTTGTGTGTGTTTGTTTGTTTATTTTTGTTACTTTTTTTGGGTTGTGGAAGAGACAGCGTTCAGTGGGAGACAACCAGATGGGGAGGGAGGACAATCCCATTGTCTGTTCGCCAGCAGATCTCKTTTTGCCCTGGAAAAGGCGATCAAACGCAGCCAGGGTCCACTCAGGAAAGTAAAAGGGATGGGGGGAGGGGGAGGAGAAGAAGAGTGGGTGCATGTGGATTTAATAGCAGTGAAAGTATTACAGGGGGATCAGATTTAGCGAGCGAGCGAGAGGGAGCTTTTGAACATCTGCCTAATGCAGCCAATAGAAGTGACATTAGTGATATTGGAGCGAGGGAGACACCGCCGCCGATCGGGCTGGGATTACGGGAGCCTTCCCAATCCGATTAGCCGYTGCTCCTCTCCTGCCAGCGGCGGAGTCGGGGCCCCGGCCACCACCGCCGCCGTGCCGGCAGCGGCCGCGCTCCGCGCCCCCCCGCGCCCCGCTCCGCACCGCTGCGCGGCCGCCGCTGCCCCGACCCTCTGGCCCTGCTCTCCCTCTCCCCGCGACTCGCCGGCACCCGCTGCTCAGCCCCTCCGCAAAACGCCTCCGGAGGGGCAGAGCCGCAGCCCGGTGGTGCCGATCAAGCCGCTYGGGTTTAATATTAATCGATACAGCCCGATGAAATTCCACCCCGCTCCCGGGAAACCTTTACTCTCCGGCTAATTGTAATTTACAGTCACACTTTACACTTCATCACGTAGGAGGTCAGGAAACAAGATTCGTCCATATAGTTATTGGCCTCCTTAATCCTATTCCACCTCATATCACCCCGCACGGCAAAGTCCTATTGTTCCTTCTTGCCCATTTTACCAATCATTTAAACTAGTATCAAAAAAAAAAGAAAAAAGATCCCAGTCTGCATAATTTTAGACATCACACCCACGCTTCTGAGCATGGAGAAAAATGCATCAATGAGTTGGAACTCCCGCCGGAGGGGAGGCGGCTGCTGCGCGGCGCTGCGTCGGGCAGGGCTCCTGCAGCGCCGGGCAGGGCTCCTGCAGCGCCGGGCAGGGCCCCTCCACCGCCGGGCAGGGCCCCTGCAGCGCCGGGCAGGGCCCCTCCACCGCCGGGCAGGGCTCCTGCAGCGCCGGGCTCCTCCGGCGCCGGGCGGGCAGCTGCCGCCGCACCGCGCCGGGTTACCCTCTGGTTTTGGGTCCCTCGGCAGATAGTTTCCCTTCAGTTTGCTTACCGGCTCGATTAATTTAAAAGCTTTCCTTGGTTAACAGCAGGCAAGCTACGCACACAGAAACACACATTTATGAGCTCCTTGCACCTGAGCAGGTACCTCCTGCCCGCACCCACCATATGCCTTACAATCCTTGCTTAACTGTGACCGTAGCCTTTAAAGCAAAGCGCATCTCCCCAACTCGGCAGTGCGGGGAAAATGCCTGCAGTTTGTACCTCCAGGCATTACAACATGCCTCAGCCCAGCTGAAAGCAACATGCGGCTTGAGCGCAGTCGGCCGCAGAGGAGTGTCACTGCCTTCAGCTCTGCCAGGGACACTGCCAGGGGCTGCCGTGGGGCTCTCGGGTACTATCAGGTTCAGCCTTGTGCCTGCCTCTTCACAAGCTGTTTTACCAGCCGGTAGCAGCTACCCGAAGCATGACTCAAAGGCTGACTAGCATCCAGCTCATGGATTACAGAAAATTGATGCCCTGCTTAAAATTCACAGCAGTGAATTTGTAACGTTCACGTTTTTACATGACAGTCATCTTACAGGGAGATAATGTCTAACAGTTCCTCAGTTTCCCCTTTGTAACAGTGTGGGAATAACATGGCCAAGAAGTCTCTCTTTCCCTCACTCACACACACAGAGTACACGCCACAGTATTGTGCAGCAGTTTCGTGATTTATAGCACATGAGTATAGTATCTGCCTCCGAGAAGCTACACTGGTTGGGTTTTAGTTGGTTGATTGGGGTTTTTTTAATGGACATTAATACCTTTCTTCTAGTGCTAGGTGGGCTAATTTTGCTAGTCTTTCATCTCTGCATATCTGGCACCAGAGTTGTTATTACATCAAAAAATCCCTCATTTTAATGGTAACAGTTTAATTTGCGTCAGCCACCTAATTAGACGTAGTTGGGGCAAAGAGTTGAGGGTAGAATTAGGAGATATCACTGTTGAATAAGGTACTCAGAAAACCTGTGTAAAGTCCTCTTGATTTGCCACCTTATCACCTCTGAACTTACATCATTCAAACAAACAGGCAAACAAGCAATTTATGCAAAATCTTCCCCCAGTTCCCAACAACCCTTCTTTTCCACAGTCTTCGGAGGTTATTTTCAGATCAAAAGTTCATAAACTTGACCTGGGAATCCAAACAGTCTTAGAAGAACAAATCCTATCCTACCATCAAGACCCATCTTCCTTTTGTTTTTYTATTTCAGTTTATTGCATAATTTTTTTGTGTTTCTTCTAAGTGATACACTCTTGAGTTATTATTTTCATATTAAATCTCTGATGTTCTTAATAAAACAAATAGCTTGCATCATTCCGGTCATTCTTTGTTCTGAAATAGAGGTGGATGCCAAATGTATTCATGGGCTGGCCAGTAGAAGACAGCGACAGTTTGGGAGTCATAGGGTCTCTCTACTACATGCATGTGCAGTTCAAAACAGTATAGTGTTCCAGCACAAATTTGTGCTTCTGGAATAAAGAAGATGATTAATATCTTTCATCCTGTTTTCTGGATCCCCAAATTTCTTATGAAATATGTTTAAAGATTAACACGGAGTGCCCTAAATTGATTTCCTGCATTTTAAGGTTTCTTAATTTTTCATTGGAGCTTTTTAGCATAGATATTTCTACTAACTTTTTAACACCTATTTAAAGTAACAAAACTGAAACTAAGTTAAAAAGATGACAGATTCTGTTTATAGGAATGAAAAGGTAAAAATACAAATCTCTGCTATTTAATACAATCTTGGATTTTACCCTGCAGTGAGCAGCAAGCTTTTTTTCTAGTCTTTTCCATTATTTTTTATGTTTCGTTTATATATCGCAATCTTTGAAAAATGTATCCAAGACACTCCAGATGGGCATGCAGTGGATTCCAGAATTAGTCCACTCTGATATGGACTAATACCCATTTTAAGGCTCTTTTGTGTCATCGGTGAAGTGCTTGAATTCCTGCTTACATCCATGACACTTCAGAATGRCACATGCCTTGTATTGGGAACTCTTACGCTGAGAAAATGAATATGATATTGAATATCAAACTATAAAGAGCAGAACCTGCTGCTCAATAAGGGTACTTTTAAACTACCAATGCAGGGAATATCTGGGTACAATTGTCTGTAGATAGGACAAAGTCAGGCTGCAGCATCCTTTACAGATATGAATTTGTCATAATGAAAGAAGAGCTATTTTTGCTCACGTTAGCTGAAGACCAGCCCCATACAGTGCATGGATTCCAGAGTGGTCATGGACAAGTGGAGTGGCTTTTAGAGAATAATTAATTGGCGGATTGTGTTTTGAATATTATTGCAGCTGTTCCTGCTGATTCTGTCAGAGGTCAAACCCTGTTGTGCCAGACACTATTCAAACCTGGAACCAGAAAGCTTGTCCCTGCTTGGTGTTTCTTTCTTTAAACAGGAAAGCCGGCCTCCTATTTCGGTTTGTTTGGTTGTGACTCTGATGCTAGGAGCACCACTGCACATGAGCTTTAAGTGCAGCAGAATTAGCTAAAACTTCACAATCAGATAAAACTTCTGAGGTAAAGCTCAGAAAAAAATAGAGAAATGGGAGAGAAAAGAAAGAGAAAAAAAGGTGTTAGAGAAAATAAGTGGGTATGTTGAAAAGCACGGATCAGAAAGAAGGCAGGGGATCTTGACGCAACATATTTTTCTTTTACCAAGCAATATTTTCCAGTAGTTCTTTGGAAAATGTCATTCTTTGTCCCACCATCTCCTCTTGTCCCTTAAATCTTTATGGATTCCCCAGGCTGCTGTGGCCAGCTATACCAACGACGAAAGGGACTGGCAGAACTAAGAGTCKCAGCGCACAGAGGGAAGAGTACAGTTTCAAGTAAAGGTGAACTGGTTCATATTCTCACTTCTGTAAAGTCATCTTTCTCTCAGTCTCACCTGTATGTACACACATGCACACATACACCCCCCACACATGTACTTTGAACTGCTTCTCAGCAACTCTTGATGAAGCAGTCTGTTGTGCCAATGTATCATATTAGTAGCTCTACTAGTGCTAGGAGAGAAGAGTGAAGGACCGAGATAAAGTGGGATCATCGATGTGTACATTTGATTGCCTATAAATCAGCTAGGTAAACCTCAACAGTGTTGTCTTTAAGCTCCATGCCATGTAACTGTTTGTGATCATGACTGGTGAGTGTTAGAAAGGGACTGACTAGATGGCAGGGCTGGATTCTTAACGGTACTTTTTTGTATCCTTTTTAAAATATTATTTGAAGACTCAGGAAGAATACAAAACAGATGACAATGGTAGCATTTAGCTCTGCTGTGGGCAGGGCACCATCAGGTAGCTGATGCACCCTTACTCATATTGCTCTGCCAGGGCAACCCTCTAACTTGRAAGGTAACTGAGAAAAACTGCTTCTTGATTACACTGGGGTAAATCAATAATAACTCAGTAAAAGTCCACGCAGCTCTACTGGAGCAAGCCTGGTGTAAGTCAAGTGAGAATCAAGCCCTACTGCACCAGTCATTGGAAAGGGCTAATTTATGATTTGGGCTGTTCAGCTGCCTCRGTGCTTGAGCCTAGGTCCATGATGCTTGGGAACTATTGCATCTTGTGCCACACCCGGAGGCAAGAAGAGGGCTGGAGCAGGGTTTGGTATTCCTGGGTGTACCAGGCAGTGCGCGGGCATCCCTCRCAGATCCTGGCGCGGAGCAGGGGGATGACAGCTCTGAGACTAGAGCAGTGCTCTGGGACTCTGGGTGGTGTTTCTCCATTTTTGCTAGGCAGGCCATGTAAAACAGTGTGAATGCCAAGATTTCTGACATTTACCAAGTGAAAAGATATACCGGTGTTTTATGATGGTCAGATTAGCTGAAAACATGATCTTTCCCATTTTGTCTAAACCTCCTTTCCCCGCTTACTATCAGTTGTCACCAGGGACAATTTTCAGTTCTGTTTCCTGGGAGTGATCATTGTTTGGATATATTTTTTTGATTACGTGCAGGAGGATGTATCCTCATTGACTAAAAAGACAAATAAATAAAAAAAGTGACAAACTTGCTTTGCCAAGCAATTGAAGTCTTAATTTTGCAATGTAGTTCTGGAAATAGGTCTGGTTTTGTGTGCACTGGTCTAGATGCAATTTTAATTTCACCATGTGACTAAATAGAAAAAGGATGACTAGAGATGTGACATCATACTTAGCAGTAGGACACAGCCATTCACCTGGAACAGCATGAGCTGTGCAAAAAGGAAGGACTTGTTTGTAAATAAATTGTGTTTTAGATATTCCTCAGTTTTGGCAGCAGACTGAGGTACACCTGAATGAGATCATTGCAGGTTTTTTTCCCCCCCTGGATTGTAATTCTCCTTGTCAGCAAAAAGAAACCAAGTCTCCATTGTCGCAGCACTGCAGATAAATAAGTGCTTGACCACCCATTGCAGAAAATCATGTCCTACAATTTCTGTTGATTTTATCCCCATAAATTTCGACCTACACAATTGAAGGGAATTCTCTGTTTGTAACAAAAGCCCAAGCATTTGGCAAAAGAAAGAGTCCCTTTTAATCAGGTATATTTTTAATCTTGCTACCTTTTTGTTCACTAAAATTGTTCTCTGTTCAGCACTGGTGCTATTATTTGACTGTAGAAATGGCAGGGCTTTCTTTGTTATTTCCTGTGAATATTTGTGCTTGTGCTTCGGATGTATTCAGAGGTTGACTTTGCCTGTTGTGCTTTCAAAATTCAGGAGATTAGCATTCAGCTTTGGCTGCAATTTATACTGTTACCAAAGATCTTTGGACAAACGTGGAATGTAAAAAACCCAGCCTAATACTAATGACATTTCTGGGCCAAATTCAGCTGTGACATAAATGGCGGCACAAGTTACATGCAGGATATATGTTGATCAGAGGCAGAGTGATGAAGCATACATGGTTACAATGGGGTAACTTGTATGAGGCTGTCTTTCAGTGCATAAAATGAGGGTAACTTGAGCTGGTGGRAGGACCGTGTGTGCATCTGTGGCGTGTGAGTGTGCGCCTATCGGGGAAAGTAGAGCTTTATCCCATGCTGGCAGTAGGAGCAGGCCTTAGTCTGGATGTATTTGTATTTCATTCCCAGAGTGACGTAGAAGAGTCCTAGAGTCAATCTACACTGCATAAGGGAGTCAGGTGCAGAGATCTCAGAAAGCAAGCCAGCCCCACGGAGGGGTGGCACTGYGCTGGGGTGGCACTGCGCTGGCGTTGCACCCCTTGGCTCCAGCACCGCTGGGCTTGGCTGCCTGGTGGAGCCACCACAGGCTGCAGGGAGGGCTCCAGTGCCACCCACACCCCAGTTCTTCCACCATCCGCCTGCAAGCAGTCATCCCTTCTTCCTTCTGCCATCAGTGCTGCACTATTTCAGCCCCTTGACTGATTTCTTTCTTCTACTTTCAAGCTCTAATTATAGCCTTCTGATGCTTATTTCCATTTTCTCTTCCTGGATTGTTGTAATCCTCCTAACCCATCAGTGCTCCAAGCCTGACCTGCTTGTCTACCCCAGCTGCCCGATGTGCCCAGGGCTTCCCCGTTCCTACCTGTGCAGTCCCGGTGGCGAGCACTCACAAGGCAGTTCCCATTTGGTGTCTCCAACCTGTGACTTATGTGGCAGAAGCAGGACATACGTGTTCTGGACACGTTAGATGTTGTCTCCTGATACAGAACCTCAGGATTGGCTGAGACAATGAAATACATATTTATTTAATTAAAAACAACTCCTCCATTCACTGTAGAGCTTTTGTATTGCTGCCCTGCCAGTGGTTAAGACAGCTAACACGTGAACCTTTGAACTATGGGCAAACCGCAGAACAGGTTAAGACCAAAAGATGTGTTACATCTCCTTCCTTCAGGTAAAATGAAAGTCACAGTTAAGTGCCTAGTTGTGAAATAGCTGGAAACAATAGAAGCTGCARCTGGAGGCATATAGACCTGAGCAAAGTACTGTGCAAGGAAGATTGAGTGAGGCTGTAATGGGATGCGAACTGAAGCTGCTGCTACTGCTGCAAAAAGTTCCTGCCCTCCATTCTTCCAGCCTCTTATTTGCACCTTCACACCTCTCCACTGCTCCGTGGTGGCATATGTGTTTGTGCAAAGGCATTGGCAACTGGAACGGGGAATAGCCTGGCTAAAAAATCATGCAGTAAAAAATACTCTAAATCCACAGCAATATTTTAGTTGCATAAAGTCACTGAATAGCCAGTACTGTGAAGCCACAGCTAGCAAGCTTCCCTGTCACTAGTCTAAAATCCAGGAGCATAAGCAGTTGTTTGACATGCGGTGTGCAGGAGGGAAAGCAAGAAGTAAGAGAGGAATATGACTCTGAGTAGAAGCAAGGGAYGGAGGTTTTCAGATGCAGGACTTCCCAAGAAAACATAAGGTTGGGGAAATGAAACAGCTTTATGCTTCTAAGGCGTGTGAGGCAGTGACACCTCGCACTCACGTGCATGAACACGGTTGCAGCAATAAAATGTCTGTTTTGTAGAATACCTTTCCTCGACAACCAGAAACTATTCTGTAAGAACTTGATATTGTCTAACTACTGATGTCCTAGCAGTCAGGCTAGGCTACATATTTTTAAAGCCCACAATCTTCCAACATGGGTGTTCCTGCAGAGGGTCTCCTTAAAGCTAGTATCAGAGTAGAGACCTTTGTATGACCCCTATGACATCTGCCTTTATGTGACTTGAGAAGTGATCTGAGCCCTAGAATAGAAATGCCTCCAAGACGCTATTTCCCTCTGCATACAGTGCTTAATATAAGACGATATTTATTCTGTTTCAGTATAAATTTAAATAATATCTATTTCTTAATACTAATAAATGAAAAAATACGGAAAAGTAAATATGCATGCTTCAACAAATATCAGTTATATATAAATGTATCAGGACACTTTTCTTAGTCTTTCCAGAGGCAATAAAATCCTAGTATGCYTTACAGATCGTGGGATGAGATAAAGCGAGTGTTATTATGAAATGATCATGAGGGTGATGCTGTTTTCTAAGGAACTATAGACTCATTACTGAATGGCAAGATCATCTGGCTATTCTTATTTTTTTATCATATCTTACTGTGGATTGTTTTCCATGAGCTTTCTGGAAGACTTTTTGCACCTTAAGAAAATAAATTCATATTCATTTACCATAATGAAATTCAAAGTAACATTCAGTTTAGGGTTTTCACTTCGGATAACAATTTCTTATGAAAAGCAGATGCTATTTTAGGTGTCTCTCTTCCTCACTCAAGGAAGAGTATAATGGGCTTTGGTTGGCTATCTATAGCAACCCTAGAATGTTTGACTTTTTTATTTTAGTGCACTGCAATGAAAAAATTTAATTCGTTTATAATATTTAGAATGTTATCTCCAAAGTCCATTCGATAAAATAAATTTTATGTGTTATTTATGGGGAAGACACTTAAGGATTTCAATAATTCTTAAAAATATTTACATTTTTTTCTTCTGACTTTTTGTTTTACACTGTGTTTTATAGGTCTTCATTTCTATTTGATGTAGGTTTCGAACTTCAGATTTATGTCTCAACACCTCGCAACAAATTTTGTAAATATTCTGTGGGGGCTTGGTCCTGAAACATAAACACTTCTTCCTATTGAGGCACTGAGGAAAAACAGACCCCCTCATTTATTATGTGATATCCAGAAGGCTAAGGAGATTTTGATCTCCTTTTTCAGGAACATCTTCTTCAGTAAGAAAAATGAAATGTCATCATGTTAAGGTGAATCATAATAAATGTTATGTCTTGGCTGACACTGAAAAATAAATCAAAGAAAGTTGTGAGAAATATTGGTGACTTTTTTTTCCACAGAGATTTGGACCGGCTTTGTAAATTAAACAGTATGCGATGACAGCTTCAGGGCGGTAAGTAAACCATTCAGTAGATAATCTCCATAGTAACAAAAAAAGTTTAACCATCTCAAACCAAAATAGCACATCTGGACTTGGCTGTGTCATATGGCAATAGGGAACATTTTATTGTTGTTAAAAGTCACAGCACAGAAGAAAACTGTGCACAGCTTAATCCTTGTTAGCAGAAATCGGTGAAGTGCCAGCCGTGCATTCGGGAGGATTCTGATCCCATAAATCATAATCTATTTGCTCACCTTTATACTGCCTAAGGGTCCTGTTGTGATCCATCTGCTGTTTGCAACGTAGGAGAAAAAGCAGCCTTTTCCTTAATGGAGTCCAGTCCTGAAAATTCTTGCTCATGTGAGTGGTCCTAAGTCATGACGACAGAATTCATTTGAGTCACAGCTGAGGCACTGGTTCCTAATTAGCAGTGTTTAGTTTTAATTGCACTAAACTTCAAAGTTGAAGACCTACTTTACAAGAGAAATGCTTTTGTGTGCTAAATCAAAGATGGAATAATTTAATTGGTGTGGTGCTGTAACTTAAAGAGCAAACTGCTGAAGAGAATGCAAAATTTTATTCAGTAAGGACAAGGCTGTGTGTGACACTCCATATCTCTGCCTGAGAATAAAAGAGAACAGGGGCTCTACTTTGCATCTTGTTCAAGCTGCATAAACTCTGGGTCAAGCCTTGCTAAAATGAGTGCATAGCTGATGGCAGGAGGCATCCACAGGGTGGCTGGCAGGACATGCGTGGGGTCCAGCTGCTCCCTTACCACAAAATTCACTTTTGGCGTCACTATGGGGTGTTAATTTGCCCCTGTCTAAGGCAGCAAATACTCAGGGAAGGAAACAGATATAATCTTCATTCTGTCTTCATGGTGAACTTGCTGTTCAGCTAGGTCATTTGCATAGAGAAATTTGTAGGTGTGGGCTATGGCACAAATTGTGTCTCTGAGATAAACTGTTTCAGAGATTGTGCTTCCTGAGGCTTTTCCTGGACTGGGGCATTTATGTACCTSCTTTTGCTGAGGGTTGAACTCAAAGGCACGCTCCGGGGCTTCAGAGCTGTGAAATCCTGTGTCACTGGCCAGCTCTCTGGGACTGTGTGAGGGCTCTACATCCAGTCTAGATCTCCTGAAGGCAGTCAGTTCTGCCAGGCTTCCCTAGCATGCTTTCAGCTCTTCCTTATCCTTACCTCGATACAGCTAAAGCTGTAACACCCAGGAGGCAGCTCAGTCTCTTGGTCGATTCAATCCTTTTCATCCATTGGAGAGTGCCAGGACATCTAAAAAGGGCCAATATGGGTTCCAGAATTGGGACTACGGAGATTCCTAGATTTATGTCAATAATAGTTAGAGACAGCAAAGTTTGCACAGCCTCACTCATTTCTAGCACCATCTCCTTCCTCATGGGGCCACAGCATGGCCTATGTTTCTGTCTTTCTGCCCTAACCCCTTCTTCTTAAGCTCAACCGTTTCCCTTTTAGCTCCAGGACAGGTCCCTGGACATACCCAGCACCACTGTGCTGGTGGACTGGGAATGGTCCTGAATGAATGGATGCTTCTTCYCCCTCCCATGCTTGTAAGGGAGGGAGTCTGCCCATAACAAAACCTCCCTGTGCAAAAATATTTAAGCATGATTCAGACCTCTCTAAAGAAGAGTTCTAGTATGAATGAAGAATCCTGCCTGTTTCCTTTGGATGCTGCAAAAATATTCCCTAATCCTGACYTAAAAGGATGGCCAGGATTTGCAAAGTCTTGGCACAACAATGTATGTGATAACAAATGATTTGACATAAATCCTTCCAAGACAAAAAAAGCATGCACAGTAGAGACAGGTTTATAAAGCTGGGTGATGAAGCAACGTCAGTACCTCTAATCTAAATGCAACAATCCTTGTGTTGCATCACAAGAATCCTCCTAAGCAACCTTTCCACGGCTCACTGAAATCATACACTTCACAATCTTCCCTTTCATGTTTCCTTTGTTAAATAATTTAGTGGGGATATTTTGGATGAGATTCTTATCGGCACATGTTTATCTTTAACACAAATGATTCCCTCGTCTCCTCCCCCTGCCTTTGGCTATGTGAGCATGCCGGGCCTTGTGTGTGGTTGGAGTGGAGGACATTCGGGTAATTACTTTTCATTATTACATTGCACAACAACATCCTTTACAATTTAAGGTTGCCAGTGCTTCAGCAGCTCCAAGATCCCAACTCAGACTTTAATAATGTGTTGCTAAAACAGGGGGTTAAATGTTGTTTATACATTACATTTCTGGACGCGGCAAATTTCACTTGCACCTGCCAATGGCTTACTGATAAATATACACTGGTAGAAGTTCAACAGCAGTGGGCCAGTGAGTTAGATAAATACCACATGACACCATAAGCATTGAAGGTTAGTGTTTTCCCAGCTCTCACACTCCGGTAGACATAAACTCTTTTCTTAAAACAGATTAAAAATAAATAAATCCTCTTTGCAAGGTAAAAAAATAAATTAAAATGCATATTCAAAACACAAAATAAATTTCTCTTAAAGTCTATCGCAGTCATCTGCTAGGTTTCCTGCCTCTTGGATGTTAATTATGATTTACTCAAGATTTGTGGTCAATTTTTAAGTATAAAAGCATCTCATATGACTGGTTGCCAATTCTGAAGTCTAAAGGCCTTGCTTTATATTGCTGTAGTAGAATAGAAAATATAATCAAAGTTTGACCTTCAACTTTAATCCTATAAACAGAGAATTTGCTTACTTTACCTTGGAAACGGATGTGATTCATCACAGTAGCCCATAAATAACATGTCAAACTGTTAGACCGATCGATGAAAATAAGTTATTGAAAAATAATGTGATTGTAAAGTCTCTATGTAAACTAGCTTAGTGTTATTTTAAAATGAGGAGGGTTTTCAGCTTGCGGTAAATTTTTTTTTGAGGAGGATAGTTACTATATATTAAATGCAGTAAACATTAAGCATATTTGGCCTATGCAAGCTATTCTTTTTCAGGAAAAGTACCTTAAGGTAAATAATCATTATACCTCCAGAGGAAGAATTCGTCTCTGCTTAGATCAAGACTGCAAATGGCAGGTTACCTAAACTGCCTGTTGCTTATCACTGTGCCTGAAACAAAAACAGAGGGTGAACTCTTGTCCACATGGGAGCCCACAGGAATGGTTCAGTCATGGAAAACCTGCATTATAGACCTCAAAGCTGCAAGCAGAAGTTCTGGGACCTGAACTGGATGAACTAAGTCTCCATTTTTTCATTGCAGATACTAACTCTGAAGTCTGACGACAGCAATTTTAATAGGAAGTTGCTAACTGTTTCATGGCTTGTGTTTTCAACAGGAATACCTAGATAATGGAGCATTTCACAAAAGCCTTTCAGGTGTCTTCTTGATTCCAAAAAATCTGATTTTAAAATTCTTTGATGTAGTTGCAAAACTTTTATTCTGACAATACTCCTTACACTGAAAAAAAAAAAAAATGGAGATATTGAACTGAACTCAATATCAAAATAAATAACCTAATTTTGGTGCATGTGTATTACTGAATTTTATTATCCAGTTAACCAAAAAGCTATTATTTTACTAAGCTGGAAGCTGAAGCTGATTTTAGCCTGCTGTATCACAATCAGACCTTGTCCAGCATTTAGATCTACCAGCTGAGTTTGTTTGCACTCTTTGTGTCAATAATAGTGGAGATATTTCTCATATCTAAAAATTAGGCCAGTTATTTTGATGCCAAAATATAAATAATGTTTTTCAGCCTACTTTATTCAAAAGTTCTTGTTTGTACATGACAGAGTCTTTCAATATAAATAATTAACATATGAATAGACTGTACTGCTGTTCAATGAGGCTGGGAGGCAACGGAATAATGTCTGATGACAGCTATGTACCTTCCTTTTTTCCTTTCGTTGGTGCCATAAAAATAATTAAAAAATAAATTCTTTACCTCACACAGGAAACATTCTGCTGAGATTATATTGTAAATTATGTAGAGAAAAAATATAATATAAACAATGATATTTAAGAGAATAATTTTCTGACAGACCAGCTCTTTAATATTTTTTGCACAAATATGACTTTGTATTTCCATTTTTTAATATAAACGGAACATATCTGGAGTCAAAAGCATTCTGGATTTACATCATGACAGCCTGAACCCTCTTTTGGCCTTTCGCTTTGTCATTTATAGTTTATTTATTTACTTAAACCTCAAACCTGGTGGGAGGGAAAAAGGAAATGTCAGGAATCCCATGGGAACTCTGCGAACCTCTGACAATAAGAAGTAACTCCAAGAACAACCCGCTGAAAGCCTCCACCCCCAGTGAAACATCACCTTCCTCATCTTTCGCAATGTCTTGCTCCACGTGCAGCTTCTGCCTACCTCAGTGCCACGGCTGTGGCTCCACCAGTGCGACCAGCGGGGGCCCCAGCGCTGGAGGGGCGAGTGGGCTCCCAGTGAGCACAGGGTGCTGCTTTTGGAGAGGTTCCGTCTTGCAGCAATAGCAAAGCCAAGAGGACACCTCTGTCTGCCATACTCATTACTACTAGAGTGCAGAAGAACAATAGCTGAGGTCCAAGCATGCAGAACCCCCAAGAGAAAAGCCCATCCCAAATGACTCRTAGCTCAAGCAGAAAACAAAAGATGGCACAAGGACACGGATGGGGCAGAGGAACAGAGGGAGGGTTGTGGAACAGGGTGTCGCACCTCTAACGGAAGCATCTAACTTTCCATCCAAGCCATCCGCTCTGCCCTCCCTCCGGAGACAGAGAGGTTGCTGTGGGGTATGACCTGTCCCACGTGCAGAAGGAGAGGGCTGCGGCACTGTGCCATGCATCCCCCCCGCCAGCAGCCCTGCGGAACAGGAGCTTGATTTCCATCATGCCCTATGGAGGCATTATGGCAAAAGACCATTTTACGGAGACGTTTGAGGAATGATAATGAAACTGTTTCTGGACTGTTTATGTAAACCTTCCTGCAAATCCGTGAGACAGGAAGAGAGGAAGCACAAAGGTGCCTGCCTGGTGATTTAACAAATGGCGTTGCCATTCTCAGCTGCCTGGGATCAACACTTCCAGCTCTGATGTGTTGGCTGTAAAAGGAACTTACTACTGCAGTCAGCATTTACGGACATGCTTCAATATATTGTAATTGAAAGAACCTTTTAAATAGTGATTTCCATAGACAATAAAGCTTACTTTCTATTCCTTTTTATGGAATATTATTTTAGAAAACTGCATGTTAAAAATCAGCTGTATATTCACARAACTTTTTAATGGCATCCTTACTGTAACATCGCTTAAAGCATCCACCATATCATTTTCTGGGTTCTGCTTTAATCTTGTTTCTGGTTTTACAGATTTTTATTTTGTGTTTGAAGATTTATTTCTGGGAAGAGAGAATTCTGATATGAATACTGTAGTACCAGTTCTTTAGTCAGTGCAGGGCAGATTTAAGCTGGTAAACTCCATTTAAGGTAACAGGCGTGAAAATTTAAATTGCTTAGTCTGGGAACGGAGAAGAGACTCCTCCCTTAAAATGTTTTAATTTCCCTAAGAAACCAACTTCTTTTTTTTAAAAAAAGAATACTGAACACTAAACAACTTTCTGTTGTTGTTATTACTATTCTTGTTTTATTAAAAGAAACATCTGTTTTAAGACAGAATAGCAGTATCATGTCATTACTGCTTTCTTTTGCATCTCTCTCTTCTTCTCACCCAAACATATGTTATGGGTCAGAAAACTTTTTTGTCATTTATCCTGGTAATGTAACTAATTCACCCATGCATGCTGTCCTGGGCTCATAACACATGCCAGTTTATCTCGCACATTACTCAACATGTTGTGGAAAAAAGAGCCTGAAATATCAGAAGGAAAAATTGAAGAACATACGACTGTGGCTGAACCAAGAGAAGTGGTGCTGAGGTTTATAATGTAGTTAATACTACTGTGAGCAATGCTCTCCCTGGCAGTCCTATGAGTTAAAAAAAAAAAAGTCACTTACTGCGTTCCTTGTGTAAGGTTGAGCAACTCACTAAAAATAAATCATCCATTCCTTTCTACCGCCATGAAATAGAAGAGAAATACAAGCGTTGTTGCTGCTAACCAGCAAGGCTGACCTTAAAGATTCTGTTGCCCCAGAGCTGACAAGATTATAGGGAAGGGAGAGTTTATAGCAGAGATTTTAGAAACAAATGCGTTAGGATTTCATTCCACATTTGGGAAAAAAACACAGAAAAGCATTCAGTCCTTTGGGACATCTTTCACGACTTGTATATCTTCCCCATCAAGATTCAGCTTTCACAAAATCACATGCTGTGTTTGTACTGCATTGTTCCCAGCTCTCACTATTTTACAGCAAAACTTCAAATAATTGATACTGGAGTAAGGTTGCTACCTGACCATCTCATTTTTCACAAAGCAGCAGCAAAAAAATCGGTGTCCAGCCCATGGAGCAGTAGGCAGGATCACTGATCATGCTGACTCCAAAAGACAAATAAAGTAATTAATATTGTTTTTAAAATCTCATGATTATTAATAATAATAAAGAAACTTTGAAAACTACAGAATGAAAGGGCATCATAACACATTCATACTCAATGGTGGAAGCAAGATCAAACACTCCATGGAATTTAACAATACATGATATTCCTGTTAAAATTGCTCAACCTGCATCCAGATTTTTGTCATGTTTCAAGCCTTCACTAACGTTACTGTTTTCTAGAAAGTGTGGTTTCTTTTAGATGAAATGGCAGAATTGGCTTCAGTAATTTGTGTGCTAGAAAATAATTTGAAAGTATATGAGATGTAATAAATAAACTGAAATTTCATTCTCTTTTTCGGCTTTGCTGTGACATATTTTTGAAAAGATTTACATTTATGACTAAGGATAGTGTCATCAATAATTTACCCTTCAGCAAAATGCATTATGTTATAAAATTAATCACACACCATATCAGACTATTCTAATTTTAAGACTGTATCATAAAAARCCTTTTTTACTGAGAGAGATACAATATTCAGCCATAAGAAGTGCCTTTGCATTCACCCTTAAATAATTAAGTTATTTCAACAGGCCAATATGCAGCTAAAATACTAAAATAACTTTTAATATTTTGGAAAACATGTTGAAGTTTTGTTCCTCAGGTTTCTTTTGGTTGAAAGGTACAGAGATCAATAACTTTTGGGTGCTATACCTCAGAATTTTAATGTATTTAAGGTTGACATAATGATRTATCTTCTATGACTCTGAAACTCTCTTGACAGACGAAAAAAAGTAATTGAAATAAAAATAACTGAAATATTTGAAATGGAAAGGATGACATAATTGAACAATTAGCAGGAATTCATTCTCCTTTTTCCATTAGTTTGTAAGGAGAGTGCTATCTCCTAAAGTTGACATTATAATTTGCAAATGATTATATAAAGTTCAAACTTTTTAATTGTAGTATACATTTTACATTTGCAAATATTTCTAATGCAGTTTCATATCTTTAAAATAACAAAGCAGAATTAGATTATTGCCCTTTTGGCTCCGTAGTAACAGAAGACTTTCATCAATATTTTTATATTTCTATGGTTTCAGGCATCAGTGATGACAGGAAACAAATATGTCCTTTTCAATCAACTCTTCAATTGTTTCCTCAATTATAGGAAGAATGRATACACTGATGGCAATATAGAAAACTTCAATATGATGAGTCATTTAAGCTACAAGTGAAACTTGGGAAACACTTCAATTTGTTGTTGTAGTTAATGAGATAACACACTATTGCTTCTGCAGAAGCCGTCTTGCTGATCTCTGAATTCCTTAGCAATTAAAACAGTCAACAAAACAATTAGACATTAAAAATAATTCATTACTTTTGTTCTTAGATGCTGTGACAGAATTATCTTTATGATTAATTCCATTTTCATCTTGCCTTTCATCTGATGAAGTGACAGGAATTTTTGAGTAATTTATTTTGCATAAACTCCAGTCAGCCTTATGGTAATTACCCATATGGAAATCTTTGTTCACTCATTTTAGAAAATGTAAAACCGCTTCTTCCGTAGTAGAGAACTTGTCTTGTTTATAGACTGTTGTCATGGGAGGTTTTGTCACTACCATGATTTATGTAGGATTGCAGCTTAATCATTCTTGTATCATAACCGCTGCTTGGCAATTGTGTGCTGGGTATGTATTTCCCAGATCTGCTTCCTATATAGTCCATTATCAAACTGAAGAGGAACRTGGAATAAAATAATCTTTAAATACCGGATAGCTGTGTATGAAGAGAAATTCTCATTGCAATCCTTTTAGGTAGACTAAACGAATTCTGAAAATACATTTCAGGATTATACTTGACATTTCTTTGGTAGTTTAAGGAGTTTCTGGGACGTTTATACTTCCAGGTTCTTGTGTTTTATGGGTGCCATGTAAACAACAATTATTATTTGAGACGTCAACCAACCAGATGTCTCAGAGAAAAGTCCTTCAACAAAATAAGCTTAGATTTACTTTCTTGACGTCTCACTGTTGGCATGAATATCTACCATATCTCATTCAGTTGTTCTGGCATCTTTACCTTTCACTACTACAGCTACTAAGGTTTAAAGCCTGAGCTTTACACCACACTTATGGAGCTTTTGCAGTAAGATATACACCTGTCCATTTGGCAAGTATTTGTTGTGAACATGGACACTAATTAATTTTTCAGACATTGAATTCCTCTCTTTTTGTATCCGACTTTTCCTCATCTGGGTAACAAGTAAAATAACAGACTTTTGGGCCAACACCATAATTTAGTAAGCAAAACTCAAAAAATGCAATGCATTTGCATGTGCTGTTGATACAACATGAAAAGAAAAACCTTTTCCTCCAAAACTAGTTGTCTAGGTTTGTCCTACAGTTAATAAATACATATAGAGAGATCCCTAGCAAGATTTATCCCAYCTGTCCTAGGGATAGATTGAACTGCTCTGTGAAGGTTTCTTTTCCCCATTGACTGCAGAGGGTGTTAGACAGCTAGTTTAGAGAGACACCTCATGTTTGGACAGGTAGAGTTAGAAATGAGAAATAGCAACCTTAGTTTTTTCGACTTAAAATCTAGACTGTGAACATGGCATAATCAACAACTACATTACTTACTGTAATAGAGCTTCAAAAGCTTAACTGATTGATTCAGCTTCACTCTTGCCTATACTATAAATTAATAAGTAAAGGGTATTTCCTCTGAGATGGAACATGCTATTTCCCAAGAAAATGCTTTCTGTTGTCAGTGACCATAGTGTGTCCAAAGTAATAGTGTGCCAGTCTTCCTTGCGAATGTTTGGTGCTACTGTAATGTAAACAAAATTTCATATTAATGTACATTCTGTTGCTCACACAGGTTTATCTTGAAACAATTATTAGATCTGATCAGCTTTTACCATTGCTGCTTATGTACTGTAAATGGTATGCTAGTTGAATTCCATTACGATGGTTTTTGGCATTGCAATCCTAAGTATTTTACCACTTAGTTTTTAGATTCTTTGTAACCATATAGAAGTCCTGCCCTAGTATACAAGTCCACAAAAGCCAGAGAGGAGACATGAACTGTCAACAGAAAGATCAAGAAGATATCTGAGTTTGGAGGTGAAAAAGAAAGCTTCTGAGGCTTTATGAGCTATGGACCCTCTTTTGGGGAAAGACTACTAAGTCAAAGAAGTCCACCCTCATTTCTGTCTTCCTTCCAAAAAAACCCCAAGCCAAACAAAACCTCTCCCTGTTGCTGTTTCTGACATTCACCTAAATGACCAACAGGAGCGATCACTGACCTGGAACAGCAGATGGGACTCAATTCAAAACAAGTGTCTTAATTACTGCTTTTGCATACAATCCATGCCTCTATGTGGTTGTGTGGCTGGGGAAAGCAATTCTCTCACGCTTTCTTTTTTAAGCTACTGTCTCTTACCTAAAATAATTAAAGATTTATTGAGAAGGACAATGGGACTTCTTTCGGCTCATCCCAACGTGTTGGTATTCAGTACATATATCGTTGCCTACAGAGGGCAGCATAATCTCTGGGTAAAGAAGCTGAATAGCATATGTGTCCAAAGATCATACATACTATCATCTACATGGTGATGTTTTTGGAAGTATTAGTGTATATTCTGCAAGATTGTGCATCTTGGCAAGCACTGTAATAAATGTCACATTTTTTAATTATTATTAAACGACATAATGAAGATGAAATAAGGATAGATGCCATAGAAATGCAACGTTACATAAACCATCTCTGTGCTCATCTCTGTAGTCACTAGCTTTATACTGAAATGTGTACCTTTTTATGGGGTATAAATAAAAACATGGGATCTTGAAGGGTTGTTTAAAAATTACTTTTGCCATAATTCCTATCTTGCTGATGTCCTTCTAACTGACAATAGCATTTCCCATGTTATTTAGGAAGCATCAACGGCAATACTCAACGTTTGCTCTTCAAAAATTACATAATGAATGTCTTCTCCTTCCCTTGTAGGTACTCAATCTGTTCAAATCACACTAACCAGAGGAAGTCTCTCTTAGGAAAGAACTGATCTGCAGTACTCCAAATCATGGGCTTTTATTCCAGAAACTGCATAGCTTGGGATGGATCCGATCTAAGTCTTCAAAGAAGGCTGCACGGCCACATGGACATTTCTGAACTGTGGGAGCAGGATCTGCACCATGCACTGGTTGTTGGGGGGCTACAGGTCCTCCAGCCTCTCCTAGGAAATCAGTTGCCAGCTGGGGTTTGATGTAGTTTGCAGTTAGCTCCTATGTTAAATTATAGTTGATGCAAGCTGTAGTGGTTTGTGACTTGGTTGTGACTGGCTTCCAGAGCAACTCCTGAGGAGGAGGAGACAACACAGTTCTTGGAGTTTCCTATACTGAAAGTCAAATCTTTAATTTTCATCATTGAACTTCCACTTTAAATCAAGATATTAAATAGATTTGATATTTTAGTCTGTATATTTCTTTCTGACTTTCAGGAAAACACACTAAAAATTTAATGAATTCTTTTCTTGCCCAGAAGTGAAAAACCAATAACAATACATCATACATTTAAAGATCATTTCATTAAAGATAACATCAGAGTACACTGCTAGTTACAGATAATTTAATTGTTATGTATTAAAAATAAGAAGTATTTCTTTTATATTCTTGAAATTTATTAAGTCAATCGTCAGCTGTTATGACATCACAAGATGAATTCAAAACAATGATTACTTTAGTATTTAAAATGCTTGGAGTGTACCAATTATTCAGGCTGCTAAGTGAAAGTAAAAATGTCAGCTTAGCTATCTATAATCCCATAAGGTTTAAAGGTTCATGAATTACACATGGACCAGATAGAGAAACTGAGGTTTGACTAAAAGACATTTTCTGTGCAAAATGTGCTGAAACCATATCTTTTAATATATTCTAGTGATTAATCAAAGTGATTTAAAACATTTGATTATTTAAGGCCCTGTATTTGAATTTACTTTCAGTGTAAAGCTTTCCTATATTTATTGTGATATGTAAGTGAACAGCGTGCGTCTAATGCTTTACAAATATTCATCTGTAAAATGTAAGGATCCAGATCTTGCATTTTTTGCTATTTGAACCAAGCTGAGAAATGCAGGCACCAAGAACATGTGACTGACCCCCAAAATTTTATTCATTTGTTTTTAAATCCTACGTCATGGTGTTCTCCCTGAATAGCTTAGCTGAATTCTGAGGTACTTCAGAAGTAAGGTTGTGTTTCCTCTTCTGGTTCCGGATAGCAGATGTAGAAGAAAACAGCCTTGGGAGGATACTCTTACTCCAGTAGACCTCTGCAGGAAACTATTGCTAGAGGCTAATGAAGAACTAGAGGTCCAAGTGGTATATTCTATTTCTTGTTCAAAGTTATAAAATATCCAAGAGGAAGGATTGGTTCTTTGTTCCTTTATACTCTCCCTGTTACCAATGTCAATTAGAACTACAATTAAGCTTGTACTTATAGTGACAGGAAAAAAATACATTCAGCATTTACCCATCTTTTTAACTAATCAGACAATGTTCGGTATCAATTTTCGCATTCACTTATAGGTCATATACATCTTAAAAAATGAAGAATGTCCCTTTCCTTGCACAAGTTTGAAAATCCTTTCCTCTTCATGCCTACCTTTCTAATGCTTTCCGTTGGACATCATAGATTAGTTGCATTATTAAGTACTGAGCATTTCACACAGTGCACTGTCAACCCAAACCAATGAGAAAACACGTAAGACCTCTATTTTACAGCTTTGCAGCACCTCTGGAGAGCTTTACTGAAGCAGCACAACTCAAAGTGAATGCAAGAATCTCTCTCTTTCTCTGGATGTAAGCAGTAGGGTCTAACTCAATCACAGACAAAACAAGCCATGCATCAGATATATCAGATATGCAAACTTTAATCTATGAAGGTTTGTTTTAGTTTCTCTTCAGATATATGGATAGTATGGTGACAGATCTGGCTGAGCCTATAAATCTTTAATGAGTGTAATGCATTTGCAGACTGTTTGTATTTGTATTTCAATAGTTCAGAATAGAAGTTCCATTACAGAAGTATCACACTGTGTTTCATTATGAAGGATTATTAACTTGCCTTTGAGACCTTATCTAGTTACAGCGAGCTGTATTTGGTCTCAGAATGAATTTCTTATTTCTCTTCAAAAAGATTTCACTGGTGAAATGCTGCAGAGGCAAGTCACTAGTTCTTAAAGGCTTTGGTTTGAGAAAATTTGAGATGTAAGCAACTGCAATCATATCCGTTCACTGATRATGCACGAAATATTGTGACCCACCTGGTTTTCAAGTCTTTCAGAACCTGGGGAAAATTGAAAACTGCAGTGGGAGTCATGTATCGAATGTGAGCAGAGGCCAAGAAAATATTATTGTACTACTCTGTGTGGGCTTCCAAGTGTCTTTAAAATAAGATTGATGTTGTGTTTAGACTTATAATGCAAATAATAAAGAATATACCTAGTGTTTCCTGGGTGAATACTCAGGGTTTTCAGCTGGAAGGGGATCACTGTCCAGATTTCATTGATCAGCAAGGTGTCATCCTCCTTTAATTCATATTATCAAGGCTATCAGTGATGATTTTGGAATACTTTTGCTGGTTTCCAAGTCCAGCTCTGTTTCTTCAGCCATATTCTGAATCTTCTTTGGAGACAAAACAGGAGGGTATGAGGAGAAGAGTCTTTTCTCAGGTTATCCGTCACACTCAGCTCATTATCTTCTCTGGTTCAAGGTGAGAAATCAGTGTGACTTTTCATAAGATAAAATCCTATTTTAAAGATTTGACTGTATAAAAGAATAAACCTTTGCTGTTCAGATCTCTCTGCTTGCTGGTGATAATCATAATTAAAAATGTGATTAATCTGTTCAGAATGATTATTCTTAATGACTTGCTTGAAATCACTTTCAAAGATTTTACGAAAAATTAAAATCTCAGTTAAATTCTAAAGTGCATTGGTTCTGGCTTACAACAATTTATGCTATGTTATTTTCTTGTCAGAAAATTGATAAGAAATTTTATGACTAAACATTAGAAGTATTGATACGAACATTTGTAAACAAAGGAACACTGAGGAGAAATGTTCAGAAGCATCATTATACAAGGGCATTACATAATTTATGTTTGCAATATAGTATGACAAGAAGAACCGGAAAAAATGGCAAATTTCAATTTCTTGGTGTAGAACTGGATCCAGACTTTTTCAGAAGATAGGTGATTTTTTTTTCCCTCCATATGCTGTCAGTGCAGTGTTGTAATGAAAATGCCAAGGAAGGAGATAATAGGACTAGGCAATTCTGATCCAAAAGCCCACGTAGTCCAAGGGAAAGATCTTGCAGCTGACTTCATTGCACTTTTACTGCAGGTGCTGCGGTCCAATTAGATTACAGTGGCCTGATATAAATCAGTGGAATTATACAATTTTTTTAAAGTATGCCCTCAGTCAGCTCCATAGACGGTTTCCATCACCATTGCATGATATGTTAGTAGGAAATACCGAAAAAAGTAGAAAATTTAGAAAAATATTTAAAACATGATGGTGACGATGTCTTCTGATATTAGGTAATAGTTAATAGTATAATTATTGGCTAACAAAAGAGTAAGGATGACCTATAAGTAAAATGGAAACATATGAAAACTTTATGAAAAAAGTTTGGAATGCACTATTTAATTAAAAAAATAGAAGCAGATGTCTGTACTGAGGAAGGAAAGCGATTAAACTTAATTTCAGGAATACAAATGAAAATAAAAACTATGACTACAGTTTTGTAAATGAATAGGTAAGAAACATTAATTAAGCTGTTCAAAAATAAATTAAAACCAAATGCAGACATGCTGTCTCTCCCTGGAGGGAGGTAGATGGAATAACAAGTGTCTCCCACCTTGAATTTGGAAACAAATCCATGCAACTGGCCCCACACTTCACTGTACAGCAATTTAATGTTTTCTAACCTAATTCTTTGTCCTTTGCTGCACTTCTCCTTCAATAATATGATGCTACATTCCACAATATATCTTTTTTCACCTAAAATCAAAAAAGAGAGGTGTCAGATAAGCTTCTAAGAGCAAGCAAGCTAGAAATATAATGACATTAAAGACTGAAATGTATGGAAACATGATGAATTAACAGAATGGCACCTTTCTGCATTCAAGCAGAGCTGTAAAAAGTGAAACACAATCTGTGTGCTGTTCCTGTGTAAATCATAATCAATATCTCTAATTTTTAAATGTATATTTAGGTTTCGGGGTCATCATTGATAGTGTGATATTTTATCTGTTTTAGCATAAGTACATAAAAGGACTGTGCGCTCACTCAAGTCTATGGAAACAATTTTACAGTACTGTATTTTTAGCAAATTTAGTAGATGCAATAATTATGTAATTAT
The DNA here is from genome assembly GCA_030449065.1 of Oceanodroma leucorhoa. NCBI lineage: Eukaryota > Metazoa > Chordata > Aves > Procellariiformes > Oceanodroma > Oceanodroma leucorhoa. The sequence continues at coordinate 1,707,430 of JASVER010000093.1, forward strand.
TTAATTATGTAACTATTTAAAGTATACTGATGCACACTTAAAGCACAAAGTTTGATTTTGATACAACTTTTGTTTACAGTAGACTTGAAACATAAAGTAGTATGGTAATATATTTCTTATTCTGCAGTGATTATTGGTGTCTCAAGGTATTATGATAAAACAATGTATTTTATTTTTAAAAAGATAAGAGAAAAAACCAATCCAAAATATTTCTGTATGTAATACTGCTGTGTAATAATGTCTCCTGCTAGGCATAGAAAACATTATATGTAGCACCAACACGGAAGTTGATTTTAACTCTTCATTTAAACAGAAGGGAAAAGCACATTAAATTCTTTTCAGGTTGGATGGAAGCTGCGTTAGAAGTGACTTCAAGCCCCAGAGTACTTGGGATAAGTAGGAGGACACTGATTCAGAGGATTCTTTTGAATATTTTGTTTTGTTTTTAATCAAGGAATTTAAATCAGGTATTTCCCATGGCAGCTGTATGAATCTCACTAGTATTTATATTGACCTCTTAATTGTTATAAAAACATGTGTTTTGGTACAATTATCATTAACCTGCAAGCAATAACCTTTTACATGTTTAAAGTGATTGCAGTGCTTGTTATTACAGCCCACTTTCAATGCTGTTCATTTAGTATGCTGTGTTTTTAACACAAATGTAATCCACTCTGCATTTTCCATTTAAAATGCATAAGGCAAAGTGCATCATAACAGGATGTAACTATGTATTAATCAAATTAGCACAACACTTCAAAGGCCCTGGCTTTTTACTAGGCTAGTGTTAGATCACAATTCATGATGGAAAGAAGCAGTGTAATGAAAGGCTTGGCAAGGGAGCTGTTTATTTTCTTTCCAGAAAGATATATTGTGGGTTAATTTTCATGACGGGAAAAAATGTGCAGGAAAAGTAACAGTAAGCATTAAGCTAAAACACAATAAATGGAATTTAAAATACTACTGTGGCTTTGCTATTGACAAACATAAATGTAGTAATTAGTTGATGACACAACAGAGCTCAGATGACCTATTGTTTAATTATTAAAACTTCATGACCCAAACAAAGAAGAGTCAGATTATTCAATATTCACATTGTGAAACAGGAACAACTGGGAAGGGTCTTTTCCCAACATATGTTTAACTTACYACATAAGACCCTTCAGGTAATACTTTTTCACTACTGTTTCTCAACACTTTCAAGTATATACTACCCATTTTCAGTTTATGGTCATTTTAAATTATGTTTCAGAATATGAAGTGAGGCCTTGTGGCATATTGACTCCTACATGGAACAGTCATGATTTAGGAAACCCAGTCTCAGATGCTTTCAGCGGAGTACAGCAAAGCATCAGGAACGCATAAGGGAATGGTGTCTGTGCTGCACTCCTTGCAATGTGAGGGCTTGCAGCAAAATGTGAAAATGGTTCTCCTGCTAGGATATATACTATAACATCATTACAGTTTCAGCTGAAATTAAAATGGTTTATGCTGAACTTTGGAATTACTTTTTAAATTTATTGATTTATATTTGTCTCATTAGCCCATTTCCATTTTCTTCATTTATGTTTTTAGGCTGCAGGGTAATTTGGAAGTTGGTCTGAAAGTCAATGGTGAAACTCCCATTGAGTTTGGCTGCAGCAGGACTAAATTAATGTAGTCATCCAAGCCTTCCCTAAGGCAGCAATAACTTCCTTGCCTTCCAGACTCTGCCATCCACTCTTTTGCTACTTATTTGTTTATTTATGTAAATTTTTATGCATGCAAACTATTAATGTTGTTTTCTAAATCAATATGTAGTCATTGCACCCACTACTCTTTTCTGTTATTCCCAGTAGATGAAGGAAATAGTACTCAATCCTCTAGTTTATGTTTTGTGAAACATTTAAAAGATCTTTATGGCCATATCTCCATTTTCATTATTGAAGTGCATTAGTAAAAGCAAAGTCTGTATGAGCACCTTTTTTGAGAAGCTGAAAACAACTGAAATTTATCCTATGGAAACCTGCTTTGACATACTTGATTTGACATGCACATAGGCTCTTGCTAGAGAAAATCACTGAGCAAACGTTATCTTAAGTTATGATGATAATGCTTCCAAAAGGAAGATTGAAGGTGACAGGCTAAATCTTTAGGAACCTTTCAATTATGAAAGAATGCAGTCAGTTCAGAAACTGTTCAGAGATTAAAAATATTTAAAATAGAATCTACCTCTAAAAGTACATACATCCTTTTATGTGATATCTATTTTATAGACATAGCACATGTATAAGATTTTTATACGAATAATAACATAAATCTGTATTAATTGTCCTTATATAGGGGATCTGGATATTAAATAACACGCATTTCGAGTAGCACAAGAACCCTCTGTTGCTTAAAACCCAATTCAAGACATGTTTTGAGGAAGAAGATTAGTGTTTAAATATGTCTTGTGCCCTCTTTAAAAAAAAAGAACGGGACTGAACTGGAACACTGAAGCAACKAGATTAATATTCCTTAATATTTGATGATTTAATGTGATTTTTTTTAACCATTGTAGCTTCAGGATTTTTTTGGTTAGTTTATTTCTATTTCCTGTTTGGGAGAAGCTAGATTATTGACAAAAATCCCATACATATTGACATAGTTAAATACAGTCACATTAAAAAATAGCTGTTATTACTGATTGCAATATGAGAACTGCACACATACACAGGAAAAAAAATTCCTTTGCTTGTAAAAATCTCAACAATTTAAGGTAAATCGTACTATGAGATTTCATTGTACCTGAAGAGCTGGCATCTAATAATAATTGGATACACAGTTATTACAGTATTCACATTTAATTCTGACTCTGCCATGTGCTGGATCAGAAATATTTTCTTCTCAAAATTTCCAGCTAACTTTCAGTTTAAGTTTTAACTTAAGCTTGCAAGTTAAGTTACTTTTTTTGTATCATGTCCATCACAATGGGTTCATAGAAACTGCCTATATAGTGTTTAATGGTATCATGTTGTCATTGTGAATAACCAGGACGAAATATGGGGCTAAGTTTTGACCTTAATTATTCAAAACTCTCACAGAAATGGCTGAATAAGAATTGGCCAATTAAGCAAAGAGAAATTTGAGATGGGTAGACCTATAATGTCATTTAGCTATCTCTTTGAATAATTCTCCATGGTATAATCTTCCCTATGTTCCCTCAAGATCAGTTTTCAATGATTCAAATCATTCCATCACATTACCAGAGAGAGTCTTTTTCATATCTGACAGACCTTCCATCTTTGTTTTAATTATATGTTTTCTCAATTTTACCCTTTTACTTCTAGACTGAATTTTAACTTAATATATCTGTTATCAAAACAGGTAAAGGACCATTTTTCTTCTGTTGCAAACTGTGCATATAATTCAAACACAGAGTACTAAGCCATGATGACTTGCAGGACATTTTGGAGATATGTGTTCAGTATGGCTGCCCTGCAAGGAAGAAAAAGCAATTTTGAATACCTGGTTTCTTCCTAAAAATTTAGGTTCTAAAAATCCAGTGAACTTCCAGAGGAATAAAATGTTTATGGGAAGGTAAATGCAGTACTCTGAAATTTATCCTAGAGGGAAATCCAGGGACGGTTTCTGTAATGGGGACAGAGGAATCACACTTCTGTGCCTTCGTCAAGGAGAAGGGGACTACCCAGTCACTGATTCAAAAAAAGGAAAAATCACGGTGCATGACTACAAAATTAAAGTTTTGATGGGGAGCACTGGTTCCATACTTTGTCTAGGGGATCAGGGCTCTTCTGGAGCATTGAAGCTCCCCATATACCACCACAACAAGGACAGAGAATGTGAAATTACTGAACTGTTCTAGATATGAGGGAGGTCTAGATATGAGGGTACAGAAGGATCTCAGAGATAACTCCTGTTCTGGTAGGGAAGGAATACTGTTTATAAAGCTATTTGTCTCATATCACCATCTAGGCAGCATAAGTCAGAAGACTGCAAGTACAGCACCTCAGGGAAAATTATATTGTTTTAATGGAAGTAGAAACATTTTTTAAAATGAATTTAAAAAGAAGGGGAGAATTGTACTGGTAATGAACAGAGTGCTTTTTAGAGGAAAGACCATCTGGTGGTGAGAAGAATTATATTGTATTTTACTTATATGGCTCTCCTTTGGAAATATGACCACAGGAACTCTTCCAAAAACAAGCAGCAGATGATGTGGTGAGAGYGCAGGTATCTCTTTGAGAAAAGATCTTATATCTAGGAGGAGTCTTTTTTAGATACTTCAGATAAAATGAATCTTTCACACTCTTGAAATTCATTCATCTTGAATCAAGTACTCCATTTTGTCAAGGATTTTATAGGTATTTTTAACAATATTTAAGACTGAAACATAATTATGGTTTTTATATCTAGTTTCAGTTTCCTCTTAATTAATTTCATTCCTCTCTGAAATAAAGTAATATTGGGTGAAATGCTTCAGACTTTGTTTATTCATAAAAAGAAACTATCCCATGTTTCAAAAAGATTTTTATTTATTATTCATTTCCTCATAGGCTAAAAGCAAGCAACCTCATTCTACCCCAGAGGTGATTTTCAAGACATGAATAGCTGGCTCCATAACTTGCATCAGGTCTTAGGTACAAATGTATTTGGTTTCCATATTCTGTTCAGTGTTCTGTTTAAAAATAGCTCAAAAAATTAAATTATTTCACGAATAAGAGTAGAACTTTCAGGACTTTTTTTAGTCATTACTTAGGATATGGGATACTTATGCCGGAAATTGCACTATTTATTTTTACACTACAAACCACTCAAGTTCAAGTATTAGAGATAAGAATAAATAAACTAATTTAAAATAAAATCCCACATGTCACTGAAAAGTTCTTATTTCCCTAGGCTTGGAATTATCTCAGACTCTGGACAACTATATTTTAAATATTGACACAGTTTGTCATATAGAAACAATATCTTGTTCAATTCTTCTTCAATCTTAAGGTTTGTAGATCTCCATAAAATCAAGCCAAATCTAATGTTTATATTTCTAAAAAAATGAAAAAGGTTGCAGTCCAACTACATTTTTTAATATTTACTATTTTTAAGTATATTTTCTCAAGGTATAAGCTGAAAAGGATACAGTCAAGATTCAGTTCCAAACACTAATGTACATTTCTGTGTCAATATTTCAACATTTCAATCATGCAGTTATGCTAAACTTTTAAGAGATTTAATCTAAAGCTGTAACTTTATCACATTCTGTTGTTAACATACTTAATTGTTACTTCTTCTTTAGTTAACTACCCAGAATGTGAGATTTTCAATATGTGCTTGCACAGAAGTGTGCTAACATCTCCTCACTCTAAAAAATGTCAAAATGGTACTTGTTTTATTAAATGTAAAGTCTTTCCAGAGGGAATCATCTGTCCTTTTGACATGTCCTCCTGTTTCTGTGTATGATATGAAAGTACTACAAGGATCCATTAAAATAGAGCATACAGTTTTTTAGAGTTTGGTGAATGCAGAGATGAAAAACCTCCTATTATACCCAGTTTGACACTTAGAGGTTCACTGAGTAGCAAATGTTGTATCTGTTTTGTGATAGCTGAAAAGCAGATTCTGATTTACTTGGTCTGAATTTGAACTTTTACTTATAAAATAAGTGGAAGATAAAATGCAGTCACATACTCAAACTTTCGTTCAACAAAACCAAAAAGGCTTTGTTAAAGAACTATTTCCCAAATATCTTTTGATAAAACAAAATTACCTTTCAGTGAAGATTTTTTTCTATTTCAAACTGTAATAGCACTCTTTGCATCACAATTTACTATTTTGAAAACGTTATCAACCAAAATGTCAAATTATGTCAAATGATGCTAGGGCATCAAAACTCATAAAAGTTTTGCTTTTAACTCTATCTGTATCTAAGGTTTATCATTTGGTATTTCTCTGTCGGCTTTTTGCCTTCCAACCAACACACGCTGCCATCTATATGTAGTAGCCAGTTAGTGGTCTTGAAGATTTACTAAATGTGGTTGCTGTTCTCTTTGTCACTCTCCTCTGTGCTGTGGTATGTCAGGTACCTGAGACCCATCTAAACAATTTGCTACTGATGGCTGGGAAGGAGCTTTGAAAAAAATTCCCTGTATTCTTTTTCTTCTTTTTCCACAGTGTACAATGAGTTGTTAGCTATCTTTTACTTGCATTCAGTCCTGGTATAACAGAACAGTACCAGTAATATAGCTAAAAGCCTTACTTGTGAGATTTCAAACCCAATTCCCAGAGCAGAAGGCTTAGATAATGTCTGGTGTCCATCCAAAATGAAATTAATCTCCTAAACTTTTGGATAGCTTTGTTCGTTGTGAATATAAATGTGCTGTAGTCAACCAGTTAATATCCTACTTAAACAAAGTTTACTTAATAAAAAAAGGGTTTAATTATATACAGCTGTATACCATTAATATTCTTGGACAGAGCTTTCTGCATACAGGAAGATATAAAGTAAATGAACAAGACATGACCTAAGACGATACATAACTACTTCCTTAGTTCCAAAAATGCATTTATTGATCTTGTTTTCACCATGGTCAGAATAATACAAACATTTGTCAGCTGCATTCTTTAGCACTCAGCCCAGGCAGAACTATTAAAAGTTACCCTTATAGATTCCACCACAAATAAAATGATGTTACAGAATATACCATTAGATCCCTTCTTCAGATATACAAATAAATATAATCTTCACAGAGTAGTGTTAGCAGTGTAAGGATACTTCAGTTGCTATTGGTAACAACAGGGATGATAATACTTTTGGGATGAATAATGTATTAATTGTTCCGTTGAAAAAATGGAGATGAACTTTATTTATGGCTGGGTTTCTCTAAAAGGGTTACAAGGGTTGCTCTTTTATTGTGCACGCCAGGTTTTCAAATCAATATTTATACATTTTCCCCAATGCTAATGCAACGCTATCCATTTGTTAAAATAAACAATAAAACCTGACCTATTTACAGTGCTCTATGTATGTTATACCAGCTACTCTATAAACATCACTGTAGAGAATTAACACTATGGATTCAGTGGCATAATTTATCAAACATGCTATCTGAAAATTAAAGGCCCTGTTCTATGGTCCTTTCATGTATGTAACTCTCTGAAGTGGTGTGGAAGCCTGCATGAGAATGGGTTACAGGACTGTACAGGATAATTGCTGTCCACAGAAAATTGGACACTTATCGGAAACTTGAAAATCCAGAATTAGGTTCAAGGCTCAGACCAGATTCTCTTCTAATGTCCAGAAAAAGTAGCCCTTTTGAGTCCAAATTTATACCTTCTGAAGATGTAATTAATGCCTGTGAGAATATATCCCCATTCTAAATTGCTAGATTTCTTAATACTCTTCCCATCACTCCTCAACTTTGACCCTACAGAATCACTGTCTACTGAAAGRAGAAGGTATTTTAGCCTACATGGCTCATTCACCTTTAAATCTTTTCTTCGATCTTCTTTTCTTTTTAAAGCCAGGACTGCTGACAACTGCACCGAGTGTTAGCTGCATGAGTAGCCTTAATTTATCTTATTAGAATCTGAGCCCCGACCACCAACCTCATTTCACCTCAGACCTTTTCCCCACATTTATTAAAAATGACTTATGTCCCTCTCAGACAATTTGCATAGAAAAGACATGTAAAGTGCCTAAGTGCAGCGTATCCTATATTCAATACACCTATATCACAATTTTCACTATCTTGTAATATTAAAAATTAATTTTAGATATATAATGAGAAAAGTGCTTATGTTATAAGTAGCAACAAACTGTAAGTAGCTGTATTGGGAAATTCCATTTTGCACAATGTTAGAATATGCAGGCATATAACAGTGAGATTAACTGATTCACCATGTCTCGGTGCAAAATAAGACCAATTGCACTGACCACAACTAAATCTAGAGCAGATTTTGACTGATATATTTGAAATTATAGACTCAAGACTTGAAAAAATTAATTTCCAGGACCAGATATTACTTTGGAAATAGGTACATGTCTGTATCATAGGCCATGTATTTAGTATCTTGTTATCCTTAAAGGAAGTTTAAATATATATTTTTTAAAAAATCAGCTGTTGATTATTACACCAGTAAAACGTATACAGTCATATTCTTCTCTGYTGAAGTTAATGGGAGTCTCATTTCAACATGGAGCGTTGTCCTATATTCTGCAGGGATTTACTCTAAGGAAGGTAAAACCGGCGACTGAAACATACTGGCAAAAATCCACAAGCAGAGGTTTAAGGTCAAAAGACATCATTATGATAGCCAAGACTGAGCTTCATCCCACCTAACTTTAGTTGCTGGAAGTTGATCTAAGGTAGTTCTCCAGCTTTCCTCTACAGTTACCATAGAAATCAGCATGCCTGGACAGAGGTTAATCTTTCATAACATCAGTGTCAAAGATATATGGATAGATTGCACTTTGGATGCTTGAGTCTCCCCATTAACTATCAAAAAGCACAAACAGATATTTTATACTGATTATATTAGTTTACGATAACTGAAACTAGGTGATGAATCCAGCCCTGACCGTGACCCTGACCACTTGAATATTGAAAGCTCTGGAGCTTTATACATTTACTATTCCAATAGAGGGAATTATGCTTTTACTGAGGGAGAAGTAACCAGTAACATATGGTTAAACTAAAGATGACTTGTCAAATACAATATTTCCCTTATAAAACTCAAAGCCTGTAAGTAAAGACTTGACCGATCTCATCTAAGGACCAGGTGTAGCTCTTAGGTGGACATGCAGAGCTTCCTGCAAGCCCAGAACTAGCTGGCTGCTCCACCTGAGAAGTGGCACAAGCAGCCCCCAGTCCTGCAACAGCACCATCATTTATGGACTAAACTAGTAGCAGACCTGTATGGGCAGTCACAAGATAGGAGTGATGTTGAAGGAGCAGATGTTTAAAGATATTGAACATCTCCATTCCTTTGATAAACAATAGCCACTGATAAGGATTTAATGAAGAYCAAATGATTTTGATATGTATATAGGCACAGTTTCCATTATAAGTGAATAAAAAATTATTTGTTTGCTTTTTCTTCTTGAATATCAAATATAGTCCTTAAGGAAAAACCACTGTCCTCAGACATAACTACTTCTATTGCTAGTATTTAGGAAATATGAGGAGAATAAACAACAAAAAGAAGTTTTAAGAGTTCCTTTAATTCTCATTGCTCTTGTATTTACTTTTTTTTTTTTAAAGATAGCTTTCAACCTTCTGGCTACAGTTAAATTTAAAGATGCATTTAAGATTAGTTTTTAGGAAAGTAAAGTGCTTAACCTATTTGAACTGATTGCTGATAAAAATCCCTTCAATATCACTTAGTATGCACTCTAAACACTTGACAGGCAGGAGAAGATACAAATGCTCCCTCGCTATACCAAGAAGAGGCTGGATGCGCTCTGATGCTGCTGTCCCACACGCTACAGTTGACAAGATCCCTGTATTATCTGTTCTGTAAGTGGAGCACTCACACTTATCATTGCAGGAGCTGTCACTGTTACTTTTTCCCATATCATATTTAAGGAGACTGCTTAAGATACCCTCTTCTTTCTCCAATTTAAGTGTGGAATCAAACATGGTTATTTGTATTCATGATTGACACAGATGAAATAGAGAAATATAAAATGATTTGTAATGTTTGCTACTTTTGCTACTGGAACCTCTTTGTGATTTGCTATGCAGTAACAACATCGTCAGGTTTTATATACTTATATATAAAGCATTGTTTTGGCTATGTCATTAGGCAAATTTGGAACAGACCATTTCTTTCCATAATCAAAAAACCTGCAAAAAAATATGTACATGAAAACTGGAAGAATCACAAGAGTATCCAGCAGCCTTTGCACTTTTGATGATGTGGATTCTCTAGCTATAGAAAATGGAAGTATAGTTAGCTAGTTAAGAAATGTTTAATAATATCATTCTCAGAAATGTTTCTGACAAAAAACTGAACAAGGGTAAATTAAAGGGTAGGGCTGTCTGTATTATTCAGGACTTTCTATTACGCTTACAGTCCTTGCTGGTCTATTCCAAACCTTTGAATTAACACAGAAATAGAGATGTGTCTAGGCAAATGAAATTAAGTATAAAACAATCTCAGAACTTAAATACTCTTGTCTCTTACAGTTCCTCTAAAGGCCATTATAAAGCATGCTTGTCTGAAATGTTATTTAGCCATCTGAAATAATTTTGTATAAATGGAATTGCTCAAAAATTAGAAAGCTGGCAAATAATTTTGTGTAAGTTTAGAGAGTTCATTATTTTTGCTTTATCTGATAATTTTTGTGAAAATTTTGACTGTATGAATAGTTTGGGYTTGGTCATTATTCAGTATCCCAGACTTTCTTTGAGTTTTTTTGCACGTTTTATTTTCCTTGTCTTTCTCTACCCCGCCCCCTCTATTTCTGTGAAGTGTTTTCTATTTCGTTATTATGTTTTGTCACTGGGAAAATGGAAAGTCTTTGTTTCATGGAAAGCTAGAAGGGTCAGAATAATATAAAATTAAAAGTAAAAAAGACCACCCAATTTCTCTAAAAAATTGAAAAATCCCAGAAATTAAAATTTTAGGCCAAAAGTCTATTTTTTTAATATCTATTCATTTTTCTCTTCAGTTTGTAGACATGATATTTTACACACTATTCTATTTTTTCCTAAGAATTTTGACACCATATCAGAATTAGTAGCTAAAAGTATTAAGAAAAAAGATTCCCTGGTCAATTATTTTAAGTGTGTAAGTTGTATCTCATTGTTTACACACATGAATGTAAATGTGATAACTGAAAACAGGAAATAATTTACTGTAGGTTAACTTAAAATTAACATTGACCTTGTTTTAGATCTCAAAACAGTCAGTTCTAAAAATTTATTCGGTTTCCTCCTGCAGATGTGAAAGGCCACGCAATCTGCCTTCTGTACAGATGAGAAAGCATATAAAGCCGAGCACAGGTGGGTTTTACACTGGGGAGAAGCAGCGGGAAACCAGCACATGGCTCCACATGCTGCCCCTCTGCAAGACTCRGGCTGCTTGCGCTGTGCCACCTCTGCCTCCGGTACCGAAATGCCGGCGGGCATGTGGCCACAGCTGTGCCCATGGCGAGCTCCCTCAGTGCAGTTCAAGGGATTTGGAGTTAATGTTGACTTGGCATTAACTGCAGAGCTATCTAAAATCCCACAGCTTTGGAAAGGGAACGCATCATCTAGGACGGCTGGCTGTAACTATTCCCCACTTGCCTCTCCATCCTCTTCTGCTGCGGATTGCTAACCCTTGCAGTGGTACAAAGGAGCAGGTGGCAGCTATCTAATGCCTTGCTATGAAGCCACATGGACACATTTCTCCTGCATGCAGACACCCCAGGGTCTTCTGTCTTTAACACAGGCCCATCTGCTGCTCTCCACTGCACATGCTGAAGAGGGTACTAGCACTTAAGGAAATGGGCAGTAAAACTGTGACACACATACCTGGGACCAAAATGTCGGCTGACATAAACCATTTAAAGCTAAGGGGACTGTGCTCTTTTGCAACATTTTTAGGGTCTGTCCCAGGTTATCGACATTGTTTTAAACTATGCTAGAAATAGAAGGATTTTTAAAAATTATTTAACCGATGTTTTGATGGTTTTCTTGGAGATGCATTGTATGTGCAAGCGCTATACTGTACCACTGAACTCACTACACCCTCTCTGAGGCTTCAGCTTCTTCCTCAAATTCAAGTATAGACTCTGTATGTCTCTCCTTCTGTACATGACTAAACCAAAATAGACTAATGAAATGGAGGAGAAATCTGCCAGTTGTGCTTCAAATGTGGTACTATAAATATAGAAAGACTGCACCTCAGCTAACATGTTACAGTGGTACTTTGCTTTAGATCTTTAGGTTTAAATAATTCAAGATAGAAGACAAAGACCAGTATTTAAGTTAGCTCCTCTGATCTTCCAGGTCATGACCCTGCACTGGTGAAGTTGAACACTGATTCTAACTGGCCATGGGTCTGAACTCCAGAAAACAAGTTCGTTGTGAAAACTTCATCTCCTTAACTATCTCCATGATGTCCAAAGAACAGATGTGTGGGAAGAACCACACACTCTTGGACACCCGTGAAAAGGCAAAAGACAAGGGGGGTTTGTGTGTGTGTACATGAATGCGAAAGTACCAAATCCCATACAATTTCAGCAAATAGAAATGAGATCTGTCTACTTTCTTGACTTTTTTTAATAACACTAAGCTGAGCCAATGACATTCCTCTAGAAGTTCTGAAGGTCACAAATTCATCCTTGGTATCATCTGTCATCTAGAAGAAAATGTGAAACAAACATTACCATATACTGACTACCAGGTTTTCCATAACAGAAAACTTCTTGAGCTGATCTGTTGATATCCATGTTTTTGATTAATATTTTTCCATTTCTTGCATCTAGACATCCATTGCATTTGAGTTTATCTTTTTCCTTTCTTTCTTTCTTCTTTTTCCATTGAAGGAATAATTGCAGTTCTTTTCAAATCTCCTAGGAAATTTTTCAGCTATGTAAAGTTATAACAAGATGTGACATCCAGTCCTAGCTAATCAGCGTTCAACACAGACCCGCTACTGCAGTGCAGGGGGTGGCACTTTCAATTTGCCTGTTACACTGACCAGGTTTCTAAGGAACAGTGAGTGAAGGGAGAAAATAGCATAAAAATGCTTAAATTTTTATAGAAAAGGTGTAACTTTGTAAGAAAGCGCTATCATAAATTCCAAAAAAGTATATCTTAATGATACACTTAGAGTAAATCATTTGCCTTGAGAGACAGGAGGTCTCTGGTGACCTGTATGGCAGCCACAAGAGACTACCAGACTAGCTACTTTCAGCTAAATGTACTCTCATATTAATATTTTAAAATGCCATAATGCCTCTCTGAAAACCTCAGAGGACAGATACATCAATTTGCGAGGTCTTCACTCCAGGAAATAGAAACAGGGATAATCTGCCATTAAAAGAAATAGTTCATTATGTCTGCTGCTTGGGAGCACATAAACTATGTCCCTCACATACTTATGTTGCAAATCCTTACTTTAATGTGAAGGGAAACACCATGCCCCAGAGCTTTATTGTCCCACTGTTTATTAGTACAAAAAGGTTTGTTGGGGTATGAAATCTTAAGCTTCTTGCAGTAATCAATCAGCTTCAAAAAGTCTCTTCCCTGAGCCAGAATCATTACAAATAAATCAATTAAACATAAAGTTTCTGTTTTCAGGAGGATCACAATACAGAAAACCAGCAGTGCATCATAGAGAAAGTGATTTTAGTAGGTAGGGGCTTCTAATACAAGACCCCCTTTCTTTTTTTTTATTTTTATTGCAAAAGGTGAGAATTTTTTTTTCCCAGTTAAATCCAGAGTATTCCTCTTTTAAATGTCTATTTCAGCATGAGAAATTTATATATTTATGAGAAAAGTGAAGACTACTACTTAACACTTCTCTAGCTGTAGAAAGGAATAAGAAATTAATTTGCATTTTTTTTGTCCATGAAGGACACAAAATCAGAGAGGAATGCTGCAAAATGGAATGTGTGTGTAAAACCAGTTTTTATTTTATTGGTTTATCTGCTGGGGGAGGTACCAGATATCAGGACATACATGGAATTTTTTTCCTTGGGAATTTCTGCCTTATCGTTGTTTAAATATGTTCCTGAGATTTCCCATAGTATTAAACAAATGTCAACAACAATGACATCAATAGAATAAACTATTCTATTCCATTCTATTCCATTCTATTCTATGTACCAATTTAATAATATTGTCACCTTTCTTCAGTGGGTGAACTGGCCACTCACCATAATGTTTTGTTTAGCTGGATTTTAATTTATTTGTGGGAAAGGAATCGGTGTGTGGCTCTTTAAAAACACATACATACTGCTTATGCTTATTTTTGTCAATGACATGTCAAAGAAGGAGCATTTTTGTCTCGATATGGGAGGTGATGTTCTGATACTGAGATCTGTGATGGTATTAAGTTTCAAATTTATATGATCATATACCGACTGCTTATTGCAAAAGACTTTTGACATATATTCTACACGTCAGTGTTTTGGGGAAAAAAAGATTGTTTTAAGTGAAATAGAGCTGCTGCCTTTAAACTCTTGCTTCTGCTGTACAGGTTGGAAGCTATGTTGTACAGGAGGCAGAGAAACACAGCAGAGAAAGGATGGTCTTTGATGGAAACACTCCCCTGGATAACCACATCATCTAGTTGCTATTTCTGGCACATAGCTGTACTGTGGATGAAGAAGGCGCATGGTCATATATGGCTGCTGGGCATAGTCTTGTTTTTCTGGGTACACAACCTGAGATTTTCTAGGTAGAGCCTCAGGTCTGATTTATAACAATGATGAGGGATTACAACAGAACTGAAAACAGAACAGTGCTCCAACAACCAGACTGAAGGTTTGCTGAATCAGGTGTCTAAATCAATCATTTTTGTTTGATTTCTCTTGCAGATTAAACTCAATTATGACAATTTTCTCCATGGACAAATTCAAAACAAATATTTTGTTTTGGACCAGCTCAAACAAAATTGGCATGTTTATTTACTAAGCTGATGCCAAACATTTTGTTCCAATAAACCAGCCAGCTGTGTTTTTTGTCTCAGCACATAATATTGAGGAAATTTTAGCCTGAGCTTACAGGCTGAGTTCCTTTAAGAGTTATATCTTCCACTGCAAAAAGCAGTTTTCTTCTGAATAATGATGCAATATCAGCTCACATCACTGCTGGTGCGTCATAGGAGACAACTTCTGGCTCAAAGGCAGAAGGGATAAACTGATTCAACTGCAGCGTTCATTCATCGCACTTAACAGGGATCCTTAGTTTTGAACAATAATCACCCTTACCTTCTAAAGATCATTTTTGAGCCTACATGAATCTGAATCATTTTCTAGTGGTGTTCATATATTTCCATTCGCTATAGGTGGAGATAAGGATGTGTAGGTTATTCAAACTACTCAGTAAATTCCTAGTGTTATGTGGAATGAAGAAACCAATCCTGAAGTTCTTAATTTTTTACTTTGTCTCCAATCAAGGTAATCTCCAACTGAATTGCACTCTGCCTGTAACAAAATAAAAACTCAGGTTACCAGTACCATCTGGATGGTCAGGCGTGAATGATAATGTCCATTCAAACTCAGTCTGTGGCATTCTTTTTATCCTACACACACATATTTCAGAGAGACAGAGAAGACCTAATCCACTCTGAGTAAATTCTGAGACCGTATATTCTTGTGGGGAGGGAGAAAAACTCTTTAGGTTGTGTAACTATAATCTTGCAAATRTATACTATTGCCCATATGAAAAAAAATCCTGTATGGAAAGCAAAAAACATATTTCTCTTCTCTTTTACTCCTGATGGAGAATTACCAGAGAAAATCAGTATATTTCTAATGATGGAGCTCATCATCCCTGCAGAATTCAGTATTGAGAACCATAGCAGTGCAAGCTACTGGTCTTAGTCTGCTGGAAAGGAGGATTTCCTAGAGCCAGCAAATGATGTCCAAATAGATGAACTTACATTTCCAGAGAAACCCCTCCATGGAGAATCAAGTTCATGCCCTGACATTTTACATGTTGGAACAAGATCTCCAGAGTGCCTGGGGAGCTTCCATCCTTGGAGTTTTCAAGACCAGGCTAGGCAAAGACCTAAACAACCTGGTCTGAATTCAGTACTGACCCTGCTTTAGGCAGGAGGTGGGACCAGAAGTCCTCCCTGGTCCCTTCCAGCCAGAAAGTTTTGGTGATTTTACAGTTTTAGCACCTGCCGTAGAAGAAACCCCACAAAGACATCCAGGGGTATTCCAGGAATCCTGTGTGGAGTAACTGCCTGAATTTCTTCTTATTAGAGTGCTGTTTGGCTGCTCCTGGCAAGACAGTGCAGTCTACTGTGAATAAAAAGATTGCTATGAATTAGCACAATCAATCAATCAATTAATCAGTTCTGCAATAATGAAGAGTAGAAACAAAGAAAGATGAGACAATACTTGTGGAAAACATATGTGCCATGTAAAGAGCAGAAATTATTCAATCTTCTAACAGCTACCACTATTTATCAGTTTACCTAGACATATATCCATGCTTGCAATGCTTGTAAAATGGCACAACTGTAAATAGCTGGCCCCAGAGGGCTTTATAGGCTAGTGACGCCAAAGAATTAATTTGCACTGAGATATGAAATTTAGGTTTTGTTCCAAGGCAAAAGGAGAATAAAAGAGCATATTGGTAAATATGTGCAAAAGGAACCAGCATCAGCAAATCTATCTTCCCTTTTGAAAAACAAAACCAGCTAAAACCTTTCAGTAATATCCACTGGTTCCTTGATACATAATACACTGTGCATATGGTAAAATGTCAAAGTGCTCTTCCAGACTCACAAAAGAAACAAAGGTACAGAAAACCCACTTAATATAACACTAATACTTCCAGAGAGGTGGCACTAATTCTATCACTCTATTCAGAGAAAAGTATGAAGCATTCAGTTATATTTTCTTTTGAGTTACCAGATGGTCCTTCCAAGAGAGAAAAGATATCCTCTATGAATTGATAGTGTACTTGCTCTATTTGCTTACCTCTCTGAGATAAGGTTGCATCAGAACCTCTAATTGTTAGAAAACACCTGCTCTGATAGTAAACAAAACAAGTTAGGGATAGAAAGAAAATAGTCTTGTGATCACGTTAGAAGGCTTGTTGAACATGCTTTATCTGAACACTTGAAAGGCTTCCACAGATGTATCACTTTTGGAATGTCAGATCTTCTGATCCCATCACTACAAAAAATCATCTCTATGCAACCGAGTAATAATAGAGCATTTTATTAATTAATATGAGATACCATTTACCTTTCAGGGCCAGGTATTTCATTTATTAACAGGAAACATTATATTTGCACCCATAGACTGTACTTAACTGTCATTTCACTTAAGCTAAGAAGTGTAGTATATTTACAAGCTGGGAACTCCTATTTCCAGAGGTCTGAAGTATATACCTCGTTCATGTGTCTATGAATTAAGATCCATATTTCTAAAATAAATGCTTCTTTCTTAAAGATGATTTTGACATTGCTGATGAAGAATTGCTGACCTTCTCAGAACACTCCGAACAGGCCTAGTAGATGAATGTTAATTTAGACAAATTCGAAGTTGAAGTTATTGCCTTCACTGATTGCCATGGCAAAACCTCTATGTTTTGATGTTTTCAGAACCATAAGAAATGGCTTTCTGCTAGGTACACTTTCATCAAACACAGTTTAACTCTGGATCATTGAATGGTAGAACATTAGATTAAATAACATTTCTGCTACTTCAGGTCTTGCCTGTGAAGATAGTATCTCTAACTTTGCTGCATACATTTTACCACTTTTGATGATATGGATTTTAAGTGCACTACAGTCAAGAGAAAACTCTCCATTGATTTCTGAAGCTTTTAAATCATCCTTGATCAGATTATTAGGAAAACAAAACATGTTATGCTTAGAAATAGTGGGGAAAAAAATTCACAAGGACTGTTACTCTTTCTTCCTGTGACTCTTGTAGTTCAGTCATGTACCCCAATATCTTACTGCATGCCAGGCAGCCTTTAATTTCATCAACAGTCATTTCAAGACGTTTCTGCCTTTTGTCTATTAACTCTGGTACCGCTTTCCCTGCACTTGGCCCATGCACCTCAAAGAAACACTCACTCTCTTAGAGTGGATGATAGGCAGAGGAGCTAGGGCACTTATTCTGGTGTCTCACGTGTCCCAGCACCTGAATTTGCGGCACTTAATTCAAGGAATGCTTGCTGGTAACTGTTATTCAGTTACCTTGAATTCCAGTTAACTTAACAAAAGTTCAGCACATAAAACTATTAATTTGTCATATTCAGAATAACAAAGTTATATTTTTTTAGAAAAGACRTAAATGAAGGTAAAGGGAAATTGTACATAACTCACACAAAGATTAGATCAGAAGGTCTCTTTTTCCATCAGTCAGCTGACTTGCTGTTTTCTTTCTGACAAGCCTGGAAACAACCTTTGCATGGCGCTCCTGTCTTAGCAAAGGGTCTTAAAAGAGCATCCTAGCCAAAGATGTTATTAAAGCCAAACTCTTTTTTCAGGTTTTCTAGGTGATCTAAGGCCTGTTTAATATTTCTTTCTGAATGCCCTGCTAAATTCACTCTTTATTAAGAGACTGGCTCTTAATAAGTTTAAAGTTCTTTCCATATTGATGCAGAGGTCTCTCTTCCCAGCATCCCCCCTCACTGCACTTAACCAGTTAGTAAACAACTCTCTGTTTAAACAAAGTGTAAAACTCCCCCCTGTCTGTGCTGTCAATTTGACATTCTTCAGTCTAGCATGCGGCTGTCACTATACATATATACCTGTTGCAATAATCTGTACATTGAAATGAGGCATAATTCAAACTGCTAAACAGGCTAATTTAATATAGTTTATGATTGCTGCTGACTGAGACCATACCTGTTGGCAAACACTTTGGGGTGATAACTGAATTAGCATGGGTGATACCCAAACTATTTTCAAATAACCACCTTTATTCTACTACAATATAAAGATACATTAAGGAGAAATATAGCCGGACCATGTTCTTTTAAACACAGTAATTAGTTTAGGTTTTTTACTAATATGTTACTAATGCCTTAATACAGGCAGACTCTTCAGTTGCAGCCACCAAAACACAGCAATTTGTTATCTGAGAAGTTAATTAGAAAGTTCGATTCTTTAGACATTATCTGGAGTAAACAGATACACAACAGGAAAGATCACTAAGGGCCACATTGCTGTGAAACTATATCCTTATGGAATAAAGGGTACTTAGTGTCTGTAAAATTATCAACATCTGGTGCACAACATGAAGTGGAAAAGGTGGCTCATTTGGCACTGCCCTGTCAGCCTTTGGAAAAATAATAGAGATGTTTCTAAAATGGCTTGTGGCAAGGGGCCAGATGCTGACTTTTTTCCCCCAGCTGGACCTACCACTTAACCCAATGAAGCTCTGTATGAATTTCAGTACAGAGCATGAATCTATCTGTTTATTGTATATTCATTTTAATAATCTGATTGACCTTGTACTTTCTAAGCTTTGAATAAAATCTATTCGATTCTCTGAAAAGCTAAGCTTGCTACAAACACATTATGAAGTTTGGTAGTGTTCAATGCTGTCTTCATTTTGCTGCATATAATAGTCCTATTCTTAACCATTCATGAATTATGTAGGTCAGTACGTAGTCATGCCAGGAAAAGCTTTCTAGCACCCCACACAATCATGTATTTTGTATATGTATATCAATATATACATTATTGTGATCCTCTCAGAAATATTTTGGGGAAATTCTAGAATGTTAAAATAACTATTTTTGTTTGTCTCCACCTGTAACATTAGGTGAATTAGTTGTCATGAATGCAACTGTGCAGAGATCGAGAAGAAGAAAAATAAAAGATGGAGAAAGGTTTTAAAGTAGATGCTTGGCCAAAAATGGCATTGCTATACATAAAATATACTGCTGTATTATGGTTTGATTTTGCAGGTCTGCAGGTTTGTATACTTGAGGACAAGAATATTGTTCATTGTAAAGATATAAATGTAAAGGTTGTCTGAAATTTCCCTGTGCAACGGTTAATTAAATAAAGGAGATTTACTGACGCTCTGCCCTCGTCATAGGCATATTTTTCCAAATCTCAAGCATGGTTCTCAAGCAATGTTACTGGTAGTCCAGTTTAGACGAAGTATACAGCATTTCTGGGATCTGGGGTGTTAAAGCATTGCTGCCACTGAGACTGAGCCAAATCTGGGGATCGATTACTCTCGGGCTGGGAAAGCTTTTTGAATCATAATTGCTATTTGCCCATGTTTCCAAATTTCAAATTTTGTGGAATTTTTATGATTTCACTTCATATCATAACTAATAAGCCCTGAAAAATTGCCTAGCTACTGGTCTTTTTGATAGTCTCTGAAATGTTAGACTCTCAAGTGAATTAATGGAAGAGATAGGTTAATATTTATTTGATAATTTTTTTATTAATTAGAGAATAAAAGAGAAAATTTCATGGTTAAAGAAAGGGGTAGACATTGATTCTTAATTTTTCAAGTTGGTTCAAAGAAATCAGGAATCTTGTGAAGCTGCTCAGAACATGCAGATTTTTAGAGGCAGTTCTTGAAGCAATGTACCATAATGACAATGAGATGGATAAAAGTATCTTTTAGTACTTCAAGACATACATAATACAGTTGATGCATTCKCACCTGAAACAGGTCTGAAATAGCATTTAGTGCATATGCTAATATATTTTTTAAACGTTTGGTTTGACATATCGTTTTAGCATTTATCAGGAAGAATGTTTCAATGTTTTGAAAACTTACAAATCAGTGCTTTCAGTGCTTTAGCAACAGAGCTCTGAAACAGACCTGTGACACACCTACACACAAGAAAAAAGTGTTTGGGGGGGGTTGGGGGGCTGTTTGGTTGTTTGCTCTGACACCACTAAACATGGAAACCATAAGAATTCAAGCTTATCCTCGTTAGCATGATTCATGCAAGAAAGATTTCCTTTCTGATTGTGGCCACAAGAACGCACTTTCTGATGTCATTATCAGCTATCAGTCATTATCAGCTTTCAAGCCATTATGTACAGTTAAATACATACAGAGCCCATCATCTAAATCCACAGTCCAGAAAAGTTTGGAAATCTCATTTTCTACTGACCATTGTAACACAAAAATAGATCACCCTTTCAATCTGTTGCTTTAAATTCACTCTTAACACCAGTTAAACAATGTGCTGAACTATTTACTTACAACTCGAAACAGAAGACCCGCTTACCATCTTGAAACAAACACAGCTGGCAGAAGAAAAGCATATTTCATTTGCCTATGCAAAACCTAGCAGGTTCATCTGCCTTCCTACTCTTCTCTCTACTTACCCATGTAGAAGTRTTTTTTAGACATAATGTGAATATACATATACATATACAATTTTCACATATACAATGTGAAAACCTTAGACTCAACCTTATAGTTCATTTAGATATACAGATTGTCAATCATCTTACACACAAATAAATGGAGCGAATACCTGCATTTCTTTACTGATTCTTCTTTGAGTGATAACAGCATTCAAATATTTATGATCTCAYTGAGTTTGGAGTGCACAATTCTCCAGTCCAGTCTTTAAGGGATCCTATAACACATATTCATTCTTTTGATCACTAAGTAGGTTTTCTTCAGTTCAAAACACTTGGAAGGTTCACCATATCTTTCAATGTCTGTAACTATTGTTTTCGAAGTCAAAGTGGTTTTATTTGTTTTCATTATATATTTCATTAACAGGGGACAACACTCAACCAGCAATCCAACTCTGGTCATTAGTCACCTTCACATGTAGCTGTACAGTCACAGGATACAACATCCAGCCTCTGTCAGTGTTGAATCATAGAGTTCTCTCTCTCTTTCTCTCTTTTAAGCTTTAAAATTTCAGAAGATCACTGTTAGAACCTTTTCCTTCGTGCTTTCATACCTGTCATATTGCATCAAGATCACTTTTTAAAGGCAGCTGTGAACCACTGAAAATCAAAGCAGTATCAGGACTGGTTGTGAGGACTGCCAGTCTGTTAGAAAAGCCATACTGATCAGTCTCTGCATGAAAGAGAGAAGTCAGTAAGTGCATCTAGTTATTTTATGATTTCACACATAAAGCTGTGTGTATCTGTAAATAAACAGAGACAGATTACTCTAACAAATATGTTTATACTTAGACCATGATAAGAAGGAATATTTTAAGAACAAAATACAATTGTTCTAACAAAACCAAAATCTATAAAAAGGTCACAAATTCAATCTTTTAGTGTAGTTTATTGTTTGTAATGTTCTGACTGTAAGAGCATTTAGGTAGTCAGTTCAGTTCCTAGCTATTATGAGATTTAATCTCAAGCAACTAATAATATCACAAAGCAGCTATAGGGTGTTATGTACCACATAACTGATACAGGAAAAAAAAGTGTTTACATTAAATTTAGTCATCTAATATAATGATGAAAATTTATTTCACAAAATAGCTTTGGAAAAAGAGACATTTGACATTTACTTTGTTAACTCTGATGGTCCATCCTATGTGGTTTTTTGTCTTTTGCACCAAGTGGTGTTTCAGTTTAGAGGAATGTAAAGTTATATTTATAAGCTAAGTRCAGGCTTTTATTAGAAATTTACCCAAGTTCAGTTTAAACGAGTCTTCCCTATCAGTCCTGATACTTACAGTTCTACAGCTGGCCTTTTCCCAAGGGCATTCGACCACATGACGGTGATGAAAGGTACCTATTTCTGGAAACAAATTAAGACTATTCTMCTAAGAACAGGGAAAATAGTGTTGTTTCTAGAAATACTCCATATCTTTTTTTACTTCTCCATAGAATTTCACCTTGATTTTTGACCCTGTTTTCTTGCTGCGTTTTTAATGAAATAACACACAATTCCTTCATTTCTTTTTCAGAGGTATAAGCAATTGGTCAATATAGCTAGAATTTATGCTTCAGCTGAATGAAACTTTTTAGGCTCATATCTAGTATCACAGCAAACAGTGATAATTACTCCTTTTCCATTCTCCAGCAGTCAGCTGAGCTTCCCACTCACAGCTTCTAGTTTTAGGCTTTCTGACCTTGTGGGTCTCTCTTTATCCTCTCTTTGAGGTAGGTTGGATCCTCTTTCCTCAAAGGAAGAGCCAGAAAAGCAAAAAGCCTCCAAGTTCCTCCCAGCAGGAGTTTTTACTGTCTGCTTGCAAGGCCTCTGTTCATTTCCCAAGTGATCAACCCTTCTTTTCTTCTTTTTATTTTCTTTCTTTTTCTCTTCTCTTCCTGGGTGTAAGTGTGGCTTGTTTTTACCCTTCTTCATCAACCAGTTGCAAGGGAGCAACTCTGTTAACGAGGAGACTTCTGTGATAGTGGTCAGAGTATATCACTGAGTGAAAATTATTAGCCTCTGACACACAGGAGGTCAGTCCAAATGATCTATTAGTCCCTTTGGATGTAAGCTTTATAAGTCTATTATTTTAACACAAATTATAAATAAACTTCAATCACTATCTTTCATACTTTTCCGGGGGGGGAGGGGGGGGCGGGTATTCAATCGGTTCATCTAAGGTAGGCCTACAATATGGATTCAAGAGAAATTGTTATATATTTCTTTGGACCCCTATCCACAGCTCCAATAGGACCAGAAGGATATGTATGGTAATCACTGGCAAATTGCACGGATAAGGAAAACTTCACACTGGACTGTATCAGGAGGAGTGTAGCTAGCAGACTGAAGGTAGGTGTTGTCCTCCTCTGTTCAGCACCGATGAGGCCACACCTGGAATACTGTGTCCACTTTTGGGGCTCCCAGTTCAAGAAGTGTTTTGGAAAATGGAGGGAATCCAGTGGAGGGATCCCAACATGGGTAAGTGCCTGTGGGGTGAGGGTTTTAGGCAGCTGGGCTTGCTTAATCTGCTGAAGAGAAGGCTGAGGAGAAAGCTAATAGTTTTTTACTGCTACCCAAAAGGTTCCCAGTGATAGCACCAAGCTCTTCTTGTAGCGGAAAATAGCAAGAACAAAGAGCATCAGTGGCTTTTTCACTAAGAAGTTTACCCAGGGAGATAGTGGAGTTTCTATCTGGTAGTTTTTATGAGCTTCAGCTAGAGAAAACCATGACTAACCTGGACTACCATTGACAGTRGTACTGCTCCACATGGGAGGTTGGCTCTCCAGAGGTTCTTTCCAGGCAAAGTTTGTGTTACTCCATGGTACTTGCTTTGAAAATCTTTGGAATTCCATGATGCTACAGATACCACTCCACTCCATCATAAACAGTGGAGTGAAGTATCAGGGACTAATGCAGTACTGTTCTAAGCAGGGGATGTACATCCATGTATGTATCAGGTTTTGTGGGAATAAGTACAAATGATCAAGGGGACTACAGTCCAGTTAACTCCCTGGTAAACCTGTGCCCAAAGCTTTCAAGCCCAAAGTATTTCAAGTAAACTGAAAATCAAGACTTTGCCAAATTATCATTCCTTCTTCAGCAATTCAGAAATATGGTGCTGTTACATACAATGTGTATGTAAGAGAAGGAATTTCTCCTGTAAATGTGTTTTCAGTTACAAGCTAATTTATGTGACAAATGAATCATAATTCATTTAGAGCTTTTGGATGATTCCAGACCTCAAAAATTGGAAGGTAATTTTTTCATTAATACATGCTCAGGTTTCAATCCCCAGCCGCTTAAATTTGCATATGTGAGACATTCTCAAAGAATAACACGGAATTGTTCTTATTTATAAGCATCTGTAGCATCAGGCCCTAATGGATATGGATAGGTAGGAGCAAAAGAAGATACAAAATTTTAGCTTTCATATTGTCAACCTTTTACCATGATCTCACACACAAAGAATACTGCACAAAGCAACTGCAAACAGAAAAATGTGTCAATGTGTTGTAAGATTTCTGTGTCAAAACAACATCAAAACATTCAAAGGAGCCATTTATGATGTCAATGAAAGAACTACAATGTTACTAATTCACATTGATTCTCTTTCTTACTTAATTGTTTATGTATTTTAATGGAACACAGCTTTCTCAATAGTTGCTGCCGCCTTGGAACAATTTAGTTTCAACTACTAATATACCCTCCTACCATCCCCTAAAAAGCCAAGTACGTGTAATATACATATTTTTAAAATGCAGTTTAAGCCTGTGAAATTCTAGGTGTGACAACTCATATTATCTTCTGAAAACCATAGGATCACAGGGAAACAGGTTCTTTGATACAAATGCTCTGTAGGAAGCTTGATTTTATTTTGAATCGTGAGTCTTAGCCTCCAGGAAGAACCTCAAGAGACAACCAGAGTAAAATGACAAGAAGTGAAAATGTTATTGTAATTTAAGACAATAATATATTTTTCCTTCAATTTTTGCATCAGATTGAATATTCTCTGACAACACATCAGAACATACTCAAATAAATTTTATATACTTAGCATAACTATAAATATTTAATTTTTAATTCTATTTTCATAACAGATATAAAAGCAAGACATTTTTAAACCATTATTTGACATAATTGAACACAACATAGAAGTCTGTGGCCTTTTCGAACAGTAGCCTCATTCAAGGCAAAGGCCTATCAGAAATTTGATGCTTGATTTCATACCGTATGCCTCCAGTATTCAAATTCTTGAAGTAATTTTGTGCTATCAATCTCTTATTTTAAAGATAAACTTCAGGATTGTGATTATGAGGAAGCCCTACATATTAGATAAAGAATATTCTCTAGAGGTTTCAGAGGAGTTGAGTTAAGCAAAGAAATCCTAATTGATACCAATACTGAATGCTTCAGTCATGCTGCTGTGTCTAACTATATTAGCAAGATACTGGGCAAATCAATTTGTAATGGTTAATATTTTTCCAAATGTACTACAAGCATTTCACTTCATGAGCAGCAATTCAAACCAGCTACGGAAACTGAAGACTAAATCCCAGCTACAACCAGGAACTGAAATTTGTTTCTTCCCTCCAAATATAGGCAATATTGTTATTGCGTACTTGCTATAAGCCAGTGCAAATGAGAAAAAATTAGCCTATTTTATGGTAGTCTTGCTAATAGCATTTGACTAATTACACTCTGCCTATCTGTCTTTCTCCAGCAGTTTCAGCTGAATGGTTTTTTTCCATGTTGTCTGTCTTAAACAACAGTGACTTCCCCAGATGATTCTTCTTCCTCTTTCCTCACCTCGTTCAGACACACACAAAAGCAAAAAGCTGAGAGAATAAATGGTTTTGTACCATGTTCTGAAGGTCAACAGATACAGGATTTGTAAGCCCAGTTGAGAAAAAAATTCTGAAGTCAAGAGCTTTGGTAAAGTGTGCAACAGCACTTTAAATTGAACTTTGGCTCTATTTTAGCGTATATAGAATGGGTTCTCTTAAACTACAGATTTCTGGAAGAGAATGCTTTTTTCCCATAAGCAGTAGTAGTAAGAGCCTTGAACTCACATCCTTTCTTTTACCACTACTGTCAGAACCTCTTCAAATTGGAACCTGAATGTTTTGAAAAGGCTGTGACTTACGGGGGCTACCATTTGGACATTTTAAAAAACAGTTCAAAACCCCATGGATATTTAAGACATGTTCGTTTCAACTGCAATTCCACAATATTTTTTTTTTTTTGCTTTCCATCTTCAGCTCTTCATGCTTTTTCTCTTTGTGGCAACAAAAATATATGTTGTGTGTTATTACATTTCAGCACTGGGGAGTCAGAATTCCACTGCGATCTGTAAGAGCAGTTTCTGAAAGTGACTGTTCGCTTGTTTGGTGAAAAGAAGTTGCTAAACTGCTTGGATTTGTAAAGCTGCAGCTAATGAAGTTAAATATTTGTAAGTGTTAGTATCATGAGGGAAGGAAAGAAGCGGGAAAGCTTTTCCCATGAGTAGTCTTAATAAATGAAAATAAATTTCATTTATATGAGGAAAAAATAGAATTATTTCCATTTTTTTTAAAAACATATTATAATTTTATTTTCAAGCATTGAATTTTGGCAAAAAAATCCTGGCCTTGGTTTGCTTTCCTAATTAACCATGGAAATGGTATTAAGAGAATGGAAATAATTCAAGTAATATATGTTTTGAAAAGTATATTTTGATTCTGCAAATAATTTAAAAATACATGCTTAAGAAATACGCTAAAAAACAGTCCAAGGACAAGAAGTTAATTGCATGTTATAGTTATATTGAAATAGAAACAATCAGCAGAGATTTTAATAATATTCTATCTGAATATCTCTTGCATTTTGTATTTCTTTTTACTGACGGAGATATATAAGCTCAGTAATCACCAGAACACACTACATTTATAATATAGTCATTAAGGTAATATCAGAAGTCCTCACTGGAAAGATTAGCTATATTATTTTAATCACTGAAACTTATTGTATATTTCTTCCAATGATTTTCCTGAGCACTTGGCTTATCCTGGTGAGTTAAGTTTTGCACATGTGCATAGACAGAGAAATTAGAACTTATACTAATTTAAGTACTTTTCCACATTAAAAGTATTAGAAATACCAAATAATGCTGCTGAAGTGAATCTCTCTCTCATTTATCTGAGGATTTCCACCACCAATTTTTGTGTCCTTCATACTTTTTTTCCTCCCTCTTTTCCCCCACCATCTCTGTGCCAGGTCTATCTCCAGTACTTCAGGTTTTGCCTTGCTTTTAGTTCTTTATTTCTTAATCTGTTCTTCTCTTTGAATATCTTTCTTGCCTTACACAGTCATCTTTTTCTTTAAATAGCTCACTGAACTGTAACTGTGTAAGAATTGATTGGGAGTACATCAATGGCTCAGCGCTCTGCAGGGAACTACTGAGGGCCAAGTTATCACTATGCTCCAACACAGCTGGTTCCTGTTAAGTTGAGTCTGAGATGCTGTATAGGTAACATTAGGGAAGGTAAGCAATGAGCAGTGCTATGAGACCTTTGCATCTTACGGCTTTTCCTAGTGTAAGGGCAACACTAGAGATATATATATATATATATATATAAAAACAAAACAAGAACTACTATGGCTCATCTGCCTGTAAGGACTCTGTAAATCACTGTATTACTGGAGTATGCTACGTTGCATCTCGTGGTCCTAAGGCTATCAGCCTGACCACAGTGCATGCTGCAACTTGGCTATAGGAGCAGCTTGAGTCTGCCTGTGCTGAGGTACCCCTGTGGTTGGAAAATTAGTGTGTGATGGAGTACTCGCACATGTCTCACAAACGCAGACATTATCACCACTCCTTTGTGTAGACAATCACATCAGCACATTGTTCTGGCAGAAGAACTTAGTGAGTCTGTTGCATTAGTGAGGAAAAGTCAAGCCTTTTATAGATGGATAGTACTTTCTATTTTTTATAGAAAGTTTTTATTGTCTAGTATCGTATAGTATAGTATAGCATAGTATGGTGTGGAATTACAGATTATGGAGTGAAATGGAGAAGTAAAGAATAGAGCTGAAGATAACCCTTTGTGGTTTTCATTATCTAATCAAAAAGTGGGCTGAGGACGTTAAATCCAGATTTGAATCTGTAGATGATGAAATTTCTGGTTTATCAAACATGCCATTTCAGTTCAAGTGACAAAATAAAATACAATTCAGTTTCAGTCACTTCCAAAGATATCATTAGCACCACATACAGAAATTATCTTGATTGAGTCAAAAAAAAAGAGTGGATAATCTCAGATTAAACTTGTTAAGTGAGGAGGACAGGCTCTTTTGTTCTACAGCAGTTGTTACACTATGGTGTAATCCAAGGAGGTGGGAAGAGAGCCATGAATGGAGGATAATGTCTAGAGATTTCACATGATTTCTGGTGGCAGTAAACACAACTGCTGTCTTTAAAAAATCCGCTCTTGAAGTGTAAGAAAAAATGACCTTATAATACAGTAAACATTATTTTCAAAAACATTACTCCTGTGATGGGCTATTTAAATAAAACACTGAACTAAAGACAGGAATGAAAGAAAGGGGAGCACTTGGCAAAAACCTGGCTACAGTGAATGGAGGTTTATCACCGTTTGCAAATTGTGTGTGGAGGATGAACACTCTTCTTCAGAAGAAACCATAGGTGTACAAGGTGATTCTACAGATATGGGGAACATGCTGATCATTTGGTTAATTCTGGCTAATTTTGGTGGCTTGTTCTAAGACTATTTTTAATTTGCTGTAATTTCTCCTGCTTTATTCCTGCTGAGGATGCAGGCATGTATTCATGTGGAGCTCAGCAGGCACACCTTTCCTTACCTTCTACCTTACTGATGCTGCTTGAGCTGCAGAGAGACTCAGCAAGACAGTGGAGAAGGAAACTGTGGTTCAGACAGAGAACAAGTGATCCATCAGACTTAGACAGACGAAACTTGGGAGCTCTTGCATGTGTTTTTGCRATGATGTAGAGAGTGAACTAGGCTAATTTTATTTATAGAACTAACTCTTGACAGTGAATACTAACAAGTTGAAAAGACTGTCTACTTGCATTTGTCTGTTATCTATGCTTATGCTTATCTTAGTCTCAGTCATTCAGTCTGCACTGTAGCTGTCTTTCATTAATAGCTATGTCCAGTATGCAGCCTCGTGCCTTTGCAAAATATGGTAAACTCTATTTCCTGCAGTTCATGTCAGAGAAAGCACATGAGGAGAGAGACATTTCTCTCATTCCGGCATCTGCAGTTTTCCCTCAGTGAGAGTTATCTGTGTGTATACTGAAGACAAAAAAATATAGAGATTAACAGAAATTTAATCTTAAAAAATAAATGATAGAATATAAGGCTGTCGTGACAAACTTAAASTGGAAAAGGGGATTTGAAGAATAATTTCTGAATTTTTCATTTACATGAAACAAGGAAACAAAATAGGTGTTTAAAGAAGGGTGAGGAATTCCAGGAAATCGTCTGATTTTTCTTTAGAAGTGTTCTTGTACATTTACATTTTCTTGCTTTGTAAAATGCAATTGCCCATGTAAAACAATTTGTTATGAACATATGGCAGTGGAAGGACACAAAACCCACCAGAATAATTCTCTGTGTCACCAGGGGGGATTGTCTGAAATGACATAATAGTTAACACCTAGGAAGGCAGGAAGAAAATGAAAGAAATCTGCCAGACCTGGAAAATCCATCACGCTGCTTGTGCAGAATCATTAACTTAAGTTGCTAACTTGCAAAAAGAGTCTCTAGATTTTAGTTAAGGTAAAAAATTATGACTGTCTCGGTTTGTGAGAACACCATCTTACAGAATCAAATTACTTAGAAGACARGTTTTAAGCTGAGCTCAGCTGCATAACTCTCTACATGTACTTCCCTATCCATTCCAGCTGTGAGATGAAATTCATTAGCTTAAAATTCAGATAAGTGAAGGAACCAGTAGCTAACATGTTGTACTCCACATGTGGAGTGGGAATCATTTAGTAAAACAGAGTGTGTGGACAGTTCTTAGGTGCTTCAGTGAAAAGCCCAGTATCCTGGTTTAACTTTTCTTTTGACTGTCGGGACCAAACTGGTAGACATTGCACTAAAGTGCTCAGGTTCCATTTTGGCAGCTCTGATGTGGAGTAATTCCTGGAGGAGACTGATGACAAATAAACTGGAGGAAGTAGCATCCTAAACTATCAGAGCTGTTTGCTAAGCGTTTAAATGTCAAAGTCCTAACATCATTCATAAGGATCTTTATGTCAGCTGAATCACAGCAGCTAAGCTGATGAGTAGTACCTTGTGTGACTGTCATATTTCATTTGGATTTGGTCACATGCCAATATACTTATGCATACAGAGATATACCTCAAGGATAATCATTGTTATCAAGGATAATCATTATTATTAAGGATAATAAGATGCACTTAAACAGGCATGGACAAGTTTCACATATAACTTTTCCGATATACTTCTCCCAGATAATTTTCATTTCCTTGCCTGCTGGAGATAGCTGCCCTGATTTACTGCATGTTTTAAAGAAGTGAAATTAATTGTATTCAGTAATTCTTATTTGTACTGGCACTATTCATAAGATATGCAAGACAATGGTAGGATTTGAACAAGCTCTCTTGTCATTAAATTCAATGAGAAATGGAGGTACCAAGCACCTTTAAAAAGGAGCACAGCAACTCAGTGACTAAGGATCTTGTGTCATGGGAATTTATAAAGATAAAAACAATTATGTTATTGTTTGAATCCACCTTTGGCTAGCGAACATTTAGGCCAATGAAGCAATGTTATGCTTTTAAGTCAGTGCTGTTGTGTTTAGGTTTTGTTCCACGGCATGTATTTTTAGTTTGTAACATTGCAATAGACCTTTGCTGCAGTTTAAACCCATATATTGTAGGACAAAGAAAAAATATAATTTGAAGCAATATTAAAGACAAGTTAGGGCATGTTAGCAGAGGCAGAGGGAACTTCTAGCTCCTAGGAGTGTGCTGAACACTTGATCAGTTCTTGGGAAGAACAAATGGTCATGGTCATGGTCCCTTGGGAAAGGTGAACCCACACCTCATAGCCTGTTTCTGTTCAAAATACAATACAAAATGTAACTCAAGTGATAAGCTAAGTGACAGCAGAATCAAACCTATGGATAGGTATTTAAATGTACAGGTTTTATAATGGCTAAAAAGCTAGATAGAATATTTTATATTTTCCTGTTTTTTTGTAAGTTGCATTAATAAGTTGATCTTATTTTCCCTCCAGTAACTGGAAAAGCTGACTTAGAACACTATTAAACAAAGGCTATAACTGAAAATCCATAAAAATAAAGAAATGAGTTGACTTTGATATTTTTGGAAATACTGCTAATAATCTTCTTAGAGACTTTATAGAAACTCCAGTGGCATTTTTCATTCTCTTTTCCAGCTGATTTTTTCTACTGAGTCAAATGCTGAAGTTTCAGTGAGCTTATGGAGATGACTATGCTGTGTGTTCACTTACAATTGCACACATCATGCTGCAGTTTCCTACTATAAAGCCATCCATGGTATGAATTTTCTCTGAAAAGATAAGTGTTAGTCTTTAGGGATTACAATTCTTGTAACTGTCAAGAAGTTTAAAATGTTTCTTAGATGAAAGCAGATGTTCACTTACACTTGAGGATGGTTGAATTTTGATGGATTAAAATATGTATTTTTACCATTTTCTGGAAAAAAAAAAMCCCACCACCTTGTGGGTATATATGACTGTGTCTGTGTGTATGTGTGTGTATGCGTGTGTATAGTTTGTGTGCTGTGCTCTCATTAAGAAATCATAGACTAGAAATTGCAAAGCCCAGCAGTGGTTTAGTTTTTACAAAAACTTTAGAACATTTAAGCAAAAAACTTTGAATCATAAAGCATTG
Organism: Oceanodroma leucorhoa; assembly: GCA_030449065.1. Classification (NCBI taxonomy): domain Eukaryota; kingdom Metazoa; phylum Chordata; class Aves; order Procellariiformes; genus Oceanodroma; species Oceanodroma leucorhoa. The sequence continues at coordinate 1,739,363 of JASVER010000093.1, forward strand.
TGAACTTAATTTTTTTTATACAATATTCATAATACAGAATGATGAGTTGGATCAATAACTTATTTTAATTGTGAATAAATATGAACATGTAGATACTTCAATTTACTGTTACTTCAGTGGAAGAAGAGGTCACAAAAAACATATTCCTTATAGCAGAGGGCTACTAGCCTTCTATACTCTCTTTCAAACCCTTGCTTTTTTTCTGTTGCAAACTTGCATGCTCTTTCTTATTTTAGAGAGGCTTATTTCTTGTGATTCATGATAGTTAATGCTTTGATTTTACTTTTGACTAGACCAGATCCTGTACTTATTAGCAAAACTTGTAYGGTTTCATATGCTTGTACACCACTGCTAGCCACAGGTTGTGCTAGCAGGTCTTAAGTTAGCTACTCGGGATATATTTGTGCCAGGTTGTTCTAAGCGTAAATTTTACTAAATATCAAGTTATGGCCAAATTTCCTGGACTACAGATTTTCTTTCTTTAAAAGTGTCTCTACCAAGGGGCACATTGTTCAGTGTATTTCTTGATGCTACATCTTTGCAAGTATCATACAAAGGTTTCATTGTTCTTGTTATCCTATACATACAATTTTTTTAACTTTTTTTTTTTTAAATAAAGAGGTGTGGAAAAAGTGGTCTTATCTTTTATTATCTGTAACTGTCATGCATGCACGGTTACATTTTTGCATCTTCAGCAAACACTACCCCTTTCATTCATGCATATTTTGTTACCCAGCTTACACAAGCTTTTCTTGACAGAGATTTTGAAATTCAGTTGACCTTATTAAACTGAACTGAAAATCTGAGAACTTAAATCCTACAACTGTGCAAGGATTCAGCTTGCCTAATTCTGATCTCAAAATTCATGTTATGGGTGATTCAGACGTTGTGAGGTGGACTGCATACAAAAAAGGAAAAAATATTTCTTAGTGCTGCTGCTGAATCCTGACTTACTTAAAAACATCATATCAGCATCCTGCCTGCCTCATAATGGTAGATTATTCTGAAACTTTTCTCATTTTCTAATGTTAGAATCAATTTTTTTTTCTGACTCTTCTCTATCTGTTATCATAAAGCTCTTAATAAATCCAACTGTTGTATTCCCAAGACACATTCAAAAGATGTAACTACCTAACAATTCCTTGTGCCAAAACCCTGAACTAATTGGATTTGAAATTTCAGGCCTGATTAATAATAAAAATAGTCCATAACTTTTAAATGAAGTTTAATCTAAACATTTTTCAACAGAAAAAATCTGTTTCTGGAGAGTAACAACTGTTTCTGGCTCGGATTCATATTTATTTCCTTCCATGCAATGTAGCATTTGTTTGAGTGTAGGTTAAATTGTCTTAGAAAGAGAAAATGAGAGCTTGCCTGTCCAGTAAAGACTAAATTTGGATCCATAAATGAAGACTATCATAAGAGATGTCTTGATATTTTCAATATTTTAGTAGAAATACTAGTCTCTGGACAAGAAGGGTCTCAGTTGATCTCAGCATTTGTCTCATTCTGCAGTAGTTTATCTCTGAGTTGTTATTGTACATGACAATGATTGCACGTGAACAGAAAGTAAGCCTTCCCCAGTTGTTGGAGTCCAGAAGTGCAAGAATTACTTTTATGATGCAGTTGTTATGGTCATCCAAGCAGGTGAAGTAAGAGATTGGATATGGGAGCTCTTTTCCTCTTATAAGCTTCAGTGAGATGCAGAAGGTCTGGGATGTAATGGTGGAGCCATTCTAGCTTTACTGAAAATATTGGGAGAGGAGAAACTCAAGGTGGCAGATTTAAAAATCTTGTCAATTAAATAGTAGACTTGACATAAAAACCATGTGGATGGAAAGATACCTAAAACACTATCATCTTAGGAAGAATTCATTTTGATGTTTCAACAAGATACAAATCACCTCAGAGCAAAAGATTACAACGTTAATTAAGGAGAGTGTTTCAAAGCAGAGTTAAAAGGAAGAGCAAAAAAATAAAAGTTAGCATCAGGTGATGCCACTAGTTGAAATGAACTCTGATATTCATTAAAAGCATTGTTTAAAGAATTTGGACATTTGCAGTCAGAAACAGGAATTGAAATGGCCAGTATTAGAATATTTAAAAACAGGAACCAGAATAGTCCTGGAATTAATGCCTGCAGGGAAATTCTTTCCAAGTTTCTGATTTAGGACAAGGAAGAGGTATTGATTCAGGATGCCTGTGAATGTGGTATCAGACAACAGTAGCCATGGTGGACCTGAAGTGTTCTTAGCTTAAACAAGAAATAAAAGACCACAAGGACCACAAAAGAATTCTAAGAAAATTTTTATCATCCGTTTGAGAAAAGACATATTGAAATAGTGGAAGAAACTAATTTCTAAAATAGATTTCCATTAAGTTTTGGACAAGATAGTTTGCTTTCTTCTACAGTCACTTATGTGACTTCTGTGACACTGCAAAATTTGGGTAAGGCTGCTTCCCTATTCTGGATACTGCAGGAGAAATCTGCTGGTCTGTAAAGTCCTTCAGTGCTAGAGTAATGTCATCTATATCAAAGCATGAATGACAGATGGACGGACAGACGGACGGACGGAYGGATGGATGGATGGATGGATGGATAAGCAGGTGGTCAGGTGTATTACACAGCAATGGAAAATAATTCAGTAGGCAAGTGTGTATACTTGTAGGTGTTATATGGATGCTGGTAAGCAAAGTGAGCTGATTATTAAAAAATGTTGAAACAGCAATGCAGGAAGAGTTCAGCATCACTGAAGGACAGACATCTGTGAAGGCCACTAAGAGTGCTTCTTCAACTGATAGCTATTTGCAAAAAGGTAACAGGGAGATGGCGTTTTGGGGTAGTTCCATGTCTCGAACAGTGCTTCAGCATATCACTTGGAGAATATTTTTTTCTTCAAAGGATTTCATAAGGGTTAGCTAATTCTTCCAGTGTCCTCAATCCAGGAAGTGGATGATGTGAATTTGAATTTGTTCAGGCAGAAGAGAATGACTTTCTGAGCTGTAGGTTACTTAAAAAACAGAATCATCAAGAGTGGCATGACCTTTGATCCTTTTTTTTTTTTTTTTTTGCAAAGTAGGTGTAGGTGTAGGCTCTAATCTCTACCAGGAATAGACACATCTCCATACAGCCTTGAGATTGTTTTCAGCAGTCCTGGGCCAGGGAGATGCAATAGATGATGAGGTTTACTTGAATCTCATAGTCAGGGCGACTACGTCCTGGAGAGAAGTGGGATTTAAGATGGAGTCTCATTCACAGAGTTTCTTTTCTGCCTACTTCTAAGAAACTGCTCTTTATTCACTCTTGTAGATTCCCCTCTGAGACAGGTATCCATCTGCAATGTCTCCCCACCTGTCRTTTGTAGAGCCTACATCATTGCTCMAGCGGAAATGCTTTATGAAGTTCAGCATCATGACTCCCAGCACAATGGGTCTGAAATTACTTTTCTGTATGCAACTCCAAATCACAGGCTCGGTCTCAGAGCTAGGCTAGTGGTCTAGGTTATTAATTTTATTGCCTCCCTATCTCCTGTCCTAGAGTATAAGTGGACCAAGAGGTAGTTTTATGTTCTGTGATGGCACAATTCCTATGTTCTGTTTCACCTACATAACGTTATACTAGCACTACAGCTCCTAATAGCACTACTACCATTTCTACAGATATAGTACTATTACTACTATTAGTACTAAATATGACAGATCTGAGAATCTTGTCATAAATATGTATCCATTTCCTCAGTATCCTAAATCCAATTCTAACAGAAGCAAGTCACACATTGAAGTAACAGGAAGGGAGAGGAACAGGGCATGTATGTTTCAAAGGTATAGTTACAACAGAGTATAGTAACAAATAGTTAGTCTATATAACCACAGTCATTTTGCATTACCTATTACTCACCTACCAGTATATTTGCTTTATTGAGTCTTTTTGCACTGTGGCAGCAGTAATGTCATATACAGTACTGGATATCTTAACAGTGTACCAGTCCATCCCTATTCTTAATTGAGGGTCTTCTATTACATTTAGACTGCTGTGTGCTGATATAAAATAGAAAGTTGCAGTGATAATTACRTGGTCCAAATGCTGGTCTTTGAATTGTCACAGCTTAGTCAGGTCTAATGCTCTGAGTGTAAGTCTCAAAAATTGGCTTCTGTGTTGTACTTCCAAGCAGGGAGGATGTGAATACATGTATTTACTATGGTCATCTCCTGTTCTCTGATACCATGTTCTCGGGTCTAATCTGGGATAGAAGCTATGGTGCTGCCTTGGGCCATCCATGCCAGAGTCCCTGCTGGGATGTATGTTTTCGAGCCAAAGCCACAACCAGACCCCTGCTCTGTAACTTGGTGCCCCACTCCCATGTGCTTTGGAAGCTGGAGTAAGTGAACCTAATTTCCAGTACAGTTAAAGGGGACTGAAAGCCCTGTGAAAATACAGCCTTTTTATTTAGATACTCAGATGTTTTACTTGCAGTACTTAAATATACTTAAGTTAAGACAGTTAGATGCTTTACTTTAAGTAAAGTCAAGTCTACTTAAAAAAACATTGACTGTAACTAGAGGAAAATTAAGAAACTTTTTTTTTGTCATTTTGTCACAGGTCAAGGGCTGTAAAATTCAATAAAATCAGAATGTACTGATCTGTTTCAAGTTAAAATCTTCTGAGACATCAAATTATGGTACATACAGAGCTCTTAATTATGACATTGGAGTACTTCTCCGTCCTCAGCAACCCTCTGTTACTGTTCTTGAGGCAGCAACAACTGTCCAAAAATATTCTAGTCCTTTCCAAGAGTAGGGCACTTCACATTTCCATAAAAGATTCTTGACACAATGTGCAAATAAATTGCTACAGCAGTAAAAAGCTATTTAAACACGTTATTAAGATTTTACAATTCAGATTAATGGACTAATCTGTACTTCTTTGTTCCCTTCTCAGAAGGGAATCCTTGTCACAAGAGTCACTTTGTATTGTTTCAGAAATTGCTCTAAAATGTGCAGTTTAACTTTTTTGCTATCAGTTTACCAAATCCTTATGCATCATTCAGAAATTGTAGGGGAAAAAAGAAACAAACCACATCTAGTGTTCTTCTACTTTTCCAGTATGCAGAAAGTAAGTAAATACTTTGTGTCCAAAACAGCGAAAAGGGTACAAGAAGAATTACCAGACACCATGAAAACAGTTTGAATCTTGTACTGTAATGACTGAAAAATATATAATAAATACAACAAAGCATTTTACAGACACTTACCAGAAACCTAAGTCTTTTGGGAAATAGGTAAAGGGTAAATGAGTGTTGCTTCACATGTGTGCTTATTAAAATATAAATACGTGTATGTATATATATATATGAACACACATAGAAGTAAAGCAACCTCTAGAACTGAGTAAAACAGTTGTCTGACACCATACAGCTCTATGTAGCAATAGGAAATCATTACATATTATATATATGTAAAAGTGCTGGGGACTTTTAATTAGAACGTAATTATTTGCTTTGGAGTTCAGCCAGCAAATTGGCGTTAGCTACTTTGCTCTCAGACCTAAACGAGCATGTGTAGGGCTGTCTGTGTGGTAAAAGAGAAAGCTACATTGCAAGTTAGATACTAAGGTATACGATTTCCAATAACTATGGATCAGGTAGATGGGTCGTATTTTACCATCTTCTTGAACTCTATTTAGGTTTATTTTTTCCCTTTTGCCAGCATTTTGTTGCACTGTGCACAAAGAAAGAGAAATATTAATGACAGAGTATTGTTTCCTATTGAGTATTTTGTAACTGCCTTTGGTGACAAGCAATAGGCTCTAATCCAGGGCTTTAGTGGAGTGAACGGAGCCTTAAAGACCAAAAATAATTGTGAAATTTCACACCCAGCATTATGTTATTTGCAAATTGAGACTCTGAGTCCTGAGGGATTGGGAAAAGATGGAGGGAACAAATTTTGTATTGCAAAATGCAAGTATTAATTTGACATCATAAAGAACATATTTTTTCTTGGATATGACTGTCCACTGCACTTTCTCATTTTGTGAAAAGACATCTTCTTTTGTCTTTCAAATACTTTTGGGTTACATTTAAAATTTCACTGGGTGAGACAGAAGAAAATAATACTGAACATGCAATTGCATCAAGTCACATTCTGACCTTCACATTACACATCCTTGGAAGTCAGTGATGCATCATGTTCCTTTCCCACCCTGACATCTGCTCTAACTTTGGAAGATGAAAGCCATTAGAATTCTGAGTATTGCTCTGCCTTCCCAGCCAAACACCTTCATGTGTACCACCATTTTCCATTTCCACATATACCACTATTTCCACAGAATGACACGTAAGTTATGTCATTCTGATCAGAAATCCTGCTGGTTTGCACTCTGTGGTCCCCTTTTCATGTGATGCATACCTCGATCTTTGGAGACCTCACATTGAAGCAACAAATACTGTGCAATGTCTCCTACCTCACAACTGTCTTCTATGTCTCATATTATAATTACACTGCCATTTCTCATGAGGCCCAGGAAACAAACAAATGTCTTCATATTTTCTGCAGCTCCCCTCTCTTAAAATAATTAGATAGTATCTTTTTTAATACTTGTCTTAGCCTCTGCTGGTAGCTGTTCATTTGGGCAGTTCAATATCATGAGTTTTGCTCCCTGATAAGATCTGAGGTTTAGAAAAACATATGGCAGAACTGCATTTTTCAGGAGAATAGTCCTCTTTACCATTCTGCCTTCTTCAGGCCTGGTGTCTGACTCTGAACAAAAACTTAAAAGTCCTAGAAAACAAGTAAGTGGAAATTGTTGCTCTGCAGGAATAAAGATTGTTTCCAATGGTAAAGCATGGACACATGGCATGTCTTGAAAGAAATGAGTTAGGCTTTCTTGTCAGAGCAGCTCCCATGGCTCATCTCTTCCTTTCATATATTCATGCTTTATGACAAGTTCTGCCCTTGAAGCTCCACACAGATGATAACTATGACAGAGTTGCTTCAAGCTGAGATATGCACAGAAAAGCTATTTTCTAATAAATAACTATTACTTCATCCTGCCATGAACTCCCATTGCAATGAATGTTGCACAGCACCAATGTTCTTGAACAAAGACATTGAAAACAAATAAAAGCTCACCTGGAATGGACTTCTGCAATTCCCTTTCCTCTGTGTGCAGTGGCTACCTAACAGCTGACCATCAGTGCTTAACCCCAGTAAGCAATACTAAATCAAAATCATTATTTCTAGGTATGCCTACACACAAAACCTGTGTGTGAGATATTGTTTGTTACTCAATTTCAGTCAGAGCAGTCTTTGGCTCTGAATGGGATARCAGTTGTACAGCACTCAGATTATTAGTCCATTTTTAGAGGAGATACAGTGGTTACATGTAAAATAGGGTGCTACTTTATTCACATCATAGCCAAAAAGAGCTCTGCTTTTGCCTTCAAAAGGGGAAAAATGCTATCTATGCATCCACAGCAACACCTTCTGTGTAAACAATTGTAAACTTACCCTACTGTTTGAAAAAGGAAAAGGAAAAAGGAAAGGGAAAGGGAAAGGAAAAGAAAAAAAGAAAAATAAAAAGGGGGAAAAAAGAAGGATACTCAATGGAGCCAGTTTCTACCATTGCCTCTTGACACTGCCTTAGTCATGCCTGGTAGGAAATAGTAGAAAGGGAATGAGAAACAGATTTAGACTTTTCCAAGTTTCAATTTTTCATTTCAGAACAACTGAACTTTTTATAGGCTGACTGAAATAACTATTGCTGGACTAAGGAATCTGGAGACCGGTGCAAAACCTCTTGGACCCTGTTCAGGTTCCTTCTCCAGTCCATGGGGTTTGGATCAGGCCCTCAGATGTCATGCATGTAAAAAMCATTGTTGTTTTGGCACTTTATGTTGTTTTCCTACTTAGCACCAAATTTTCAGAAATAAAACATTAAAGATTAGGAACAATGCAGAGGAAAAATAGATTGTACAGATGACAAGAGTTGTAAATCATGTCAGTGTGTGCTGGAAAGCTCCTCACAGCTCTCACATAAGCTACAGAGATGCAGCCTGCATCTGCAGAAAGCAGACGTTCCCTGCCACAGTTTTAAAAAGAGGCACTTACCAAGCTACGCATTGTTCAATCACAGAAATACATCTCTTTTTTTCCCAGTTTCCAGAAAGATATTTTGCTCATGTCATATTAGAATGACAATGGCATCTAAGTCAAGGCTAAGCCCACAGCAGAGTGAGGAGCATCCTATCTGAATGTGGTGTACATGTATAGCCATAACACAAAGCATCATTTTATCTTTGTAGATCCCTGGATGTTTGCTGTAATCATCCAGCAATACTGTTTTCAACAGTAAAAAGAAGTCGAATAAACACTTGTAGATTGGAACGTTGCATAAAAAAGAAAAAGAATTAAACCCTTTCTTGTATGTGTTGTACATTTTCTACACGTGCACACATGCAGGCACAGACACACACACCAGGCATTGAATAGGCTGCTTGATATTTAATCTGAATGCAGCTGTTTAGATATTTGTTTGGTCTGTCTCTGGATTTTTCATTAAAAATATGTGGTTAACAGCAGCCAACCTGATTTGCATGTGTGTGTGTCTGATTTGTTCACCGCTATGCCTCCTGTGTCCTACATCTTAATCACATCCAGGCACCCGCCCCATTACATTACCAGAAGGGAAGTGATGGACATCCCTTGACTCTCTTCATGACCCCCTGATAATCCTGTTTCACACACAGGCTCCCTGCTGTATGAAACACAAAAGCTGCCACTGTAGTTCTTTACTTCCAGTCGATATTCTGACAGACTTGATCTAGCAAATTAGTATGCTGTGGTAGGGGCACGACAAAAGACCCTTTTGACACACTCTGAATCGATACAAAGGCCAACAGAGAGCCATTTCACTGTAGTTCTGTTATTTTTCCCCTTTTGATGACCCTTCTTCTTCTTCTTTTTTTTTTAGCTTGTACGACCTTGTCAGATTTAAAAACATAATGTTAGAAAAGTCATCCTTGCACAGGGGAAGAAAAATCTAAACATGCAGAAATGCAAGAATACCAATGTAAAATTAAAATACAGCTGGATCGGAGGAGTGGAGATTTTCCTGTGTGAATTTGTTTGTCCTTCACGCTGCTGAAATCCCTACATGCTTCAAATGTCAGAGTGTAGAACTAAACAGACTGTTCTGGCCATTGAATGCTGTGTTACATGTGAATGTTATTATCCTTTCTTTTTAAAAAGATGAACAGTTCACCTTAGAGTATTAAAAATGTGTGTCTTAGTCATATTTCTTGGTATGAAGGATCTTGCAATAACATCATGTATTTTACAATTCAAAAATTGTAGTCACATTTACTTAATTTCCAAGTGCTTATGCTGTGAAATTTAACTGAATTTATGCTGATATTGATCATACTATGCACAGAAAAATACTTCTCAGCATGTGCTATATATAAAAAAAATCTATAAAGAGCAACTTAATTTGTACCTGAAAGTTTATCTGCAGACATTACACTTGTTCAAAATGGTGACTTATTCATAGAGAAACTACAGACTTAATTAACTTGCATCTTTAGGCATATTGTATGTATTTCTCTACCTCTTCAAGAATTACTCATTTGTTCAGAGTCACTGTCATTTTAATTAGGTTTACTTGTTTACCAATTTAATTGGTTTTATGTTGGCCAAATCTATGTAACAGATTTACATTTTCATCTTTAGGAAACATACGTAAATGAGGATGACAACTATTTATTTCATAACAGATACTTACGTGTAACTATACCCAGGTACACACAGACACTACAGCTTTGTCTTATTATAATTTTAAAGATGTAATTATGTCATAATAAGGCCTAATTCTTGTAATTTACATACTTTCATGTTGGTCTTAATGAATGATCCATCCTCTTAAATGAAAAACAAGCACTCAGATAATCTATATTTTCTTTCTCATACTAACAAACTAAAAAGTACCTACTCAAAGTCACTTTCTAAACCTAATCTTTGAATTTTAAGTTTTCAAGCTGAAAGTAAACTTAAGTCAATAAAAAATGAGACATTCCCAGCCTTAGAAAGCACTTTACTGTAACTCACAAAGAAGTATTTTCCAAAAATACAGGTGCACAAATTACTCCTAGTATTTGCTGTACAGTATGTACATTTGACCTCTGCTGCACTTCGGCATTTTTCAACACATAAACCTTGTTCTCTCAAATAGAACTACTATATAGACACAAGGGATAAAGCGTATTGTGTAAGAAATTCAGGCCACTTCAGAAAACTCAACTTGAGAACAGAGGCAAAATTACACTAACTGTTCCAATTTCTCTAGCAGTTTTATCTAGCCCAAGGTTACCAGACTCAACCCTCTCCCCCAAGGCCCGCAAAGCACAGGGTGACTTACTCAGCTACCAGAAATCTGTGGCCCACAAAATAACTTTTACCATTTACACCAACTCTAATCCACACTGAGAGAACATTTCATTGGGAAATATATCACATTTCACTGAGACAGAGCACTCTGTCCTGAGGTAAATATAACACAAATTTGTATGAAGCAGGTACTACCCTTAATCTTGTCATAGTATCCATATTACGTGATCTTTATGAAGTCCGTATTTGCAGAGCAATGTGTTGCATTGTAACTCCAAGCCATTAAGGCAGAATACTGTTAATATGTAGAGCACTTCTCTGACATATATTAATATTCTCCTTTCTAGGAAAAAAAGCCTACTGTATATGGCAATATTTTAAAAGAGGTTAGGTTAACAACTGCAGCCTGGCTTCATATCAGGAGCAGCAATGGAWGTATCTTGCCAATGGGATCCTCTTTTATATGTTGGGTGTGTGTTCTTTTCTCCCATTAGACAACCAACCAAAACAAATGCAATAATCCTCAAGTTGAGTATACTAAATGTTGCATAGCAAGTATGTGTCTCAAATGAAACACCTCTACTGGTAAAAATGACTAATTACTTTTAAAAACCTTGCTTTACAATTCCATCTGTTTTTTTCAGCCCAAGCAAAACCTGGGTTTATGGGCAGCTCAACTGTGAGACTTGCAGCATGACAGGTGCAGGACTGGAGGCTGCCAGGATCTGGAAGGCAGGAAGGAAGAAAAGCAAAAGGAGGAGGGTTTGCCCTGGCATCACTTCTTCCCAGTCATGCATGTTAGTGCACACTTCATTACATACAGCTAATAAGGGACTGGTTACCACCACTCCCTTTGCTCCCTGCTTAACCTTCTTCCTCAAAATTTGCCTCTATTGAGGTATTTTCTCAGGGGAACTGGTGCTATCCTGATTTCCAGATTTACAATTCCAAATTCTTCCTTTAGCTATCTTTACTTCTCACTGTGTTACTGGCGTCAGCCTGCGCTGTTAATGTGCTAAAACCGTATAGCTGCCAGGACATTGCCCAACATCTGCCCTGTGTTTGTGCATCCTCATGAATTCATCCTCCCCCAGAACCCTACAGGCTGGACCCTTTTTTTTAGCTGTGATTTTGTACTACAAAAAGCCCTTTAGCTCTGTCTTTGTCAAATTGTATCACTCCAAAGGGTGCCTCTTCCTTCAGATAGGACAGTGTCATGTTTTCTGCCTCTAAGGTGGGACCAAGCAGCCTATCATCCAGAGGACTAAGCCAAAAATCCCTGCGACTCCCAAGCAGCTCTCTCCTTCTGAGATGCAGAGGGGTGAGCTCTTTCTCAGCAAATCAGGTGGGCAGGGCACAGCAGGAGCAGCAGTCTTGCATTTTCTGACAAGCTTTTAGGAGAAAAAGAATGCAATAATGCAAAGAGGCAACATCAGGCTCTGGAGGAAGAGGCAACATCTTGACTATCAGTAAATCTCATTGTTTTAAAGATTACGTTAACAGTTTCTGTTTGTGCTAAATACTTTCTATGTGGTGTGTGCAAATTTACTAATGCCTATTCCTTTTTTTACAAATGCCTGAAATTCTTCATAAATGCATAAAATACAATGGCTAGGTCTGTACAGTAAGGAAGGATGCAACAATATTAGTAACTTAAATATGTCGAGAACCTTTTTCTGGAACTGACATCAGCTGAAGTGGAATCACAAGCCTCTGCAATGTTCAATCCTCCCACTCACCAGAACAGGAAGGTACCATCCAGACTATCTTCTGGGAAAGCTATCTGGCCGTTGCTTTTGTGTCAGGGAGTTGTTGAGAAATATTTTGTTGCCATGGGCCAGGAGTATAGGAGGGACTCTTGTAACACATTGCCAGCATGGGTGCTGATGAGTTCCTGTGCCCACGAATATACCTATGCACTGTTTAATGGTGTAGACATATCTGCTGCTCCCATAACTCAGCTGATCCTAGTCTTTGCCATTTCAAATAATACTTCCCAGGTGGCTCTCAGTGTCTATTGTTCCATGTTTCAGAATAAAAAAGAGGAAATCTGCCTGTTTAAAAATGCACCATAGGTACATTTTTAGGTCTCACTGTGATTTAACAGGAGTTTCACATCTCAGTAGCTCCACTCACTTCAGGACAGTCAGTTCTAATTTATGTTTGCTTGAAATCAGAATCAACCCATTATGCATTGACTAATACCTACCGCATGAACATCAATTTTTAACATCTGCAAAGCGAACAGTAGACTCTATTTTGGAGTTTGTCTTCTCTTAGACTAGTCACTGACCTCAGAGAGAGCTTCATCAAAATAAAGATAGAAGGGTTTAGCCCAGGAAAAGTGAAACCTTTTATTTCATATGCTGGATAAAGGCAATGTGGTGTGCTAATCACCTATACATGTATTTTCAAATTAGTGTTATTAATTTGTGCTTATTGTTTGCCTCATCTACTATACTATTACTACAATTATCTATCTGTATGTTTATATGGCACTCATATCTACCTCTCCTAACCACACCATAGTTTACCTTTAGCATGCTGCCTGCAAAAGAGGAAGAGAAATCATTCCAGCTTAAGCCTTTCACTTCTTGCAAGACTTTTTTCTACAGCTTCAGTAAATGAATCATGATGTTTATTTTATTCTCATCCAAGAATCTCAAGCAACTGACACAGTGTGTAGTCAGCTAAATGTCAGCCTCTATTAATAGGAACATGTAAACATAATCCAATATTTAAAAAACAAACACTTAAGAACTGGCGTCTTGCTGTACCTCTAGAATCAGCTCCTCAGCTAGTATGAATCCACACGGCGGAAGTGCTAAACTGTAGCACATAATGTATGCATCTATGAGGATGGCAGAATTCAGTTTTCTAATTGACAGTGGCCCCAGTGTGCTTCACTAGAGCATGCAGATGAAAGCCTCAGGCCAACCAGATGAAAGCAGGAAGATGTACTGTCAGAGCATCTTAAAAAAGATAAAAGTGCTTAGTCCCTTCTGCCTATCACAGGGTGTGAGATTTAGGTAGGATGAAAGGGTGAAATAGAATGACTTATAGTAAGGAAAGGGRAAGCAACAGTGATGATTTCTTCACAGTATTCTCAAGGATTCTTGGCTGTTTTTTTCATAGCTTATGCTCCAGTTGCCTCCTTGCCATTATCTAACTGTATCAGATCACAGTTTGGAAACTGGTAGCATTTAAGACTGTTATTCTGACATTATTGGTCTACCCTATAACGAAATGAGAAAAAATCTCCTTGTCCATTCTAGGGAAACTGTTGAGATCTACCACGGGTCAACATACAATTTCTCTCCCCAAATTGAATAAAAGCCATGGGCTGGCTGAATTTGCATGGATCCGTACTGCYGCTGTACCAAGCTGCAGACCAGCAGGACACTGGGGGGCAATTCTAGTGGCCCACCTCCCAACACTGAACAGCCAGAGGTGACAACGTCTGAGGGGGACATCAAGGAAAAAGCTTTGTGTGGACAAGGCTGGGGAATAATATTCCAAAACCAAAGATTAATGCAAAAAAAAGAAGGAGTTTTCAGGAAAATTTTGTCTGCATTTGTCTGGTCAAATTAAACATTTTTTTAAAGCATGATTTCATTAAACACTTAACATCCTTCTCCCTTCACAATATCTTCCCCTTAAAGGCTGGTAAACCCTATCTGCACCCTCCTCTCCTCCAACAAAATGAAAACAAATATGCAACAGGCTTCAACAGATTCGTTGTATCTTCAAGAGAAATAAGAGACACAGAAATCAAAAATTTGTTTTCATATTATCAAAAACAGAAGGAGAAAATAAATAAATAAATAAAATACCTCAAGACTGCTTTCAGGGAAAATAAATGAATCAACATTCCTTGCAGGTCACCTTTAGAAGTTCAGGCTGCCTTTTGTACTGAATTGTACTTATATTCGCTTACTAATCTCCTCACATGTTATAGATTTCACAAGTGACTTGTGATGCTGAATTGCTATAGCTGTTTGTACAATTCCTACGTTATTCATTGTTTGTCCGTTTGCTTTACCCAAACTGGAGAGAACGCACTTTTAAAGTAGCTGTCAAAGTGTGATTCATGTGGCAAGTCAGTAATTACTTTTCATAAAGTAGTATGCCAGAACACAGAGAATTCATAAGAATTGTAGAAGGTACTGGGACGTATGAGCATAGATTTCTACCTACCACTTTTCACAGTTCAAATAATCGTAAAAACCCCTTTAAAGTATAGAACCAAATGCATAAATTCACCCCTTAAGTGCAAAAGGAAAAATACAGTTTTCAGAATATATATTTTTAAAAAGGGCTTTCAAGGAAATATTGGCGAAAAAACCCTACACTTTTAAGCACATTTTGAAGTGTATAATATTATAATAATTCCCTAAACATTGTTTTCCTTTAGTTTTATGCATCCCTCTGTATTAGAAGCATAATCGCTCATTGCTGTTACTGAGTCAAATATTGGATTAATTTGGGCAGAGACGACATCACGAGAATAGAGAATTAATAGCTTTAGTCCTTATCTTTTAGCTAAAGCATTCGCAGTTTCCATTTGTAACAGCTTCTTAGCCCTGTGGTTCAGCCATAGATCACAAAGCACTAGAGCATGTATTACTAGGGAGCTACAGCCTTGCTTGCAAAAGGGAATAACAAATATATGAGTGTTTTCTTCACAAATGTGCCTTTAAATGCAACCTTGGGATTAAGGTAGTAACCCATACCGATAATTGGTTTTAGAAATACATAGAAAATAAAATACATATATTTACTCTCAAGCAAAAATAAACAGTTTCGTTATATCTTGCCCCAGTAAACAAATTCCATTTTGCGTCCGCAGACTGGCAATGGCAAAGTGGACCTGCTCCGTTCCGCGCTTGTTGTGACACGTAATATGCATCACAGGGGGAGGTGTTAATGGGTATTTAAGGGGACATGACAATCCCATTAGCTTCCCTGATAAATCTGCTGTGGAGAAAATGACAATCCTCGCCATGGAGATTTCACTCTTGGGCAKAATGGTAAAAGAGAAGGGAAAGAGAAAGTTGTGAACAGGGCCAGCATCRGTGAAGGTTATGCTAAATCAGACATTCTGATTGTAAAGAAGTGGGAAGCCCACTGGAAGTTAACAGCTTTTAATTCTTTTCCTTACCATTAAAACTGATCTGACTTTGACAATGCAATGGTCCAAAACTTCTCATCAGTTACCTGGGCATGATTTCCACCTTTAAAAATTTTCTAATTCAGAATCACTTGAGATACTGAATATTCTTAAGCATGCAGCAGTGAAAGCCTGCAGAATACAATCAAGGGCCAGGTAYTTTCCAAAAATAATAAATTTTTTCCATTCATGTCCACTATGTTAAATCTCTTTAAACGTGGTTATGTTTGTTTGTATAATTATACAGCTTTTGTTTCCCAGAAGAGGATCTTTAGCGCCCATGGGAAGTGTGACTGTTCATGTATCTACACGGATGCTTCTGATCTTTAAATCTCTGAYTATCGCTTGCTCATATTGCTTCTTTTCTTCTTCCTCTCTGTCCTTGAGCAATTAGGTCAATAGCCACAGCCAAACTTGGCAGCTGTTAGAGCAAGATGTCAGATGTTGAAATATATATTCTTCCTGCAGTGGCATCATGGCCTGTGTCTAGTGCTTTGTATGGATTCACTGCCAGCAACGTGGCTGTGTTCAGTGTTAACTGCTTGCGTGTGTAGAACTGCCTGTAGGGTTATATCAAAGTCATACTGTTATGTAGCTGACTATGTTGCTTTCACTCCTTAGATGGCATCATTTTCTGGCACTGATTTAGCTTCATGATGTTTTCTTACATCCATTTTTATACTGTTTGCCAGACCATCTTACAAGCCCCATCAACATACCTCTTTGAACTGGTCTTGCATTATTCTATTCCCTACTTCTAGAGAAAATGTTATTAAATGTAGAAGGATATAAATAAAACTGGGAGAACAAAGAAGCTCATTTTTAAAGGCTCATTTTTAAAAATTAATATGTGTACTTCTGATTTTTAGCCATTGTCTTCACACAGACCCCCATTTCTTTTGTTCAAATATTTTCTACTTTGAGGTATAATTAAGCAGCCGGTCTTGCTTGTTTTAGTCATGCAAAAAGGATATATCCATCCAGATTGATGAACTAAGGTGCACAAAGTCTAATCCTTATTTTTAAGCTTCTCAGAACAAAACTATTTTTGAAGTGTCATGAATATCCCCAGGAGCATATTAATAATTGACAATAATCTTTACAGAAACTAATAGATGACATTGAAAATCTAACTAAAATCCAGTTCATTTTGCAGAGAATCTAAACAAAATCGTGTTATTTTCCCTCAGAATCTTTCAGAAAGGATGTAAATACTAATAGAGCCAGAGTTTGAATTCTGCTCTGAAACAATTTGCTTTGGAAATGTCTTTATGCCTGGGATCTATTTGCTGCCTGGAGATATCATCAAAGAGTTTGGTCAAAGATGCAGAAGAAGAGCAGCCAAATGGTGCATCTGGGGCACTTGAGGAACACTAGAGATGGAAGGTAACACTCCTAAAGAAGAAAAAAAAGTAGGAAATCTGTTGGTTTGTCCAAAGCTTTTTTTCATTGCTGCCATGCTTGTGAGTCATGCATGGACATAAACAGGGTAGTCTTATGAGTAGGCCCTAAAATCAATTTTTACAGGCTTACATTGTGCTTATCTGCTTATGCCAGAGGTTGTTTCCTACCAAGACAAAGATTTTTGGGGATAAAAGTGGCACAACTGTCTCCCCTTTAAAAAACACTTTAAAAATCTATTTTTAGGAACTATAAACTATAGGAAATCCAGCTAATCCCATAAACCATACACAGACAGAACATGATATGTAGATGAGGCTCCTGGACTGGATAAGAAAAACATGTCTATTGGTCCCAATCCTGAAGTTTCTCTTCAGGAAAATACGTCTTCATGGCAATTAACAGTTGAGAAAGGAATGCAGAAAAGAGGCCATGGTGTGAAAGATTAAGTATAAAGGGAGTTGAGTTTGTGCTCTGGTTAATGTATTTCAGTTGGGTCCTCTGGTAACGATTTCTCTTGTTAAAATTATTTTCTTTGAGAACATTGTCTTCCTGCCAAGTTGTTCTCAGTTTTGTGTCTGTTGTTGGTAACATCAGGAACATTTTTTACAATGTAGGGACGRGATTTGTGAATACAGATTAGAAATCCAAAACCTGGCGTATAACTTGTAGATACAATTTCTGTAGGGAAACTCTTTCTTCAAGATCAGTTTTGAAATTATAGCTCTGAAAATGAAATCTCCCTGAAGAGACTTGATCACCCCTTGCTCCGTTGAGAAAGATATTTTCAAAGACTGAACTGGGAAAGTACGGTTGGCAACGCTCTTCCTTCCTACAGAACATGTGTCTGTCTTCTGGGTACATCAGGCAGATGGAGAGCTTCAGCCCTGGATTCTCTTGCCTCTTACTACATCCATATCTCTTAAAGGCCACAAAGTACAAGGGAAAAAGGAAGGCTCAATGAAATATTAAATTTATTATTGTATTTCTAAAATCTTCATTTGTGTGCACAGACATATTACTAGGAAATATCCTACTAAGAAAAATACATCAGTAAAAGGAAATACTCCAAAGTTTGCTTCTATTTTGGTCAAATTCATAACTGGGTAGGCAGAACAGCATTTTTATTACCCAGATATTTTACCCATGTCAATAATTTTAACCAGTGTAAACTTTTAGTACCGACAGTTGCACTATATTCTGGCACACTAATAAGTTCAGGCATGCATTGTGTGAAACCTGGTATATGAACTCTGCAATGTATCGTAAAATTAATACCTGCTAATTTTTATTCATTATTTATATGTATATTTGTTTCTGTTTGAACTATCAGCATTCCCCCACRGGCAATTTCACTCAGTTAAAATTTGGCACTTTGTTCCTTTGTTCTTTTAGTGGTCTGTATTTGTGTATCCCTGTGTTGAGCTTGCTTTATGCATCTCATTAATAGGGGCATCAGAGGAAAGCAAATGTCCAACAAATTTGCTAATAACACGTTCATTTAACATGTACGTGAATTTTAAAACCACTGAAATCAACTAATTTACAAAATAAAATGCAAAATGGGGCAGTGAACTATTTTATTCTCTTCTAGAAGCAAAAATAGCATGGGCTATTTTATATTTCATCTCAAAATGCTACCATAGGGATCTGACCTAGATTTAAACTCTTATCTCCAGAGATGAAAGATCTCCACATTAATCTACTGTTGCTCGAACATGTGGCTTTACATATATCAGGAGGGGGGCAGCTCATGCATAGAACTTCAGTTGCTTATCTTTTGTTCTTCACTACAGCAGGGCAATGATATGATCCCTCTCCTTTCTCCTCCCCTCCCCCAAAACAGGAAAAGAAAAGAAAGAAGCTTTAATCCTCTCTGGTACAAATTTCCTTAATATTCAATAATCACTCCCTGTCTTCTTCCCTGTGGGAGATGTCTGGTAGCATCTGTGCCAGCATATGTTAGACATCTCTGAGTGGGTCACTACCTCATTTTGTCACCGACTCCTCTATCACCTAGAGAGACAGCAACATCCCTCCAAAACACAGTGCTCCGCAAGACACAGTACTGTCAATGTCTCTCTCAATAAACTTGGTTCAGTACACTTTAACCCGCTCTCTGTACACTTTAACCCACTAACTGTGGTTAACCCACTCTTAACTGAATCCTTTTCACAGTGGGGTTAATATGAGTGAAAGAAGCATTATCACGTGTGTTGCATTAAAACAAGCAGGTCCTCCAATGCTAATTTCAGAGCTGTACCTGAGAAGAAAGGAAGGAAAAATAGGTCCTTATAGGTCACTTAATATGCTTTAAATGTTTTGTAAAGTACACATGTAATTTGCAAATAGGTGATATTTCGAATCTCAGTTGTGATTCATTTCTATGGCAATAGATTTTATTAATGGCTGTGATAAAGTCTGCTTTTTCTTTCCTTAATTCAACCAAATTAGACTGAAACATCTGGCTGCATTAGCTCTCAGAAGTTATTTGAGAGTAGCTTTTCTTTTTCAGCTTGTGATGCAATGATGTATTGTAGGACTGTTTTCAGCAGAGGTGCCGTTTCTGAACTGTGCACCCAGGTTTTTCTGAGCTAATGACTCTTACATCTGCTCTTTATTTCAGGCCTGCCTCTAGTTTTTCTGTAATCATGGCTAGTCCTCAGAAAGTTTCCAAGATAATTTTCCAGAAAAGAATCTAAAAAAAATTACACAAACACATTTTTTAAAGCCTCGAAATAGTCAACTTGTTATTAGGATTGATCTCTCATTATTTCTACTATTTAACTGATGCAAGATAGGAAAACCTAAAATATGGTAACTGGTGATGTGGTATGACAGAATATTCTTTTTTTTTTTGCCACTGTTTGCCCTTTCAAAGGACTAAAAACTGCTAAATCATGAACCTGTTAAAATTTCATTAAAGTCAGTTTAAATTTGTATGCACTTAAATCATAGTTAGGAAGAAGTTATTTACCATCAATTTCATGAGCAGAAAATTAAATATCTGTTAAAGTGCTATCCTCCAGGTTTAGATCTTGATTCGAAGTGAATTGAAATAAACAGGTATACCTTGATCTTCCCTTTTTAAGGTAGCATTAGGCTAGCATAAAGTTCTATTTTTTCTTTTCACAGTGGTCAGAAAAAGTGTCAAATAACTGAATATGGGATTCAACAATCAGTTCAGATTTATCGCCCTTAATATTGAAAATACCTTTTTTAGGCTGGCTGACCGAGAACTATAACATTATCTAAAATGGGGCTTTCTAGACTTTGAAAGATGATTTCCTAATTAGAAAAATGAAACCCAATACACCCCCTCCCATCCCTCTGAAATCGTACCATATGTCACTAAAGCTCCATCCACTTCATATATCATCAGTGCCTCTCCACAGAGCTAGCTCTTCAATGCCATTTGAACAAACTATCCAGCAGATAAAGAAATGCTGATCTAGAGAACTCAGTTCTCTTCTACATGAGAAGCTATATGCATAGCAAWTTTTTTAAGAGTCATGAAAACTCCTCTGATGCAATTACAGACATGATAATGATCAATAAGTTTTTCAGATGAAATATGTTCACCTTATTGGGTTTAAACATAATCCAATCATYACTATAATGAGGGGCATTGTAATACTTTCTTCCTCTCTGAAATCTCCAGATTACTAAATCTGTATTAGGGGACTAGAAATGTCAATTTCATGCATTATTTTCGAACAGAATTATTCCTGGAAAATGGCAAAAAGTGGAATGGAAAGGTTGTGCTCTGGTACTATGGTATGAGTCCAGATTTATAGCAGCATAATTAAGAACAGAATGTGGCCCAAAGTGTTTTAAATATATAATCCTTGTTAGGATTCAGACATTGAAGAACAACTGGGCTTGTAGGTGCCAGACTACTGCTGAGTTTAGAAACCTGTCACAATAGGRGTTAATAGTGGAAAACCTGATAAACCTGTAAGTATAGTAGCATGAGCGGTGCTGCTGTAATTGCAGTTTTCTTTCTTTCCTGTTAGATAGAAATGAATCAATATCCAAGAAGAAGCAGAATAAAAAAATTTCAATAATTTGTAATGCTCATCGACAGGGATATGACTTTTTTGACTCTTAAGTCAGTTGTCTGATTCAAAATTATTACTGGACTATTTTCTAAAGTGTGCATTAAAATTTGTCTTAGAAGGTATTGTGAAGCAAAGGATATTTCACAGTGTTTTCAGGAGCATGTTTGAATAATCATGCAGAATTTCTTTTTGCTGCTGAGTACCTTAATAAAGAATCAATACTGCAGCAGGCCTTAGAGGAGTGAATCTCCACACAATCTTTTGCTTGGTTCAGCTGACACTGAGAATATCATGCAAAGATGTGCACAAGCATTTCAGCTGGGTTGTCCTTTTACTGATTAGACCTAGGGAGATATTTGATTACAGAATAGATGGACAACATGCTTTGCCATCCCTTCTCAATTTAATTTGTAATTTTGTTACACTGTAAGATGTGACTGACAAGTTATTAGAGTTTTGCATTTGGAGGATAAAGTATGAGGTGAAATAAAATAAAAAATTAGAGAAGAATGAAATGCCAGAGAATAATATCCTCTTATCTTCACAATTATAGAGTACTATAGTGGCAATCATATCTGATGAGAAGAGGTTTTGAGTGAAGACATGTCCTGACAGTTATCATAAATAGATTGGAATGGCCATTTATCGACAAGATCTTGTTTATGGCTGTGCTCTGCAATTGTATTAGTCCATACAAACTCAGTGGGAGTACTTGAGGATAAATTATTGAAAATTAATTTACATAGTTTTAGCTGTACCTTGTCTGCTCTACCTTGCAAGCCCTAAGTTGAATATTTSTTCACTTATATTGGAGTTTACAGTCTTATGAGACCGAGAGGTGTATGCTCTAACGGACTAATCAGAGAGTAGATGGTGAGAGGTCAGAATATAAAATCAAATAGAAAGAGTTTTCATTTTATTACTCTTTAAACTATCCTTCTTTTCTCCAAGATTATACCTATAGGAGGAGGTAGGTCGCAACAGGGAAGATGTGGAGAGATGATATAGCAAAGAAGGTATGTTTTGATGTAGTCATTTTAGTGTGATAGAAAGACAGGCTGTGGCTCATTTCTCTGATTCCAGGGACATCTGTGGCAAACATAGGAAGCTAGCACAAATGCTGATCTGGCTGAACACTGATTCCACCCAAAAAGAACTAAATGCAGGTTGGACTAAACAATTTGAAGTATTCGGCTGTAAATAGTATTTCCCCAAGGTGAAGATGAAATGGATAATCTGATAGAACTTTTCTATGTTGAATTGCAAAATTCTGCAAATGCTTATGTGGGTGTAGATAAGCCCTGCATGTACCTAAAAATTTATTCAGATGCTTTATTGAATTTTCCATTAGCAGCAGATCACATAATTTACCAAATTTACCTAATAGAGATTTTTTTCCTCCTTAGAAAACTAGGTATACTGAACAATTCGTTTTTGTCAAAACTTTCAGTGCTCTCTTAAATACAAGTTTCTGTGTACGAAGAAGAAAATATTATTACACATCTCCATGTTAACTTCCTGTTAACAATAGTGGTAATGCTCTTGTTGGTCATAAGTATATTTTCACATACTTCAGGACCAATTTCTACCTGGCCCTTGCAAACTATAACCTCTTCAACTTAAGAATAAATTAGCTTATAAAAATTTATTGTTTGGTTTAGATGTCAAAGAAAGGATTACTGTTATGAGTGCTTCCTTTCAGGATGCTGTGGTTGTAGATTTCTACACAATGTCTATGTAATGTACTCTGTTTTCAAGATGCTGCTTTAAAAGCGTATTGTGCACTAAGTAATTGCAAATAGCAGAGAAGTAGAAAATTGAGGATATTCTTGCTCCTCACAGGTTTTTTATGAAATATTCCACTAACTGCAGAAATATATTAAGAGTACGTTGAGTACTCATTATATCTGCAAACAAATGAGATTTTTCTTTTAATCCCTGAAGAAGATTTTCTTTGAAAGTTTCCATACTTTTATCATTTACTCCAGAAAATTGTGGTTTAGAATTTAATTTCCCATCCACCTCCCACCCAGCAGAAGAATTTTGTCTCTTGGGATTTGCACTCATTAAGAGGCAGCAGTGATCACTCACTCTGTGTGATAGCATTACAGTAACCACAACCCTTACAAAACATCACTTTAGAATTGGGGTGCGGGAGGGAAACATCACATTCAAAAGAAAAATGGGATTTGTTAATTTAGTACATAACTTTCAAAAAGAGGCTGATACTTAAACTAAAATATAAGTTTTTATACCATGTTAGTCATAATGTTGGACCAATGCATGATATGACATTTTTATCATTATAAAGAGTATATAATTGAAATGATCATTATGGTACCTTGTAGGGTCCTTAAAAAAAAAAAAAAAAACACACACAAAAAACCAAAACACCATACCCATTCCTGTTTTCTTTAACTCTGTAGAAGTAGTAATCTTGCTATATTAGTCTGTGGCAATGACATTTACAGTATTAGAGTATTATAGACACTCTTTAAATGCAATGACTTTTTTCTCAGAATGCTTCAAAAGAGGTAGGTATGAAGGAAGAACAACAATTTCAATGCACACATTCTAATGTGCTTGAATAATGAGCCATTTTATTCCATTTTGCATTATTTACGTAAAACAGAATAAAACACCACAACCTCAGGTAGTCTTGCATCGGTGAGACTGTTCCCAGAATTAAGATCTCAGTGCCAGATTTATGGGTAGGTTTCTTAGCATATTATTTATATCACTTATTTGCACAAAAGAAATGCTGCTTCTAGAACTGAGTATCTGTGTACAGGATGTCCTTGCCCRCCAAGTATTTGCCATTGAAGTAGTTACACAGTAATTATAGAGGAAAAGGAAAATTTAAAAAGAACATGAGGGTAACAGTATTTAAACACATGCTACCAAGTGTTATCACAGGGGGGGTGTCTTCCTACTAAAATCAGTAGGAAGGCTYGCCTGAATTTAGAGAGAGTTAAATTGTGTCTTAAATGCACAGTGCCATGAGCCAAATGGTTGATGAGGGCTGGAGGCAGTTAAACATAACTGGGTAGAAGTGGCTGTTGAAGGTGATTGCCAGCGCTTTCCATCATCTGCTTTCCCATGAATCTCACTGATCAATCATCCTTGCACGCTCCCTATCTTGCACCCCACCACCCATTCCTGCTCACATCCTTACCTTCTGTCTTAGGCCCCAATCTCAGCTCAGCTCCCACATTTACCAGCCCAGCCAAGGGCTGGCTATTACTAATTTGGACGTAGTCTACAAATAAAGAATTGGTGAGAACATCCCTATGCCACATCTCTATGGCCTCCTTTAAAGCACCGTAACACTGGCAAACGCAGAACCCTGCTGTTTTCAAGGCAGGGCTCAGCAGAGTTTTACCTCACCTACATGTTCCCTGCTGTGACTCATACTCTGCCTGTGGTGACCACACTGCACTGCAAGGCTCCATCTCATAAAGGTCCATAAATCACCATAAAGTCAAGTGATTCAAGTTAATAATAATTAAAAAGATATGTCTGTGTGTAGAAGAGGGTTCATGGTTTTTCAGAGTATGGTTTGAGGTCTGGCTTGACTTTAAGACTGTTTGAAAGCTTATTGAGTGAAATTTGAGTGGAAGATCCCCAACACTAGGATGTAGTCATTTTTGATTACCTGTAAATTCCAACTATGAAACAATAAGGCTTTCAGCTTAGCAAATACTGAAAATTTACACTCAACTCACCAGCTTGAAAATGCGTCACATTTTTCTCATTAAGGCCATGCTGTTTTGTCAGAGGAGCTTTTCCATTTCTGCTGCCACTTTTAAAGCTGCACTGCAATGCTACACCATGCCTCAAGATAACCAGTCTGACAACTAAGTAAGAGCAGACCTTGTTACAAAAATTTATTTCCAATAAATATATTGATTTACCATAAAACTCTCAAAATAAGAGAGGGAAAGATGTTTCTCAGAAGCCAAATTACTCAGGAAAGTGGGATAGCTTCTTCCACAGTATGTCCATGAATTCAGAGACTATAGATATTATTTCCCAGCCAAGTTTGTGCCATTGCATTCCCATGTGCCCTGTACAGGATAAATTGTGTCAGAGTTCTTAGCTATGTATATGTGTATGCATATGCACATATATATATATATGTGTGTGTGTGTGTACAGTTTTGGGTGTTCCATGCTTTCTCTTCTGCATTTTCATGTCTGTGCTCATGTATTTTCACCTAAGCAGCTTCAATTGCTCCATCCAGCACTGAAACAAAGAGGTTTCTCAGGAATTGCAGTCTCGCCCAAAATACAGAAGGATGACAAGAATGGTTTATTTGTTTGTTTGCAGTATGTTATGGCAAGTTTATTATCTTGTGTAGTTCCTACTCAGGTATTTGCAGAATTTCCATGAAAAGTGAAAGGTAATATGCAACACTAAACCCGTGCTAACTCTGAATATACATCCTGTGACGATACATCTTAAACCAGGACCATAACCTGGTTAACGGGAACACCCAGAAGGTTGAGAAATGCTCAACAAAAATTGTCACTGTTGCCTATATAATGCTTCTTTGAAGAATTTTTTTTCAAATATGAAACACCACAAAACAAAACAAAACAAGTCTAATTGTGCAAGCTCACCAAGAAAGATCTTCCTGACAAAATGGTTCAATATGACACAGCTTCACTTCAGTGTTATTGACAAAAGAGTGCATTCATCAATAAATATGTCATCTCCTGTGCTCTGTGATTCTGCTTTGCCTGTAAACATTCAGTCTCCTGGATGAACATACCTACTGAGGGACTGTATTAATGTTCTACATTCTACATTAATCATAGGTTGTAAAAATTGCTTAGAAAATGCATCATCTCTTAAGACTAACACTGAAGTGAAGCTTAAAAGTTAGATTAACTGATGTCATCAAGTCATACATATTAAAATTATATTGCTATTATTTCTTTAATTTCTTTAGTTATCATTAATGCCACMAAATGCTATCCATCTTCCATACAAAGGAGAAGCCAGTTCTTCTACCAGGCCTTCCCAGTCTGAAAAAAAATCAAATGTGGACAAGGTAGAGGGGCAATATACTTGTTAAAGTAATAATGGATTGGGAGTAGTTTTCTTCCGTTGCATACAGGTTCTGCAGCAGGACATGTAGCACCTGTTACCCATCAAATTTCTTCATCATCAGAAGTAGATTTGGAGGAAGAAGCTGAGTAATGAGACGTTTGCAGTCTGATCGAGTCTTGTCAAAGGTACTGTTTTTATGGGAGGCACATGAACTGGCATCACTGACAAAGCAAAAGTCCAGAATTAAGTTCAAACTGGACTCTGTATTTCATATCTAAACTTCAGATAATTCTTATTCTTGGTTGGGTCTTATTAATGTCAGAATGAAGGATTTGGGAACTTCATTCTTCCAATTAGTAACTCCAATTATTGTCATAATATAACTCACACTGAAGCCAGAACTGACATTTTGCTCATTTCCACGTAGTTACCTTGTATTCATGTTTTGGAAATCATGCATGTAGAGAAGTTTACATGGACTAAAACTAATTTTCCCAAGCATGTCTGGCTCTTTTGTAGACCATTTTCATTAATGTTAGGTATATATATAACTTTCTCATATAAAAATAAACTGACTTTAGTAAGTATCCCAGATATGGCTTTGCTTTTGAAAAACACACATAAACTATAATTTTGTTAATTTTAACAGGACAGCTATTATAATTATAGAAATCTAATATCTTAGATTTTCTTCCTAAGTTATATATATGTATACCCAAACACATAATAGAGAAGGAGAAAGAAAAAGAGGTGGGGAGAGAGGGACAGAAAAAGAAAGAAAACATCTCTTACTATCTTGGTCAACCTATAGAAACTTGCTGCTACACAGTACCAAGTCAGCATAAGTCTGACCTTGTCTCTAAAGCCAAAATTCGTCCCATCATTTTTCATAGCAAAGGACCTGATTGTCTAATGCATTTGTCTGCCAAGTCTCTGGACAACACTTATATTTCCTTTGAGAGTATTCGTAATGGTGATGGAAGATGACATTGAGGCTTTATAGATGAATTTGAACTTCCTGGAACGGGTGAATAAGAGCTGATCAGAGATATCGCATAAAATTATGTTGCCCAAGTCACAGAGAATGTGCGAAAAATCTATTTCACTTTGCAGGGAAGTTCTATTTTTGATACAACTGATTTGAAGTCCAAGTAACTAGCAATTAGTAAAATCAAGGGTTCCCTGTAAAGAAAGAAGGCTGAATTATGAAAATGGGAGACTGTAATCATCTGCTGCTAATTCCCAAGTTAAAAAATGTAGCTGGTGATTTAAGGTAGGGTTAGTCATATTTTGATATATGTTTCTATTGGAGACAATAAAAAAAAAAAMCACAATGTCATTACCTTTTGGAAGAGTGATTTTTCTATATGCTAAGACTCCTTTCCCTTCTTAGAAAATATTACAGTCTTAAAATATGCGTTGTCAGGACAGAATAAAAGAGCCTTAGAACAAAACTAGACTGGGCTGTTATCTCTGAAGCACATTACTAACAAGATGATAGTAAAGAAAGAGGCTAGGAACTGTGCTGTGAGTCTACTTACACATTTTCACAGGTAGATTAGAAGATGTAAGAGCAATTTTTTCTTCTCCTTGAGTTACTAACATCCATTGAGCATGTTTGTAACTCACAGTAGGAAACCAGCCGCCACACAGTCGCATCTCCTCTCACCTTGACTATGCAACATGGTGGAAAGTAAGCAAAGGCTAGGGAAGGACAATCTTGGCATCAAGACTAAACGGAGCTGCAAAAAGCTGGCAATCAGCATTTCTTTCCCTTTCAGACCTCAGAAAAGCAGATGCTGTTGTTGGGGTTGCGGCAACCAGGCGTTGCTGGGATAGCCATTTCTGTTTGTGGACCAGCATCTTGGTTGCTCAGTGGTGCCTCTGGCAGCGTAGCTGGGGAATAAGGGAACGGTKCATGAGCTGTATAAAACATGCTGGAGGAGCTGTGTACATACTTGTGGCTTGACCCATTGCAAGCTCCTACTGCCAGCAAACCCCAGGTTAGTTAGTTTATAAGTAACTTAGAAATACCAGAATAAACTGTAGTGTCTAAAGATACCAAGAGAGACATCATACTTGCTCCAGCACAGCACCTCAGAGCTGTGAGACCCCCAGAAGCTGGCTCAGAGTACAGCAACGAATGCCGGGCTATCTGCACGTGTCCATGAAAATCTGCTCAGAGGAAACCCCAGGCTCCTGAGTGGGACGGGGGCATGTGCGTGGCAGGGCAGGGGAGCAGGAGGGGTGGGAAGGGGTATACTCTACATGGCATTTCTCCCCCTACGCATTTGTGTGATTTCAGCGAGGAAAGAAGTGCTGATCCCTTGATTTTGGAAATACAGTTAGTTGCTTCAGAGCAAGTTAGGACTTTTAATCCCATGTTTCTATTTCTTCCTCAAGTTTCTATTTTTTCCTTTGTGTCAAAAGGCTTAGTTTTGAATAGTAATAAAGAATCTTTTAGAACAGCTTCAGCAACTGCTTTTTTGAAGAGGATATGAAAATGTAAGACTGGTATAATTTTGGCAGTAAAATTACCAGGAGCTGCGTAAAATAAATGCAGCAATATCAATAAAAAGAGAAAATAAGCAGCAAAATTTATGTCTGGGGTGGAAGCACAGGCCTGAGGCTGGGGCTGAGGAGGAAGAGTTTTGTGAGCCAACGTCTTCCAGGATCAGGCTTGAACTTAGCCTACAGCAAATCTTGTGAAACTGACTTTGTAACAGGCTTTTGTTACTCTACCATTTCCAGCAATTGCCTTAGGGTAATTTGAACATTTCAGCTCCTGGAAAAATAGCTAACATGATATAATATATATTTATTAGCAGGCAAACACTGTAAATTGTTGATATTTCCACCTTTCAAGACAATTGCTAAAAGTGAAATAACAAGTCAGTCTTGTCTTAGGTGTGACAATTTCAGCTCCTGGCACACTAAGCTCTTGTTTGATAGGCTATGTTCATTTCATATTTGTGTAATACCCTGGAAGAAATTAGGTTGCAATAAAGTCCATTTTTGTCACTACATGTAGCAATGAATATCACACCCAGCAGGGTACAGTGGCACCTGGCTGTCCAGACCCAGTGTAGCACAAAGCCATCTGGGGGTAATTACAACAAGGTATTCTTTAAAGACCAGATGGGACCAAGGAACAGAAGCCCCTACCCCTCCCAGTCATTTACAACATAATTCCTTTCAATGATATACTTAATCCTCCCACCAGCTACGCTTTTCAGCTTGCTGTTGTCACTGTTCCTTTATGTTAATGCGCTTGAGAGACACAGAAAGAGAGAGAGAGAGCAGAGAGAGAGCCACCAGTGCCTCAAGGGACTAAAAGAAATTATTCATCCTTAAATTGTTTCCACTACACCAAGTACAGTAACAATTTTTTTTTTTTAAAGAGGGCTGAAATTATCCTAAAGAAGGTCAATGCTATAGCCCTGTGCAACACCAGCTGAGTTTTATTCAGCCACCTGTTAGCTAGGAGGGTTCTGCACACGCTCATGATGCATTTAACCAGTTTAAAGGGTCTTTTTATCGACTGGCAGCCTCCCTACATTCAGAGTGCTCAAGACATGGCCCTGCTTTGTGATCATATGTGGCACACAAGACTTAATTCAATTATGTTGTAAGCCTATCCAGTTTGTATCAGTGCCCTTTCACTTTTGTATCATTTGTCTTGTATCTTGTAAAGAGTTGTATTTCTTTTTTTTTTTGGAGTAAAAGGCATGCACTAGAAGAAAATTGCCTTTATTTTGTCATTCAGATTTGCACCAGATGTACAGGCTACACTTTAAAAAAACAAATACAATACAAAAAATATTTTTATTAATACAGAAGTGTCAAAACAAAAGCAGAAGTCTTCTACAATTTTAAAATCAAAGATATACTCACGTATTTAATTTTGAAAGAGGGCCAGGCAGACAGCCCAGACATGTTTCAAATAAGAAGCAAATAGAGACATAAGTAAAGAGAGAAAAATAAGCAAATGTATTTACTAGTTTGAAAATTACAAACCATGAAGGCCTGGATATTGCTATCCTTCCTTTAGAAGTAGTTTATTGGTTTAAAGAAACTGTACAGCAAGGGACTTCTCAATAGCAGTAAGCTTGAAAATATTTGGGCCTTGATTATATTGATATATAGCCCCTGAATTCATGATCAAAGTGCAAGTAAATTGCAAATTTTAAAATAAAGTTGTTTGTTTTAAATGCAGCAAGATATTTCTACTACTTAGTAAATCTGTATGACTACTACAAATGAGAAAGCAAGATGCCTTTTAACCTTGAGTTACCTAATAAGACAATCCTGAAGTTCAAAATCATGTTATCATCTATTCTACTTTTAGTCACTGTTCCAAGATTCTGACCAAACATTTAAGGAAATACCAATCCCATCATCTCAACAAGCCACCAACCATGTTCTTATGGTCTTTTAAAATAGCTTCAAATGCATAACAATTTGTCTCTCTCAAAAAAAGCTGTAAAGGAGGAAGCTTCCTGCCTACAGAGACCACAAACTCAAGCTGAAATCACACTGTGAATACAGTTCCAGTAAGAGTGGAACAGGCAGAAGGGAGATTGAGCTGTTTTTTAAACTTGATTTATAAAGCCTAAATTAGCTTATGCTGGAAGCTGAAATCAATAAAAATAAAATGTGTTAAGGTGAAATGTATCTTTTACCTTTTATAATGCCTTTTACATCAAACACTGATGCTGTGAAATCACAGTTATAAAATCTTATCTGTGCTCAAGGTGTGTGTGTGGATTCCATCATAGTAATAGATAAACACATCTTTGTTTGACTGGGATAAATATTCATTGATATCTCTTCCCTCTCCTTTTTCAACAGAACAAAAGTCAGAGAAAGGGCAGTAGTACCAAGTTACTCACCAGCCTTCATGGCAAATAGGTATCAGTTGCTGATGTATCAGCCTCAGCATAGAAATACCCTGACCATGAAAGACTTTTCATTTTCTGCCTTCATAATATCTTCCCTCAGAGTGGCTAACAGAGCTTGTCATAACTGGACATTTTATATCTTGCATTTGATACTTTTCTGGCTAACATTTTCCACAAGTGGATTGTTGTTTTGGTGATTTTCCCCCAGTAGTCTAAAAGATTTGGGAAAGATTTTGGAAGGATTCATAACTGGGTTAGCAAGAGGGATAAATACTCTGGAGAATACCAGCCATTCAGTTTTGTTTGGGATCTGTTAGTAGAATGTGCATTCCACAGACATAGACCATATAACACTATTTCCAGTTCCTCATCAAACAATTTAACCTTTATTATGGAAAACAGTTGCTGAAGAAAGAACTGGAGTATTTAATTTTTCACAAAGAATGAAGAGAGAATTACTGGGAAAGAGTACAGCAAAACATTTAGAATCTAATTTTACATAAGTGAATCTCAGCACACACGGATCTCAGCATTAGAATGAAGCTGATCCTTCCTCTCCTTCAAGAGTGACTGAAGTGAAATTGTCAGATTCTGATTTCAGCCTAACCCCCTCCCCATCACGTAAATATATGCATATATTTACTTTATATATATATACACATATAAAGTATAGAGAACCTGGGTACATGAAGTTGCATAGAAATCAGCTTATTAATATGCTAATACCAATACTAGAAGCTTTAACCCAGGTCCTCAGGGAAGTCAATAAAAAACAAGGACTGTGCTGATAGCTTCCCACCTTGTTTCCATTCTACCATATCACTTCTCTAATTATGGACTACTGATTAGGTCACATTTATGCATGTAATTCCCAGCAACACCTCTGAACCAGACAACTTATGTACATGCGTAAATTTTTTGCAGATAAAAACATGTTCTTGATCACAGTGAGCTGTTATATCTCACAAATGCTAACTTTTTAACAAATTGCAAACAAGAACAATACACCTTGTGTCAAAAATCACAGATACATATAAAGGATGGACTAATGCAAAAAGCTTCCTTAACATCTTCCCAATCCTTAAAGACTCACAGCAATCACTTGATTTTTTATTTAGATGTAAGGATGTGCCAACTGATTTAATTAAAATAAGACTTATACTAGAATTTTATCTAGCCTCCCAGCACAACTCATTCTACTTTAAAATGCAAACCATTCCARGGCAACCTCTTACCTCTACATCTACCCTGACATTTGCTTCCTTCTTTTTTACTTTTTTATTATGTCAGTTTAGTTTCCTATGACCTTTGATTTGCCTAGAAGTGCCTTCATAAAGCACATAGTGTTGGTGAAAACCTCTATATCATGTGGCATCTGGGACTTCCACCGTTGTGGTACTGGGAAATCGTGTGCTGAGATAAGCTGCCCTTGCACCATAGGGGACTAGTGCTAGAAAACCTCATTTTCACACATCATAAGAAAACTCAGTGCGAAAACAGTCACCAAATAATGAATAAAAAAACTATGAGAGTCCAGAAATACCAAGAAAGAAAGGCCATGTTCAGTCCCATGCAAGAAGCCAACACTTTATCTTTTGCATGTAGAGGGAATTCGTACTTAAATAAAATCCCTGAAAGTGACTTTAGAAAGGGGTCTTCCCCTCTTGGTATCAACAGGGAGCTTTTTCTCCCCTCTGTTGGAAAAGTATACAGATGAAAGAGGCTGTGTATTCCTCCATTATCCCTTTCTTGTTCTCTTGTAAGGAAGTTGTGATTTTTAAAGTGGAAAGTTTTCCACAGAAAACTCATTATTGTTGTTACACAAAGAAACAAAAATTTCTTCCATCAAAAATAGAAATGCAAGATGCACAATAAGACATGCCTTTGGGTGGGGTTGGGATAAATGCAGAAATGTAAAAAACCATCCTATGTGAATTCACTTTTAATCCCCCACGCCTTTTTTATTCTTTTGAAGCCTTTATGTCACCTTCATCTTTATGGTGCCATGGAGTTATCTTGCTAGGGGGAGAGGAAGAATGTTAAAAGTTGAGTAAGGCATGAAGCTATTGGGCAAATTTATTAAAAAAAAAAATCAGTAATGGTTATTAAATACAGAGACACTACCTGTGGCTCAGGAAGGCTTGAGACAGGTTTTTGGAAGAGCATTCTGCATAAACACCAAGATATATTTTTGGTAGTACTTTCTTATTGGAAGTTCTTATTGCCCTTGTTGGCTGCTGCTTACTTGTTCTTCCGCTAGGGAAAGCAGCAGCAGCAGTATCTATAAGCCCTCTCTCAGCAGGTATGTGATTAGGACTAAAGAAAGAAAAGGAAGAGGAAGGAGTCAAAGGGTTAAACATAAGAACAGGTAACTACAGGAGGACGCTGAGCAGAGCAATCCTCAGAGCGTCCACCACTCCCTGATATGTGCAAGTAGACCATGACTACACTGTGCAGTCTGAAGTCATCACAGCACATGAAGATGGAAATAGGCCCCATGATGAACTGGTTCACCCTCATCAAGCTTCCTTGCCCTGGTGCCCTCACATTTATAAAAGGCAGGTATGTGAAGTAGCTGTTCCGATGACCATGCAACGTGGGAGATAAAGAGGAGGGTTGCTGATAGCTCTTTGCCACATCGTTCTATGCACGAGTATTTTGTCTAGGTTCTTCTTTCTAGACTGGGGGATAACTCCTCAGTTTAATATGGAGAAAATTGGTTTTTATTTTCAGTGACTAGACTTGTCAGTTTGGGAATTGTGGGAATAACTTGATTTCTCCAGTTTATTGTGTTTTTTCTGATGCTTTTTGGCAGTAGAAATGTTTAGATTTGAAAATGTAAGCCCTGTGTAAAGAAATGCTTTTAGCCTGAGATGTGTTGAGATGTTAGCATGTCATGGAGAAAAACTGAGAAGTCATAAATACGGCAGTTTGTTGCAGAGTTAGATTTGACCTGCAGCTAAAATGCAAACATTTTCATCTGGGTGGTTGGAAAAACGTACAAGAGAAGAGAGAGAAGAAGTCAGTCAATAATTTATTTGCTGACTTGAGTGAGGCCTTTTTGACATTACCTAGTGCCCACTGGATTGAATGCAAGTTCTGCTTGGTTTGATGGATCCTTGTCTTGGTGAATCTTTTCACGTTTTTAGCTCACTTAGTAGTTAAACTAAATCAGAACTTCTAGAAAAGGACCAGGAATTGTCAAGAACGTGTAAAAAACTAGTGAAATGAATATTTTTATGGAGATTAAAAAATTAATATTTCTGTACATCTCAGTGTTTCTATATCTTCTGTTAGAACACAAAGAGTTTTGGTATTTGATTTTGTAATAATGTCTTTCAGTTTGAAATTAAGGTTTTTCTATTAAAAAATATATAGAAAAAAATGAGGGATTGCCTAATGTTGTCATCAACATATCTCAGAAAAATGTCCCCAAAAGTCTGCTGTGTAGTTACATGTTTTGACCTTTGTTTTCTTGTATTTTATGTTTCCAGCACATAGCTGTCCCTCAATGCCTGGGTGGCATCCATAACCTGCTATGTTGGTAATATACATCTCAAGTTGAAAAAAAATCAGCAAGTCTCAAAGTTCTTAATGAGTAGCACCAAGTCCATTGCTTGATTGCTTTGGGTAGTAGTTAATTCAGATGAAAATCTAATGTAGGATATAAGAACCTTTAATGTAATATAGAATCCAACAGAATAAACATTGCATATACTCAGAAGTATTAAGTCAAGGAAGGGACTCATAATGACTGACTTTACCTTCGTGAATAACATGGGCAATAGAATTTCGGTCTTTCTTTCCTTCTTCTAGCCTATAACTTCTTTTGGGTGACATCATACCCTGCAGCAAAATCTTTGATCTTGACTTACATGGCAAAGGAAAATGTTCTGGGTCTGTTTTCTTCTAGTTTTGAACACTGCCAAGAACAGTATAAAGTACCCAGGAGAGGAAGACKGTAGCTATTTCAGTAAATCAAACAGTCCCACGAAATGTTTTCCAGTGCTAGAAAATTGTCTTACACTTAAATCATTGGAGAAGCCCCTGGCCTTTTTTGTCGACTAGCTCTCTCCAAAACAACACAGAGGGGCAGAAGGTAGCACAATCCAGGAACCAGCCCCAGCTAGCTGTGGGGTTTAACCTACGTTTTTCTGCAGAGGAAGAGATTTAATAGTATGGATGTGGGTTGTTCTGTGATGAATGTCCCTGAATATGATCTCACCAAATGCACAACACCAGAATCCAAACAGGATACTGCATTTTGCGTATTTGAGCTGTCAGCTGTGTTACTCTCCCTTAAAGAGAGTACTTAGTATTCCTTTTAGTGGAAGGATTCTTTCAAAAGAAAATAATGTAGCTCTCCTTCATTAAGATTTCTGGTTATATATGGGAACTGGAAATAATTGTCAGATGCTTGGTAACATAGATAAAGAAAATCTACCTCCCCTGCACTATCAGCAAAAATTGTGCTTACAGCTACCTGTATGCAGATTTAAACGACAAGTCTTCAAGAAAATTAAGAACAACAAGAAATATTTGTATTGTGCAAATGTTGCAGACTTAGGATGACGAGATGAGAACTAAATGCATACTTAGAAAAGAGAGAACATGTTTAATAATAACTGTATGATTAAATGCTTAAATTAGGTCTTGGTGTTCCCCTACAAAAATAAAAGAAAATATATTTTAAAAGTTTAAAATCTGTAAAAAACAAGTAAGGCAAAAAAACACAGAGAGGTAAAGAAAAAAATACTAACTTGTAAATTATATAAACTACTACCTAATAACAATAAATATCATCTTGGCAAGGGTTGTGTCTGTGAACCTTCTAAAGCAGTAAATCTTCGGGAGATATGTGAATGTCCAGAGAAGCAGAGCACTCTATGGACAAGGGACACACTAGGAATGGGAATAGAGACAGATAGAGAAAAGACAAGAGAAAATAAGACTGTAAGTATATAAACCATTTTCCTTTTTTGTAAGTTAAGTAATAAGTAGAATTTTTGGGGGAAAAAAAAAAAGACAAAACAGGAAAAAAGTGACCAAGGCTACCTGCATTTTTTATCAGATTTGCATATAAATTGCTTATAGTAGTTGCTTTCTGAAAGGTCATCAGCAAGCTGGATATGCCAAGAGATGGGAGAAAACCCTAGCAGTGTAGTGTTCCCGGTCACAAGAGTGAAGAAGAGTGGTGGCAACTGCCAACCTGTTTTATGTTGTGGCCATGGTTATACAATTTTCTAGTGGATCCTTGAGGTCTTCAGAGTTCCCTCATTTGATGATATCAATATGCCACTTCACGGTCTTTGTGTCTCTGTTCCCCTCTCAGCCTAGTGCAGAATGAACAGTACAGGTAAGGAAAGCTTTGCTCTGGTTTGTGAAGTCTTTCCTCACTGATGCTCCCGGACCCCAGCTGGTGCTGGCAGGAGTCACCTCATGCTCAAGTAGCCATGGCCAATGGTTTGATATCTCTTCGCTTTTCTGCACCATACTAGTCACCCTGGAGCAGGGGGATTTTGACCCATGGGTCAAATTCCACTGTTTCCCACATGGGTTTAAAATTAGATTCCATAGGGCAATATTGTCTTTGAACCAATTTAAATGAGACCAAAACTGAGGCCAAAGCATACTCTTACTCTGAATAGACCTGTCACAGGGGAAAAAACCTGTTACTGACAAAAATTACTCAAAGTAAAAGTTTCMCTTAAATTTTATATGCTCTCTGTAAAATCAGTTTTCTTTCAGAGTGTTAAAAGTGATGAAATACCTTAACGTGTAGCAGAAGAAACAAACATTTCCTGGTGTATTTAAACTCTGCAATTCATTAGCTTTCCTCTAAGGTGCTTCCACAGATCAAACAGTGGGCCTATTCTGGCAGGCCCTTTTTCAAGTCAGTATTACGTTTTCATATTGATTTCCATGGAATGTTTGTATAAAAACAATAAGTAATAAGAAAATCCCCTTTATCATCTATTATCACTGATGAAAAATATGTTCCTGGAACCAAATTAATTTTGCTTCCCTGAGAATCTGAAAGCACATCTTATCATGTGCAGCCATCTCTACAAACCACCCAAGGTGATCTGTTTGCTCACATTTCTTTTAATTGCTTATTCATCAGTTTATTAGAGAACCTGCTACTAGATAGCTCATGAGAGCATGCCTGCGTTTCTGAGTAATGTGCCACAGAGACAGCGAGCTGGCCTTCAGAGATCTGCCCCGCATCCTGCAACGCAGAGAATGGCAGTCACCCTGGCAAATTGACATTGCTTTTTGGCTGGCGGAATTAAAATGCCTCTGAGCTCCCCTCTGCTTCATACAGATTGCTTGCATTTCCTCCTCTAGTTCTTTTAAAGCACTGGGTATCTTTATGTTCTGTTGTGGTTTGCAATATAGAAAAAAAAGTATGTGAACCAATATATACATATTGATAAGTACAACAACGTCCAAAGGCCACAGGAACCAACTCTGCAAAGTTCTGAGCCACCCCTTTTCAGCTTCAATGGCAATATAGGATGCTCTGAGCTTCCCAAACGCTTTTACAGCCTAGTCCATTCAGGTCTTTTCATTGACTTCAACTGAAGGATCAATCTCTCCACTATTTACCAAAACTAACCTTTCTTCAGTTGATAGCATGGGGGTTGTCCRCTGAAAATTCACTACTAATGTTTACCCAGGTATAACAAAAATGTGGTTTGCTTTCCTGTTCTCTAGAGGACACACCTCCTTTCTTGTCTTTCCCCCACTTTCTTTATACTTCCTTTGGCAACAGCTGAAAATTGCACTTAAAAATATTATCATAGTTTAAATGTTGATTAAAGTAAACAGACTTTTAAATGGTGTTGCTTACTGAATCCATTAATACTTGGTAAGGGGAGAGCTCAAATGGTTCCTTTAAGTGATAAACATATAAATCTGTTTTAGGCTTTGTAAAATAAAGCATATTGATATGTACCTTATTATGCAGCTTTTCAATTGCTGCAGGGTGTTTTTTTATTTTTAAGAACCTGTCCCATAAATATTAAAGCACATCTCTCCTTAAAGGAAAAAAAGGAAAAGTGCAATCTGGATGCTAGGATAACTAGAAAGAAGCAATAAATTATTGCTGTAATGACATGCTAATTAAAATTTTGCTTGTAACTCATGTAAGTGTTTGAAGCCCAGCAAATTTCTCTTTTCATTTGTGAAGTGTGAAGGTAAATTGCCCAGTGACAGTGGGACATCGCTAACAAGTACAAATTGAATAACATGCTATCTTGCTCTATTAGTCCTGACTAGCATGTCTGAATTAGATATTCAGCACACTCCCCATTGTAGGCCTGATTGATAAATGCTAAGGAGAATTTGTCAAAACAACAGGGGCTACACCCAGTGGGACATCAATATGCTCCATTTAGTCACCCACCCGGCACTTCCTACATAGGATTGTCACATAAAATTAAGACTAGCCGCTAACCAGCCATCAAGCTTGCAGCAGACATCAGGCAGCCTGTGTTCTGTATGCATATTAGTCACATGCTTAACAATTTGGGCTGTCATGACTGAAGCATGCGGTGACCTCTGGAGCAGAGGTTGAATTTTGCAACTGCACTGAGACATCACGCTCAGCTGTTCAAGATTTTAGGCCATTTCCTGCCTGATCTGTGCACAGATGCACTGCCCTAAGCTATAATCTGTGGCCTAGTCCAAATGACAAATGGCACAGCATAGATTATTGCATTATATATTAAGTACTACAAGTCTGTAAATTATAAGTAAACTACTGTTCAGCCCGAATGTCTCCTCCAGCTTTTAGAACACTTTCCTTCATAAAGCCTGTCATGTGCAGGACAAATAAATATTTGGAAAACCAAGACGGCAGAGTTTAAAGACTGAAATGTACTGTTTTTCCTGCAATTAGCTGCTTGAATATGAAACAGTTTTGTTCCAGCTGTAATTCAATAAGTCATTGCTGGACTTGTTTCTCCTCTATCCCTTTCTTTTTCACTGAGAATTATTAGCAAATTAAGKTTTTTTTGTGGGCTCTGTATGTTGAACTATTTTTGCCAGATAAATGGTTGAAGCTAGTATTGTTAGCCACTTTACATAGTTCTTTCAGTATGGATTAGACATGTAATATGCAACACTAATAAAAATGAATACGAAATCYAAACATCATCAGTTCTGAGGGATCTAATTTGTCGTTCTATTATGCTTAGTCTCTGTTTATGCACTGAAGTTCTTGTTTATATGTGGAACAGCTGTAAAGAGTATAAAAAACCAAGCTAGAAGTCATTCACTCCCTTTCTTATTACTGAGCTGTAATACTTCAATGGGCTAAATCGGATTTTTGTTAGAATATGATTGTGTGCTTCCTATGTGTAGTTAGGACCCCAATATGTCAGTTATCTAATATCAACCACCAAATTCTTGGTGTTGAAAGAAAGAAATAAAGAAAGAAATAAAGGAGAAGGAAAACTGATGCCCATATAGCTCTAAGGAAAAATGTTCCTTGTTCATAGCCAGCTAATTTATCCATAAAGCTGCCCTATGATATCCTTTAACTCACAGTCAGAGATGGTCCAAGCAGAGGTTTCCTCTTGCATTTCTCTTCTCATTGACAGAAGTAAATAGAAGAAGTCACTTTTATTAAGGCAGGAGAAGGATTAGTACCCAACTCTATCACATTGTGCTGTGCCAGTCTGTAACATACAGGTACCCACAAAATGAAGGACCAGGGTTTGAGTTGCAGCTGTTCTGGTGGCAGGATCTAATGTCCCCATCACATCTTTATAAGCAATGAAGTTGATGGCCCTGCGTATTCATGGGTACAGAGATGGCTACTGGA
Organism: Oceanodroma leucorhoa; assembly: GCA_030449065.1. NCBI lineage: Eukaryota > Metazoa > Chordata > Aves > Procellariiformes > Oceanodroma > Oceanodroma leucorhoa. The sequence goes on from JASVER010000093.1 coordinate 1,779,161, forward strand.
GAAATCCATGTCTGCATGCCAAGTGGCACATGCTGGGAGGATCCTGGGTGAGTGACTTCAACTTTGGGTCCAGCAGATGGAAACTGCTTTGAAGAGCTCAGGTAGATACCTCACAACACCAGGTACAGTTCCAGAAGAAAAAAACCCAAACCCTCCTATTTGCTGAACTGCTAATGGAGATGTACCTCTTGTTGCCCAAGACTGCAACTGAAGCAAATATGAACTTTCAAAAGAGTTTGGCACTTTTTCTTTGTATTATATATCAAAGGTTTACAAGTCTTGTACCCATTCTCCTGTTGTGATTTGTAGTTTTACAAGTAAGAAAATGCTCATACATCTTTCTGGCCTTTAGACTAGCACCTTATAGCTACATTATGATAACATTGCCATTTGCAACATAACAGTGCTCCAGCCTAAGGTGAGTTCTGTTGTGTTTTCTAGGCTGACCACATCATGGCTCAAATACAAGATTTGATATGCATATGGAATAAATTACCTTACACTAAATAAGTAGGTGGGATCAGGACCCTTGAACTTGATAACTGGGTAACACCTTGTCTCTTGTTCCTCAGTGTAATAGCTTACAGGCTAAACAACTCTGTGACGTTATGAGCTTCTTTACGAAGTAACTTGCAACTTGTCATCCTGATGTCTGTCTTTATGCCATTTTGAAAGTTCTTTAGTTTGGATAGAAATCATAACAAGAAAATACTCTTTTACAACGCCAAATAAKGAGAAACATTTCAAAGGATCTTGTAGAAAAGTTTCACAGAGTTATGAGCTGTTTGACTTTGGTTCATTTAACCAATGGTAGAAGATACCAAAATAACAAACACCCATTTAAATACTTTTCTCAAGGATTTCATCGTATAACACTGATAACCACAAAAAGGTACTAATGAGATAAATGCTCCCAGAACCTTAGTCACCTTTTTGTAATTATTAAATCTAAAATAAAATTTAGAAAATATATACAGGAAATATTCAACTACAATGGTACTAAAAATGTTGACTCCATTCCTTATTGCCTAACTGCTTTCATTTCTTTGGGCATCAATTTTTCAGTATTGAAAATCAGTGGAGTATTTAGCTCAAATGGGTAAATTTTCCCTTCCTTTCCTGTGGTGATAAGACATAGAATCATAGAATCATAGAATAGTTTGGGTTGGAAGGGACCTTTAAAGGTCACCTAGTCCAACCCCTCGGCCATGGGCAGGGACATCTTCAACTAGATCAGGTCGCTCAGAGTCCCGTCCAGCCTGACCTTGAATGTTTCCAGGGATGGGGCATCTACCACCTCTCTGGGCAACCTGTTCCAGTGTTTCACCACCCTCATTGTAAAACATTTCTTCCTTATACCTAGTCTAAATCTATCCTCTTTTAGTTTAAAACAATTCCCCCTTGTCCTGTCTCAAGAGGCCCTGCTAAAAAGTCTTCCGTCATCTTTCTTGTAAGCCCCCTTTAAGTACTGACAGGCTGCAATAAGGTCTTCCCGAAGCCTGCTCTTCTCCAGGCTGAACAACCCCAGCTGTCTCAGCCTTTCTTCACAGGAGGGGTGTTCCATCCCCCTGATCTTTTTCGTGGCCCTCCTCTGGACCTGCTCCAACAGGTCCATGTCTTTCTTGTGCTGAGGGCTCCAGAGCTGGACGCAGTACTCCAGGTGGAGTCTCACCAGAGCAGAGTAGAGGGGCAGAATCACCTCCCTTGACCTGCTGGCCACGCTTCTTTTGATGCAGCCCAGGATACGGTTGGCCTTCTGGGCTGCGAGCGCACATTGCTGGCTCATGTCCAGCTTTTCATCCACCAGTACCCTCATGTCCTTCTCGGCAGGGCTGCTCTCAATCCCTTCATCCCCCAGCCTGTATTGATACCGGGGGTTGCCCCGACTAGGTGCAGGACCTTGCACTTGGTCTTTTTGAACCTCATGAGGTTCATACAGGCCGACTTCTCGAGCTTGTCCAGGTCCCTCTGGATGGCACCCCGTCTCTCAGGCGTGTCAACCGCACCACTCATCTTGGTGTCGTCTGCAAACTTGCTGAGGGTGCAGTCGATCCCACTGTCTATGTCATTGATGAAGATATTAAATAGCACTGGTCCTAATTCAGATCCCTGCGGGACACCATTCATCACCGATCGCCATCTAGACATTGAGCTGTTGACCACTACCCTCTGGATGCGTTCATTCAACCAATTCCTCACCCACCAGACAGTCTACCCATCAAATTCGTACCTCTCCAGTTTAGAAAGAAGGATGTTGTGGGGGACCGTGTCAAAGGCCTTACAGAGGTCCAGGTAGATGACATCGGTAGCCGTTCCCATGTCCACTGATGTAGTCACTCCATCGAAAAGGCCACTAAGTTGATCAGGCAGAATTTGCCCTTGGTGAAGCCATGCTGGCTGTCTCAAATCACCTCCCAATCCTTCACGTGCCTTAGCATAGCTTCCAGAAGGATCTGTTCCATGATCTTCCCAGGCACAGAGGTGGGACTGACTGGCCTGTAGTCAGCCTCATGTAACAGAACTGTTTACACAAGTTTTCTCTTTCTCCTTTGGTTGTTGGAATCAAAGCGGAAAATGAATAGAAGGGAAGAAAACTGGTTTTAGGATAGATGTAGGCTCTAGCTCTAGGAAAAGACAATAGAGGGTAGTGTAAATCTAAAGTAATTAATTCCAATGGGGTTCTCTGAGATTTGCAGTATTGTAAGGAAGGAATTTACCTTGCCCTCTAGAAAGTGCCTTTTTGTCTTTGCTTTTCTGGTGCTAAACTTTTATTAGAAGACATAATGATCCCTTAGCATACACCGATCTTCAGACTAGTTATGTTCAAGTTGTAGGTATTTGCCTCTAAAGAACACAGTTTTGGCCTGCTCCCTCTGATAAACCCACAATTCAAATGCTATCTAATCTAAGTGAATTAGTAAGTGAATTATCCAGTGATACTGGACAATGTACAGTGGAGGTGATGGCAGATAAGCTCTCAAGCTCGCATTTAGCTAATGAACTGGAAAGCCCTACACAGTCTGTGAAAATGAGATTTGTAAAACTTCTGCAATCTAGTGATTCAAATATATTTAAGAATAGTCCACATTACAGTCACATACCAACTGATTATTAATGAGTTAAGACTCATTTATAGATTAGTGTCAGACCCATGTACAGACTAAAAAAAATGAACTTGTCTTGTCTGCCATGAAGATTCTACAGGAAAAAATTGGGATCTGAAACAGTGATTGAGATTTTTTCCTAAAATACACAAGAACCTGCTTATATTTGTTGATGCAAAGGTAAAGAGAATGTATGGGAACCAAATGACCTCAGCGGGGTGTTACAAATTAATAACACTTTGTCTACAGCAAAGAAAAAAGGGACTATAAGCATACAAAGTCATCAGGAAAAAGACATGATCAGGAATTTATTCTGGGAAACGGGAATCATCATTGGGAGTGTAAGCTGAGGAGCATACGTGCAGGAAAGCTTGATCAGCCTTTCTCAGCAGGATCCAGTTCAGCAAACTGTGTACATTATTTCAACGCGTACGAACAATGCAGTTAAAAAACAATGAATAAGGTTTGAGTCCCAACTATAAACAAAGTCTGTAGGGTAGGCAGTAATTCAGAGAAAATGTTAGTCCTGGGTTCTGGTCCCGGCTGTTGAGTGTTAGGGGGAAATAATACTGGGAGGACATGTCCTGTTGGAACTTAAAGTTAACATTGTCCTCCGGTAACGATGCAAAAATATGTGGCATGAGCTCTGTACACAGCATTATATGTATGCATATATGCAATAGGTGACGTATACATAAAAGTGGTCTGCAATGAACAACATGTATTACTTTTTTTTCTGGAGAAATGTACATGGGCATTAAAATAGGAACTGGTGGCTCATGGTGATATTATAAAAAGCTGAAGTACAAGAGAATGAGAATTTTTACAGACTACTGGATAAAAAAATATCTCTATATCATGTTAAGTAATTAGTGTAACTACTCACTGAAAAAAGGAAAATAAAATCAAGTGTTGGCCAACGGGTAAGTTTGTTCTTCAATTGTTGATCATTTTTGTGCTTGAAGGAGGTTAGAAATGAAACCTTTTTTTTTTTTAATTGACACTTTCAATTTACCACAGTTTAGCACTGACTTTGTATACGAAATTGACTTTTGTATGAAATGTGTTACACAAAAGATAGGCTTACTCATCTATCTGCATATGCATTGTCCTACCCTGAGAAACACAGAAAGCAAAAAATTGATTTTTCCTAGCGCTACTAGCAAAAAGTTACTTAAGCAGTTTCACCCCACAGGAAGGCTAAAGCTAGTCCATAATGATGGTAGCTCCACTGAAAACAGCAGCCTGCTCACATTGCCTGGGGCAACACACAAATGATGGATAGAGTAACAGATGAATCTTCTCCTCATGTCCATTCTAATCTCACTCTAGTAATTGTCATCAATATCATCAGTGTCAGTAGCCTAAGCTACCAATCCAAGCCTGTGAGCTCCCCCAGAAGCGCTGGCCCTGCTGCTCCTCCTGGGGTTGGCCCCTCTGCCTGTGCAATCTGTGGCAGGCTCAGCACCAGGCCCCTGCTGCCAGCACCCAGGGAATAGATGATGGAGATGGAGCCTGGGTCTGGGGCCTCGGCTCAGGTGGGTGGCCCACGTCTTGCTGATGCACAAGTTGCAGCCTGGGAGGAAGGAAGGTTGTTGCAGCTGATGTAGCATGAAATAAATGCTGTAAATAAGCTGATGAATAATAAGCCAATATTGCTTTATGTTTGTAATTTCCTATGTACACTAAAAGCTCATTATGAATGTAGAAGTCAAGCATTCAAAACAGGAAATGCAAAAACTGAGGCAGTTCTGCAATCTGAACACAAGCCCTTGCATGATACCACTGGCCATTGCAGAAACACACACTGTTTTCACAAAACGTGCACTTTGCGCAGCTCCAGGATAAGCAGGAGGCCCTGTCTGTAGCGTTAGAACTATCCTCACCATCTAGCACATTGTTCCATGTACCATTTACTGTTTCCTACGCAACTAATTCAGAACACAGGATTGTTGATTCCCTCTTAGGCTTCTCTTTGGTAATCAGAGTTTAACAGGAAGTGTCCATAGACATTAATGAATAATTGTTTGATATCACTTTAAAGCGAAATGGTGACACGTCTTTTCTCAAAGAGGGAAACTGAGACACAAAAATATTAGTATCACATCATATAATTTTGTCATACCTAGTTTGAAAAATTAGGGTCTGTATTTTCAAGATATTTTGTATTTTTTGTCATATAGGTGTTTCCATCTGGACAGCCACAAAATTGTAAGCACTGAGTTAGTACAACACATAGTTAATACAGTTCATCATCACATCAAAAGTAGATAGTAGGGTAGCCACATATACATAAAAAAACTTCAGAAATATTATTGTTAGTGTAGGTGTTTTCAAAGTGGATATTATTTTGCTTTATGCCATAGAAAAAGGATTAAGATTCAGGCTGATCTGAAGACATGAAGTTCCCCCTGAAGTCCACAAGCGTTGTCTCCTTACACCAGAGTTAAATTAACCAAGATACTGTCTATGTTGCAAGCAGAGGTAAATTCACAGACCTGCTTGTGACTGGCTCTGCACTTTTAGATGGGGTTGGAAATGCTGATACAGGTGTGTGCTTTCTTATTACATCTCTTTATGCCTTAGACTACAGTTTATACTTGAGGGACCATATTCTCGGTTTCCTCATTACCACAGGCTGATTGTGTTCACAGCGTCTTCCTCCTGCAGGCTGCCAGGGGCTGGCCCTGCCACCGGCAGAAACAGCATTTGCTCTGCCATCTTCCTTACACTCTCTCATGCCCCCATACTCTCCATGCTGTGGCTTGAATGCCAGTGGAGAGCAGAAAGCACACAGACAGGAATTTACCATGAGCTCAGCACCGCGTCACTGCTAAAGTTTATTCCTGACAGTCTGAACTGGTATCTCTAGAGATTCACCTTGCCACTTCAGCAAGCTAGGCAGCTGCCACCTGGACCTTAAAATAACACAAAACTGATCAGTGCAAATTCATTGAATTCTGAACCAAAGCAGAGGTCAAGATCAAAATATTCACAAGGGAAAGAGTCATAGCAGAGCAATTATTTTGATAGGGAATATATAATTGTTTTCAGTTAGGAATGTAATGCTAAACTGCAGTTCAAAGGTTGAAGAAGTAAAGTAAAAAAATCTCTCTCATGGTAGCAAGGTGCTGCCTAGAGCTGGAGGAGAGTGAAAGGAGCGAGCCAGGCAAGGTGTGTTTAGCTTCCAGGCATGCCCGTGGAGTTAAGAAGCTAAGGAGGGGGAGTGGAGAGAAAGAGACCAGCAGCTACTGGTGCAACTGGTGCAACAGGTCTCTTGTAAGTAAGGGCAGGAGAGTCTGGCCAAAGAGAGAGTAAGCATGGGCTGGAAGTCCTCCTCTGGGAAGCAATGGCCTGAGAATGAGGGACAGGGTGAAAGAGGGGAGAGGGGATGGATGGGGAGGTGGGAAGGGGAAAGCTAAAAACAGGTACAGCTGGGGACTGTGGTGAACTCTAGTGGTTCGTTTAACTTCAGAAGTTTGGTGTTAGGTGAAATAAAATTCTGTAGGATGTTAATGCCCCCGGGGAGCAGGGGAAGAATAAATGACCTGTGGATTGGTTTATTGGTAAGAAACATTTCGTCTGCCATCTATAGAAACATGGGCTGGCTTCTTCCATACAAGGGTTAAAATTTACATCACTACTGGAGATCAGTTTAAGAGTGTGTGCGGGTTAAATACACTGAATCCTCATCCCATACACAGTGAGGCAGCTACAAGTCAAACATAATGACAGTGCTGATTAATTAGGTACTCCTACCCCCAGCACTTGAGAGTGATTTATTGAGACACATCTCTAACCTGATCCATTGTGCTGACTGGATTAATGGAGTGAGCTAGAGAAATTCACTGGCAATGTTAGATACAGAGCAGGAAAGCATTAACCCTTGGAGCTTTCTTATCTAGCCTATTGACAGAATATTAATTATGACAAAACATACATGTCTCACCTAATTATCTTTTGATAGCTAAGCATATATTTTTATTCATGCATGATGAAGATACTGGAGTGAAAATCATTTGCACATAAACATTTTAGAAAAATATGGAGATAACGCTGAATTTACAGGGTCCACTGTAAACAGGAGACTATAAATGTCTTCCTTTAATTCTTGACCATTTACTTTAGATTATTAGAAAAATTGATGGAGCAAACAAAAGAGGTTATTTTGGAATATAAATTGGGACATCATTAGATTGCATATATACAAACACTCATGATGCACTATAAATGCTGTGTTTTTCCTAGACCTGTCTCTAGCAGGCTTATCTTCTCAAACTTGGGCCCATTTCTGAAGTCATGTGGTTAAATGGCATTCCCTAGACCACACTTATACTCCAGGTTACTGGCTTACTCAACTTCAGACATCAGCTCTGTGTGGTTGCAAGTCGTGGTGCACGAGCTATTTTTAATACCTAACATACCCAGGTATCTGAGACAAATCAGGTTCATCCCGTAACATGGGAAGAATGAGCACAGTCTCCAGGCAGCCTTCAGGGGCTTCAGAGATTTCAGTCACTTCATCCTGGGGAGCAGGATCACCATCTCTCACACAACGATTGTCTGCTTCCAGCAGTGAACAGGGCTGTGAGTGCAGTTTATTCATCTAGTATTGCATATACTACTTCACATTTGCAGGATGATGTCCTTCAGTCATCACAAGTAAATGTGAATAAGTACTTATTCCATAGACTTTTCACAAACTCGAAGGATAGTTCTGTTCAAAAAAACAGATGGGCAAGAACAAGGAAGAGAGAAATTCACTAAACATTGAAAGCACTTTGTTTCAAGATTTTCAAAATGAAGCATTGCTGGTTTTAATTTTGATTTGACAAACAGAAGGAGGGAAAATAAAGCAAATAAAACTTTTCTTTTTGTGCCAAATAAATATTAAAAACACATATTTTAAAGCTTCAGATTTAGGGATTGAATTAATTAAAAAAAAGGAATAAATACATTCTATTTAGTACTACTGAATGGAAATTATGTTCAGTTAATGCAGAAAGCCACTACTTGCATAACTCTGATCACTCTATAAATTTTGACTGAGCTATGTCTAGACTTTGGGGCAGTTATGCTCTAATGTAGCAGTTTGCAGTCCTGGTTCCCCAGTTTTGGTATGCCCTGATGGATCCTTTCTGGCTTGCACACAGAGGCTTGCAGCAGTAGGAGAAAGGAATAGGGCATGCCAGGTACTGTCCCTGCAAAGAATGGGAACTTGGTGAAAGCCCAGACGTGGGAACTGGGAGCTGTTCTTGCTTCCTACTGTTCCCACACAGACAGGGCTGAGTGTCTATGCATTGTTACTAGCCATTTCATTCATAGACAAATACACAGAAAAAGCAAGTATATATGTTCAACTTATCCTGCATTATGTGCCCTCATTGAACTTGTGCTTCTAAGGCCCATTAAAAGGGGTCAGTTTGCAGCCCTGCTTGCAACTCTTTCCATGCTGTTATCTCCACACAAGCTCTGCAGTTATACAAAAGAGCTGCCAAGATTATCCAAGGTATATCCTCAGGTTCCTCCTGTAATATTAACATCAGCGAGAAGCTGGGTTATGATAAGTAGAGGGGAGCTCATCTGTCTTTTCAGGGACACCTTGTAGAGCCATTCTTAGCCTACCAATGCAATTAGTAGAGACACTTCCAGTGACATCTGTTCCAGTTACACCATAAAAACCATAGATCAGCACGCAGGGCCAGTCATTTCTGCTTGTAACTAATCTGCTACTGTAGAAGGATATAGGGAGAGTGGCTATAAAACACAGAATCATGGTATAGAATCACAGAGTGGTTTGAGTTGGAAAAGCCCTTTAAAGGTCATCTAGTCCAATCCCCTGCAATGAGCACGGACATCTTCAAATAGATCAGCTTGCTCAGAGCCCCGTCCAACCTGACCTTGAATGTTTCCAGGGATGGGGCATCTACAACCTCTCTAGGTAACCTGTCACCAGTGTTTCACCACCCTCATTGTAAAACTTTTCTTCCTCATATCTAGTCTAAATCTATCCTCTTTTAGTTTAAAACCATTTCCCCTTGTTCTATCACTGCAGTCCCTACTAAAATGTCTGTCTCCATCTTTCTTATAAGCCCCCTTTAAGTATTCAAAGGCTGCAATAAGGTCTCCCCAGAGCCTTCTCTTCTCCAGGCTAAACAACTCCAACTCTCTCAGCCTGTCCTCATAGGAGAGGTGTTCCAGCCCCCTGATCATTTTCGTGGCCCTCCTCTGGACCAGCTCCAACAGGTCCATGTCTTTCAACAACATCTCCTATTCTCTGCCCTGCTTCTTTTTTTTCTGTTATTCCAATGCGATCTACAATGCATTGACTTTTTCTCAGAGGGATAAATTATTCCATCACGAAGTCTTTTTCTTTCTGCAGCAAGATTTGTACCTCAGGTAGATTGTTTRAATATAATTTGGTCATCTCTACTCCATACAATATGCATTTTTGTGAAAACAATGTAGACTTATTCCAGATAATTATCCCAGATGATCTAGCTCTGTATAATATCACATAGTATGTTATTACTTGACCACAGACCTCTTTCTGTATAGCTTGAGGTTTGCCTCCCCAGGAATCTACTGCTATTAGCACAGTCAAGGAGAACAGAAGTCCACCCAGAATACTCAGATTGCTTATTGTTTTCTGAGCTGGGGGAAAATAAATCCATTCCTCCCTTTGACCACTCTATATAAATATTTCACGTGAGGACAGGGCTACAGTGTCTTAGTTAATACTTTTATTCTGTATTTTTATAGTTGTAAACTGGGCTTTTCATAAACTCTTTCTAGGCATAAGGACTAAGGACAAACTATCATCAGAATTTTAGATTTAAATTATCTCTTAGAAATGCAGGACCTTTCTAAGAAGGATAAAGTTCAGTTAAGGTGACCAGAACATCACCATTGTTTTAGCCTTTTGCCCTCAGGAAACAGAAGAGGTTGGAAAAAAAGTTTTCCAGACTGGGAAATCACCTTTGAGATCCCATGACTGAACCATCTGCCAGGCAGAGGAAGGGGCCTGTGAGCTGCAGGAGTAATCACTGCAGAAGTGGCCTTATCCTGGCATCTGGCAGTGCAGCCTGGATTTCTCTTGATGCAAAACTCTTAAAGCATCTACCGACCAGAAGTGAGGCAAAAGATGGATGTTCAGGAAGAAGTGCTTAATTAGGATGCAAGGGTTTAGTAACAAAACTGATTTATTTTCTTTTTCTTCACTCTCCGTGATCTGGACAACATGACAATAAGGGACAGTTCAAGGAAGGCAAGCATCAGGGTACTTTTTCATTTAAAATAGTCACTGGGATTTATAATCTAGCTGCCCGAGACATACCTGTACTGTAAATAATTATATCAGTTAACCAACATTAAACAACTAAAGGAAGAATAGAATAGAAAACATACACCTGTTTTAGGCATCACAGAGAAAATTCAGGTTAGACATTAGAGGCTGGTACAGGGGAATGGCTAAATGACGTCTCAGGGTCTCTAGTTTTTTGTTGGGAGTTTTTGTTGCCCCCCCCCCCCGAAGTGTAGACTTTGAAACAAACAAACAAACAAACAAAAGAAGGATTAAAATTGCTTATTTAAATTATTTGCTTTGCTCAAAATCAATCTGAAATTATTTATAATAGGAATGGGGAAGGAAGAAAGGTAGGAGACTGAAAAATGGCATGGTTCAAGTTGTGTCGTTGTGTGTAATATCCTCTCTAACAATAATGCCAAAGGTAGGAATAATGCTGGTGGGAATGTTACAAGGAGAAGGATTCCTTGCTGTGTGTCTTATACTCTTTCCCTAAGCAGTGTTACAAGTCAGAGTTAGGTGAAACACAGGTCTGTTCTAGGATAGCAATACTTATAGACCATAAGTAAAAATACTTTCAGGATACTTATGGTCTAATAAAGTACATGTATGTGTATATATATAAATGTTACCTAGATATTTACACAGATACAGTATAGATAACGTATAATTCACACACATGTTGGTTGTAAAATTTTCATTCTAAGTCAGCACCTTTTAGTTGGTGCCTAAATTAAATTCCTCTTACTCCTAATTGATTTCTTGAGAATATTTTATACTAGAAAAATTCAGTCTACAAGACAAAATTATAGTGTCTGTTTCTCCAAATTGCAAATCCTTCCAATTTACACTCCTCACTACCAGTTTTACCTTTGGACGATCCTGCTTGTACATCTCCTTGGCATGTGGCCTAAAATATTCTCTAGTCTACAGAGGCACATGATATAAAGCCAGGTCAGATTTCTTCTTGAAACTCTGCTTGTGCATCCTCTCTCCCTGTGATTGTTGTCTTTGAGATCAGTGGACACTGTTTAATGCACATTTGGACAGCTTTTTTTCTCACTGCCACCCCCACCACTGTTTTTAAAATAGTTTCTGTTAAGCATATCTTTTTGATCCTTATCTCACAGTTGTATGTTTCGTTGTGGTTACATTAGCTAGTAACTGGTATGATTCTGGGCCCAGCTAGAAGTATGTGAGATTGGGATCTTCAGCCTGAGCGAGCTGTGCATTCACATGTGAAGAGTGCTAGTTGGTGGCCAGCTGTATAGCACAGGAAAGCAGAAAGTCAAAAGATGGAAGGGATAGAGCATATACATCCCCTGTGTGATTGCATTTAGGGTGGGAGTCAGCAGCAGAAGCAAGAAACCAGGGCCATTCAATTATTTAGGGCATCTGAGATGTCTGCAGAAAGTGGGATACCTGACTCAGGACATAGGGGAGAGTACACTCTTATGGAGCAGCACCTGGAGACCAGGAAGTACATGATAAGCACTTCAAGTGGGACTAGAAACCCAAGTTAAGGGAATGAATTGCTCATTTAAAGTAATTTACTGACACTGTATATATATACATATTCATACATGTATATAGTCAGTATATATATGTGTTATTATACATTACATGTATGTATGTATTGTCCTGGTTTTGGCTGGGATAGAATTAATTTTCTTTCTAGTAGTTGGTATAATGCTATGTTTTGGATTTAGTGTAAGAAGAATGTTGATAACACACTAATGTTTTTAGTTGTTGCTAGGTAGTCTACTTTCTCAAGGACTTTTCAGCTCACATGCTCTGTGAGGTGCACAAGAAGCTGGGAGGGAGCACAGCCGGGACAGCTAGGCCAGCTGGCCAATGGGGTATTCCATACCATATGATGTCATGCTCAGCATATAAGGCTGGGGGAAGAAGAAGGAAGTGGGGGACGTTCGGGGTGATGGCGCTTGTCTTCCCAAGTAACCGTTACGCGTGATGGAGCCCTGCTTTCCTGGAGATGGCTCAACACCTGCCTGCCCATGGGAAGTAGTGAATGAATTCCTTGCTTTGCTTTGCTTGCGTGCGCGGCTTTTGCTTTGCCTATTAAAATGTCTTTATCTCAACCCACGAGTTTTCTCACTTTTACCCTTCCGATTCTCTCCCCTGTCCCACCCGGGGGAGAGTGAGCGAGCGGCTGTGTGGTGCTTAGTTGCCGGCTGGGCTTAAACCACGACAGTATATATACATATATGCATATGTATGCTTTAGTTTCACATTCACTGTAGTCAGTTGGAGTTTAAAACAACCCCAAAGTTTTACCTCACATGTAGAGATCTACGAGTGAGTAGAGGTTGGGAAAAAATCATGAGACACTGTTGAAGGACTTTGTATGGGGGTTGGGGCAGGGTTTCACTTTTGTGCAACTGACAGGGCAGGCTGGCAGAAGGGACACACACAAAAAGAATGTTATTTGCATGTTTGCACAGTTTCTATCTCAGTGAGATTACAATCGTAAGAAGTTGTGAGCCATGACAAGAGTTCCGAGCTGCTGCCAAAGTACAAATAGTAGTATTTTGGAGAAAATAAAAGCAAAGATGGACTCAAGGCCAATTTACTGTAGAGGGAAGAGAACATTTTTTTGTGTGTGTCTGACTGAAAAGGCAGAGCATGTACACAAAAATAAGTGTTTTTAACTTGCAGCAGGTCAATTGTTTTATGATAACTGTCCATGTGCACACAGTTTCCTCATAGAAAATGCTTGGTAGGTTGCCCTTTTTCTGTGGACTGAGAAACTATTCCTCATAACTTCAGTTTACTGCAGTAAAAGCCATGCACACAGGTGATAATGCAAAATAAAGAAAAAGATGTACATCCTAGCATGATTGTAATGTTAGAGGATGGAGGATGTGCAACTGAGACTGTCCTGACACAATTTGACTGATCCAAAGTCTCAGCTTGTGGGAGATCAGTGGGATATAAACCCAGTACTAATGATATTTTGCATGGAAAGAACATTTCCATGGAATGAAAGCACATTTTCTGCAACTGGGCTGCTATTACTCTCCTCTGCAAACAGTAATCTCTCACCATTTTTGCTGACTTCCTGCATTTCTGTTATTTCTATAAATAACAATTCCATGTAATAACTTTGTTTCCTCTCTGAAAAAAATTGCTACATCCCCTTAGAAAATTGAAGCAGATGGTAGGTTGTTCTAAGCAGTTAATATCATGCTTAGGTTTAAGCACATGCTAGAATTTGCTGTGTTCCTTTTAGAAAAGTGCTTGAGTTTTCCTGAATTAAATGGGATTTGAGCTCTTATGTTCTTTCCTGATTTGGAGTCTTCCTAAGATTTATTCAATCAAATGCAAAATCTTTATTCATGCCTCTATAAAACACATCTAATTTAAAACCAAAATGAGCCACTAAGAACATATAGTCCAGCCTGTTCTATAATAATCCAAAGAACTCGTCCAGATATGCCGATGTAAGGTAAAACATACTATATAAACTACTAGAATAAAAAAAGCAAGGCACTTAAGCAGCTGAGGAAGCAGAATCTCATTTTAACATGATACATTAAGGCAATATGATATTGATATAAAATACAAACCATATATGAAGCTCTTACTCAAGTAGCAAAGCATTTTTAAATAGGAGATAGTAATAATTCCTGGCTAAATGGAATCACTTTGCGCTTTTTAAGCATTAGGAAAGGGAAGAACAGAGAATGATGTAGCCTAAAACTCTTTAGTGGAGAGATTTCCTTCCAGATGCCACTGCAACTTTCTTTGGGGATCAAAAAATTCCCAACTGGTGCAGTATTATTTCATGAGGACTTCTTTTTTCTTCAGATTCTTCTAGAGTCCTCTGTGTGCATTGTTATAGGATGAGATCAGCTTCCAGTTGCAATTAGGAATGTGAATAACATCTGCCACATTTGTTTTGTTCACTCATGTGAACACCCAAGGGAGTGAAATACATAGAGGATTGCTTTGTTTGGAGAAGGAGTAAGGTAACATATTTTATAATTTTATCATTTCAATAGCTAAGGCTATATGTTTATATTAGAGAAGGCAGGATGAATAAACATACTTTGCACCTGATGAGAAAAGGATACATCTTATGAGATCCTCTGTTCCTGTAGGTTTTTATGTCTCAACCTCAGATCAGTCCCTCTCATCATCACTTCATAAGAATAAATGAAAGACTTTTTGAAGGGATAGGCAATTTGTCCCCATGCCAGTACCATGTGTTTGGTTTATTTTTTTTCTGCTGTGCTGTAAAAGCCTTGTGGAGGTAATTCAAACTTCCATAAAGAGATAAAAATGAGAGAGAGAACGAGTTGAAGTTTAGACAACAATTTCAGAACTATTAGCAATATTGGCACCCTATGCCCTTTCCACACAGTCAGTAAACAGGTTAAAGAGAGGTTCCGTGCCATCAGGATCCATAGCTTTCCAATTAGTGCCAGACCTTCCATTGTTTCAGGTAAGGTACAACAGACAAACATGGTAACTATACCAGAATATGTATCCTTCATACCCACTAATTAATAGAAAAGAAAAATGAATAAGGGGAAGGTATTCCCACATGTAGCTGAACATTAATTTTTACTTTTTTCTTTTTATTTCTTTTCTAAAAGTCTCCCAGCTTCTAATAACTTTTTTTCTATTATACACTCACATTGTCACTGCAAAACATTAATCAAATCAGTCCTAAATTTTTACCGGCAAATCTTTTTAATACTTTATCTCATTTCCGATGAAGAAAGTACAACACTCAGATCGGAGCAAAGACATCAACCTCTGAAAGCAAAGCTCTAGAAATACCTCCTCTGCTTGGCCTGTGCAGCTACAGTGCCGAGAGGTTCATCCTCCACTCAAGTGCAGGACACAATAAGACTCGAAGATCACATGTACTTCTCATGCTGGAATATGAAGGTAGAGAGAAAGAGGTAGGCAACACACCGTTAAATCATCTCTGTGCCTTGGGTAAGGAGAGCATCAAGGTCTTCTTTCATCACATCTCAGGCATGGGGGAGCCCCTGTTGCAGGGGAGTTCTCTAAATCTGACAAAAGCCAATCTCTGTCTCTACCATGCCACTATTAATGCAATCATTTAGATCAGAGCAACAATTCTTTTCTACTAAACCAATGGCTGCTAAAGTCAGGTCCACCTACAAGGTTGTTTTTTTCATTTACTGGTAATTTAGGCTTCAGTTGGTACCCCAGGTAAGATTATATTTCTCACAGTGCTATGATTTCTATGTGATTTTCAGGTACCCTTCATATTTTGATCAGGCAGGGAAAAGCCTAAAGGATCATTTGGTCATTGATAAAACAGAGAAATAGAAACAATCAAAATGTCTGGAAATGTCTTAAAATAGAGACAAAGTATTTATAACAATTACCATTATTTAAAAATACGAAGCTGATAGTTTCAGGGTCTGACAGCAAGTTAAGAGATGGAAGTTTCATATATATTTATGCAGTGGTCAAATATAATTTGCTGTAGAATATTCAGCTCTCCCTCTGTCATAGCACAGAAAGTCTATATGCTCATATGCACACACATGTCAATATCAGATGAAGACTAAGAAGGCATTACAAGGCAGTTATATGTAGTCCTTTGAGTTTTTTGAACACTCACAATGTACACCATGACATATTTCAGTCAAATTTTTATGTGGGAAGGAATTTTGAAAGTATGATGTGCAAATATGGTTCCATAATAAAATAAACAATGTTTGTGTAAGATCTACATGTAGTCTAACATTTTCACGAAAGTCCTCTCTGTTCGGGTAGAATTTAAATGCCTTTGTTTCAAGATTTTTTCTGTATTTGTTCTTAATACTTCAGTTAAAGTTATCATCAAAGGTTTCCCCTGCAATGGTATTTTATTCCGCGATGCTGAGCTCTAACTTCTAGTTTTAGGCTTCTTGATTTCACTGGATGTGCTCTCTAGCCTTTCAAGTTTATTTGTATTGGGCAAGAAGCCAATAGTGTTAATGCATGGAAACCAGGTAGCTGTCAGGACTACTGCAGCAGCATGTCTAATTTTGTTGTATTAAAGCTGTCGCAAAACATTAAGTAAGAGATTATATGAAATATGTGTAGGGCAAATAGTTTATAATTTAATAAACTAATAAAATTTTGAACAAGCTAAAACATGATCCCTTTTATGTTTTTTTCTCCCTGTTTTTCCTTGTTTGCTCATGTTATTCCCCATTCTTTTCTAAATCATTGCTGAAAATCCAAGCGGAGTTGTGAACACGTGTCTGTCTGTCAGTCTACCTATTTGTATATATATTTATATTTAAAATCTTTTTCATGAATGCGACAAAGATCCTTTATGTAGTTCTGTTCCCCTGGTTACCTTTTTGATGCTCATGGAGAAGAAAGTAACTCTGACAACCTCAGTATACTATGCCAACAACAGTGAAGTTTTAGTCTTGCTTAGGTCCTCCAGATGTTACAGCAATACAATAAGATCATAAATGGATATACTGCTTTGGCCCTAGAGTGGCACAAATACATTTTTAGTTCCATTTTATGAATAAAATATTCATCAGTAATAGGGTGTTATGCCATGTCCATTTCAGAAAATAGAAGCTACAGGAAACAGTACATTCTGTCTGAAGAAATGTGGAAATGGAAAGTGCTGACGTGATAGCAAAAGATGAAACTGCTATACAGATTCCCTAAGATGTCTCAAGAAGTAACACTTCTTCATGAAGCAATAGGAGTCAAGACTTAGAATAAGTAGTTGCAGAAGTATCTATATGAGAGAATACGGCTAGATATCAATGAATTTACCTATATTATTGAGCTGATTTGGCCACCATTTTTTACTGATCCTACTGCATGGTTGTTCACATCTCACATATATTCATTCTTCTGCAGGAGGTCTGGAGTGATAGCTAAAGGAAAAACACAGTGCAGGTTTGAAGACTGTCAAGATCCCACACACTTGCATGTCTGGGTCTGGTCCAGTACTTCACCACTAAAAATAAAGATACCTTCAGTGAAGAAGGTGGTTCACAGCAGCCATCTCTCTGCTGACTACTACTCCCTCCATTTTAATAAACCAACTCAGGTATTTAGACAGTGTGAATAAACTTTCTTTTCTCCCACAAAAGTTAAATGAAATAGGGACTGTGGTAGGGTGTTTGCTCCAGACTCACTACTGCTGTGTTTTGCTCTTAAATTTAACATGCAGATTTAGCCTGATTAACCGTGATCTGAGGTCAAAGACATATAGTGGCACATGAAAGGACAGCTGTCTACACAGTTTCAGTGAGACAATGTTTGCACGAAAGACCCCAACTGTGATAGTGTTGCAGATCTTTCAAGGAGGCTTCTGCTTCTCTCTGTTCTCTGAAAGGCTTTCTCTGCAAATTTTTGTTAACCCAAATGGTATTGTTCTTTCCTTGATTCACTGACTCTTTCTTCACAGATTTTCTTATATTTCAGTTCAAAAAGGAGGCAAGCTTGTGCTGTTCAGCCTTACAACAAGGTGGTGGGAATAATGTTTTTCTCTTGTCTTGTAAACCGTGTTTTAAAAAAACCAAACATGCTAGCCACCACTTGCTTTTTGTCTGAACGTTGAATCTGACAATGTCTGTTGTATGTACTGTGAGAGAAAGGAGACTAAAACCATGTTGTAACATAAGCTAAAGAATAACTTGTATAAATCTTATTTTAAGTCAGGCTCTCTTCATTGAAAGGATTCTGGAACCCGGGAAACAGAGAGAGAGGGGGCAGAAAAAGAGAAATTTCCCTCCTTCATCCTTCCTTCAGTTCCCTGATAACAGTATTGACTGAATGGCAGCAGCTCACAATGGAGGAGAGGTGATCAGCTGTAAATTTGCCCTAATTCTTCCTGCCTCGAAGAAGTGAGGCAACCCAGGCTGCCAAAATGTGGCCCTAGAGTTCCCCAGGGAAAGTCAAGCTGGAAATGCTGTAATGTAGAGTTGGGCCTTAAAAGTGTGAAGGAGATGCAAGATGAGACTCAGGTGGAGGTTTCTGACCTGTAGCTAATGCCCTGTAGTTTCAGACCCGATTACACTTGRCACAACTATGGCTCCAAGCCGCTCATACAGATTCTTGGTAATGTAAAGGTACAAAACCAGGTAATCAGAGAAAAAGTAGTAAAAACAGGTATCTACAAAATTTTAGTCACCTCTAGGATTGCTAAACAAGATTCTTTAAGATCATTGTTACTGGCTCCATGCATTTTAGTTCAACCTCTGCACAAGTACCCATTAAAAGTGCAGAATTTAGAACATCCCCAGCTGGAGTTAGTTTCTCTTGTAGAATTTCTGGGAAAACCCAGAATCCAGAGTCACTTAATTTACCTGCTTAGTTCCAACAATGGTCTCCTAACAGTGTTATCTAGGCCATAATTAATTACACGTGTATAATTATTTCTAATTATTTTTACACAAACTTTTAATAAACACTAGAGAAATGGAAATTGTAACTACAGGCTTGGAAAACATACTCAGCTGTACTCATTTAGGTGAGTTATTGGCTTTTGAACTGAATTCAATAACATAAAAATGCTTCTGATAATGCAGATTTCAGAAATTAAAGACATGAAAGCATCTATCATGGCTACGACAAACCTGGTATAAAGAATCACCATATCCTGCTGCTGAAATAGTTAACAAGTAATTTGGCACACCACTGGGAAGTAATTTCTCCTATTTGAGTGGGGCTAGTGCTAGCATTCAATCTTGAAAAAACATTTCATTCAAAAATCTGTTCACAGACTTTTTACATTTAAAGGAATTCATAAACCGTTACAAAGCTATTTCAGCAGAAGTACTGAAATGGAAAAAGGGACTTTTCATCCTACATTCATCTGCCATTGTGGAAATTCAGAAAATTCTTTACACTTTACTATCAAGAAAACTACATAAGTATTAGCCTTGTCTAGAAGAAGAGTACTCAGTGAGTATTATACAAGGCTCTTGACAGTTTGTTTCCTTCAGGTACCGTGATTTTATATTTGAATTTGACCCAAGTGATGTGCCGAGAAGTATTCAGCTGATAAAAAAGAGTCATCTGTGAAACTGTCATATTTTTGGCTCATTTTAATAGGCAGTGGTTTCATGTCAAAGAGATACTTCACATTTGTTACAACAGGCAGCAATTCTTTTTTTGTTAGGAAGCTGCAAAACCCTGATTGGAGCTGCAGCAAGCTTGTCACCAGAGACTCAGACTCAAGCCCTTTCAGTCATACAAGCCCTCTGCAATTTGCTTGGCAGAAAACTGGCACAAAAATTGTGCCACTGAACTAATGAGAAAGAAAAACTCCTTGAAGCCGGTGGAATTTTGGACAACCTCATGTTAACTGATCAGAGTGAGACCACTACTTGACCTTCCTTATTTCATATGTGGTTTTTAGTCTGATTCTCCTCAGAAATGTGGTTTATGCAGCTGTGTTGTTTGCCTGCTGGCTGTCCTATCCTAATATTTTTTTTTGTTCTTGGCCGTATTCAAACAAATTCAAAAGTCAGTAGTGGTGGAAAACTTAAGGAAAATTATGTTTCTGCAAATTTCATTGAAAATCAATGTAAATAGAGGAAAGATCCAAATCAGTGCTCCTACTGAGGAACAAATATTACATACTGTTCTTGGCAGCAGGCTCTTTGCCAATTGGCACAGGAGTGCTGGCGAGCTAATCAGCCAGCACACAGCTCAGGAACTAGCTGTAGCATAAGCTGCTGCTACCTGTGAACGAAGGCATCACAGGGACTAGGGAGGGGAAAGAAGTTACTGTGGTTTGAGGATAGAAGTGAAGGGATTTGTGGAACAAAGCATAGAAATCCATAAGAAATCAGGCTTCGTTAGTTGCATTGCTCACCAACAACTTTGTTTTATCTAGCCCTAAATGTATTACAGTAGAAGGAACTTAAACACTGTAATAAAAGCAGTGTGCAAACTGAAATATTTTGGATATAACTGAAACAGGAAAAAAAAAAAAATCCACCCTCCCCCTGTTTCCATGAGAGTGTGCTCAACTAAAAGTAAAAGAGAGAAACAAAGTGAACTGAAGGTTATTCTCCTTTGAAGCTTGTTGACTTCATGCCATAGTTTTATTTGCTGCATAAGCAGTGGGAAATAAGAGGTATAATTATATTAAGAGAAAAATATTCATTTGTATTATTAATAATTCCTTTATACAGGTATTATTTCTAGAAGTATGTTTCAAAATCTCATAGGTAAAACTCAATCTGAAGCCATCCATAAGGTGAAAGCTCTTCAGCACAGTATAAGGCTTAGAAGTATTTTCTATTTGTTAGATATTGTGAAGTCAAAAAGGAACTTCCTTTGTAAAAATATGTGGGGGATGAAATACATTGCGAGGAGAGTGGTAAAAACCTGGAGAGGCAACACACTCAAATATTCCTACATTAGCAAGTATTCCTTGCAAGCCCTTTTCCTGCAGAGTCATTGCCTCCCATGGAGGCTGTTTGGGCACATTGCTCAAGCAGAATCACTGCAAGCCACTGCCACTTGGCAAGGCAGGAGGGTCTAGCTGAATTTACCTACACTGCAGCTTTTGGAAAGGACGTGCCTGTGGTCTTCTTGAGTGCCTAACTAAGGTACTTGATAGCCCATTAGAAAACAGAACTATGTCCCCAATCCTCTTTCCACTATTCTCTCTGATGAGTGAAGTAAAATCTCACTAAACTCAGAAGTCATAGCCATGAACTTCAAGGCATTAGTCTGTATAAACATTTGCCAAAACTCTAAAGCAGATATTGATGCACACAAATTGCTATTGTATATTCTGTGATGGTGATCCATTACACAAATTTCTCCTCTCCATTAAAAAAATAGGACCTTTTAATGTTAATATAAGCCTTAGGCTTTATTAACATTTAATGTTAAGTGCCGTTAGTAGGTTGTTAGAATCACATACACATCTGCATGAAATCACTAGGAGTCTTTTCATTATCTTCCGGGATGAGATGATGAACTGCTGAAAGAGGAGGAAAGAGTTGTTATGGATCTCAAATGTCACTACACATTAAAAAAAAAAATCCCACCAAAAAATATGTAAAAAAACAATGAAAAGTTAGGAGGTTGGCTGATTGGCTGATCTGCTGATCTGATAATGCTTCTATAAGCTTTATTGTGAGCTTCTACTGAATTGATTTCAAGACTAAGATTTGCAGGATACAAACCATAAACTGTTAACGACAAATTGAGAAATTTCCCTTTGTTATTGAAACATCACATGACTCAGATTTCATTAGTCAGATAGCTGTTTCACTTTAAAAGTCCTAAATGTTGTAAATGGCTATTTAAATCTTACTCAATTTTTTGGAAAATCCTAATTCATTTACCCACTAATTACTTAACAAATAGTATGCAGTGAAATGAAGAATGGGTGTTAAAACAAAATGGTTTATAATACCTGGCGCAATTCCCAGAAATCAAGCCATTTCACATCCTTGATGCACTGCCAGATATGTTTTTGTTGTCTTCCTCTGTCAGTGTAAACAAACATGGTGGTGGCAGCTGGGGGGAAGCCGGAAGGGCTCGAGGTTGGACTGGCTTTGTCTTGTCTACAGCACATCTCCACCCCCTGCTACTCCCAAATGCTTCTGCAGATCTGATTTCCCACATTACTGCAGCATAAAGGAAGTTTAAAAGAGCTGCGTGTATACTTCATAGGAAGGTAATAAGGCATTGCAAGACTAACTTCACACTTCGCTCGTCTGTCAAGGGGGTCTCCCCTTCCCAACAATACCCCAATGTTTTGGTAGGCAGGCTCCAGCCCACTTAGGCAGCGAGGAGGCACGGGTGGAATGCCAGGTATGTCTACAGAGCAAAGTAGTGCAGGCAGCCTGACGCCAGGAGAGAATAGGCAGGTACCTATTGAGTTACAGGATTTCTACAAATCTAATCCACGTGTAATGTGAGACTTATTACAGAGTCAGCCTCTGCCAGGGCTGTGAAAAGTCTGGGGATATGAACAGCCCCAGAAACAATGATCCCAGTTAACTCATTGCAACCCAACATCAGTTGACCAAAACTAATGCTCTGTTATCCTTGTAATTCATGTCTTAAAAAGCGATTACAAGCTGTATCTTACCAAGTATTTAATAGCAAATGCAAGAAATTACTGATAAGACTGTGGGTGACATTGTGTCTACACTGCAATACCGTGCATTTCTAATGAAGTTTATATTTATTGACTGATATGTGTAATATATGCAAATTAAGCAGGAGCATTTAACATGGGAAACATTTTCATACATTTGAAACAATAAAACCATTCTCAACTGCTAGTAATACAAAGAAAAAAATTCAAATCTTGCCAAATCTTATTACAATTAAAAGAAACCTTGTTGGTTTTTCGGCACAGTGGGAATAAACTGCAGTATTTAAAAATGGCTCTCTGCTACAAATCTGCAAATTTCTTCAGTCACTATAACGGATAACAGCTCTGATAGCCCATTCAGCATCTACTCATCGGGCATCATTTTAGTCATGCACCTCCGGTATTGTATATTTTCAGCTATTAAAGTCTTTCCCTCACTTGATATCTTACCTGACTTTATGAAATAATTAAGCATAGCCTTTCTCAATCAATTAACATTTAATTTGGATGCTATTGACCATAAAGAATAAATCGATTTTATACTGTGCTTAATGAATATTCATATTTCTCGAAATGGTCTGCAGTCGTTCAGGTTATATTTGAAAGCCAGAAACTCAGAAATGTTAATAAATGATGTTGAATCCACACTCAGAGTTGCACCTTGCAACCGACTAGTGATTTTCTTCCTTTCCTCAGGCTGTTTAATGGCTACATGACACCTTTAGAAAAGGTCAACTGCTATGGGGTGTGATATTATCAGTTCATCAGTGATACCCATCTGGCTATTTACTGACACATATATTCTACTCTAGCAACAAAAAGTAAACAAGGTTTTGGAAGAATAGCAGCCCAGCCATGACAGAAGTTGAAAGTTCGTTCAGGCTACATTAAGAATGATTATTTTGTCCAATTTGTAACCATTTTGTGACTGATAAAATCAGAACTTTAGAGTTCATTTGTAATTACAAGTTTCTCCTTGCTACTAGCATTGCAATGTAGAAATAATATGCTGACTGGTACATGGAATGAGAATATGGAGAATACATTTTATATTTGACTCATTTGACCCAAGTGATGTGGCAAATTTATGTCTCTTATTTTTCACGGTTCACATAATTTGAGAATCTCCTGTATCTAAAATTGGAGGAAGTGGCTAGAAATGGCCTATAACTTGCTTCTGCTACCTGCGTGCTTAATGAGGGCACCATCTTGGGCCACACCAAAAAAGAGCTTAAAATCTGCAGAAGCTAACATTGCAGTCCCATGTCTTAAGCACCAGATCCCCGTATGGACGTAATCAGTGCTCCCTGTCTGATGATTGAGAAAGGCAAAGTATCTCCTAACAGGTTTCACAGGAGCTACCACGTTGTGGAGGATGCCATGTAAACCAGCCAGTTGGAAAGTGTTAAAGATGTGAGTTTACTAAATGTCTGTCTAGGATAAATCTTTGCTTAGTACTATCTGGACAACCCACTTGTTCTGTACAGCCTGGAAACATAGTTTCACAGTGATTTTCCCATCTTGTTAAAAAGGTGGAACAAGGATTATTCCTTTCTTCATTCAGATTCTTGGACCTGCCACCCAAACTAAGGATCTCAAAACCAACCCTCGCATGTAGAAGCCTCCCATGATCTTGGACTGTAAATGGTGACAACCAAAGCCTGAAAAGAATATGACATTTTGGAACATCATTTTCCCTGCTTACATACAATTCCAGTATTTCATCCATCTCAACTAGTAAGAATAAAGCTATTTATTTCCTCCTGACCAAAAAAATAGTAATGAAAGATCAAAGCAGTGCTGCTTCTTGATACTTATATGGTAGTTGCAAATGGTTATATATTTGCTTTCTTACAATTTACTACATTATATCTCAGTAGAAACTTTTAACTCCATTTGCTGGGATCTGGACAAAAGTTGATGCTTAACGTTTAGGTTGTCACATGAGGTCTCAGCTTGTCTAGCGTTCTTTACTCCTCCTTTTCATTAGTCTTATCCCTGCTTAACCTCTGTGGTAGGTAAAAAGACATTGCTAATCAATGCTTACATTGTGTAAGCCCCTTAAAAATAGCATTCAAAACCTGGAAAAACAAGAATGTACAGGGTAATCTACAGTAATATTTTCAACACTAGGAAAGCTTTTGGTTGGAATGATAATGCAAGTGAAAAGGTAGCAACTTTTAAGACAGTCTTCCTGAAGATATAAGCACATTAAACCAATGAGAGTGCAGTTGTCTTTTTTATCTTAAAGCAGCAAAATGGAGAGTTTCAGCAATCTCACCTAATAGGTTCCACCAAATGTTACAAAATGCTATGTAAATTGTCGGCATCTGTTGGATTTACTGCAGCTTTGCCTTTCAGTTATTCAATAGACAGAATACATGAAATACAGTGGCCATGTCTTTGCAACTAAATGGATACAAAATTTTCTGGATACATTACTCTTTAACACATACAAAAAGGTTTAGCTTATTAACGCATGCTTGGTTACTTTCCACTTAAGTGTAGAAATTCTAGCCTTCCCAGACTTCACTTACATTTATCTAAGACACATTCTTTTTCTCTAAATAAAATGTTAAAGCCAATCTAAGACTGGCTATGTTTGGTATTTTGGGGTTTGTTTTGGGGTGTGTGTGTGTGTGTTTGTTTTTTTCTGTTGGAGACCGACCTTGTAACATTTTCATATTGACTTAGCATCAGGCTTTTAAATTTAGGTATAGTTACAATAAGATTAACATGTGAGTAAATGTGTTCAGATAACCAGCTTCCTTCAACCCTATTATTCACATGTGCAGTTGTTCATAAACTGTGTCCATGCTAATAATTCCAATTTGGTATCCCAAAAGATCTGCAAAATAAAGCTGTTTAAGAAATACGAAAAACCTGCCCTTTTTAAATGACACTCCTCAAAATACTGAAAACATTGTTTTCTTATCTACATTTAAATTATTTTAGTTCTATTCTAAATTGTATTTGTTTGTGAGAAATTTTCTTTTTTCTTTAAGATCTCTAAAAGAGATTTAAAAAACTGATTTTATATTCCTAAGCCTCTTACAAATGTATAAATGATAAATCTCTTGCATGTTAATTTCCAACCCACACACACTCTCTTTCCTGAAAGCCTCTGGAACCTTTCAAATATGTAAAAGATAATTTATAAATAACTCATCCAACTACTATTTCAAACACACATGAGGAATTTGGCTCAGTGACTGTTATATACTATTGAGACTGTATGTAAATGCATTGTTTGGAAGAGGTGCACGATAATCAGGTCAGTGAAGCCCTTGTGAAGACAAGAGAAGGGCAAGCATCCCTGTGCTGGTGAGCTGAATTAGTTGACTAACAACAAAGTAGTACTGCTAAAAGTGAAAGCTGGGTTAGGGTAGTCACCAGAGCTGTTTAATAGCTGACCACTTTTTCGTGCTTTCCAGAAAACGCAACAGATATATCAATGTAAAAATATTCAAACTGAACACTTAATGCACTGATACAGAAGCTAGGAATTTTGCTGCACATTTTTCACTCATCAATCTTTAGAGACCTTTGAAAGACAACTAAGAAACATAAGCCATTTGTAGGTTTATTGACAACTTCTTATAGGGGTGTCTGCACTTCACTAGAAAATGTTTATGTGTCTGAAATACAGAAGATTTAAAAACTTTTAAAATTTACAGACATTTTTATTATTTCCCCTATTCACACTGTATTTATAAATTTAAGGGATGAGTTAATTACTTTGCAAAGCAGGCAGCTAGCTGGAAAATCTTTTCCTAACTGTTTCCTCGATTCCTCAGCAAGATCAAGGCTCAGGCCATACTTTGAACACTTTTTGCAAGGTAACTGATACAAACCAGCTGGTTCCACAGTCACCTCTGCCACCCAGTCTCTTTGCTGGGCTCATGCTTGGAAGAACAGAGCTCTGGGAACCTGTTGGCAAATTGGGCTTGTGGCACAGCCCATGCTCAGTTGAAGTTAAAGGCTGAGACCTGTGGAGACTATTCCAGGTCAGCTGGCAAAGTCAGGTGCCCTCAGCTCTGTGCTATGGAGTTCAGGTTCAGGTGGCCTCTTCATGGAGGCCTGGTGGACCATGTGGGTGAATGGCTAGTTCATTTTTGACAGTGACCTTTGACCTACCTGGCTTTAACTGCGTAACAGCACACAGTAACTAATATTTAATGTCTTGATTTACAAGTCTGCTGTTGTTAACAATTTTTTCTGCCTTGCTTTTGGCAGAAATTTAGGCTCTCTGGAAGTTTTTCTCCCAGCAATGAAACTAAAGACTGAGGATGAGTGCCAATCTTCACAAAAGTAAGCTGTTCTGTTTTGTGCAATTCTAAGAAGTTGCTTTTGAAATGGCTGAGAAATGTGCATTTTCTACAATATGCTACATGTGGCTTTAATTAAAAAACAAAAACTCCCCTGAAAAATTATTTTCAGTCACAAATGCTAGGACAGGAGCAGAATGTGGTAACGCTGGCTATGAATTGCTTTAAGCTTGGTTGTTTGTAGCTTCAGGAAAGCTGTGTTGTTTGAAGCCTGTGCCAGTCTTTGGCCATATTATATTTGGAACAGGTTCTATGATCAAAAAAGAAAAGAAGGGCTCCACAGCTCTGCCTCTCGCTTTGGAGAGACCATCAGATCTCTTCACTACTTTGGACATGATAAATTCCTAGTCACAAGAATTGTCTCCACTTTGTTCTGAGTGACACTCTGATAGGTCTGTCTTCTTCAGCTCATCCCATGGAGCAACAATCCAGTCTCCTCCTACCCCAGAGACAAGCTGAGGCTGCTTTTATCTGTATTAGTGGTCTCTCCTGAGGGGTGCAGAAGAGCCTACGCTACATCTGTGTCACACGCCTCACTTGCAGGATGGTGCTGATATTCAGTTTCAGCTCTCATGAGGAGCAATGGGTGCCAGGTTTACTATTTTTGAGAAACAAATGCCTAATCCCTCCTTTTGCATGCATTGGGCTGCATGCAGACTCAGGCATTGATTGTTGCTGCCTCATATAATCTAACTTCTGTTTTCAAGCTTTGCTTTGCAACTGTTGTCACTTAGCCTTCTTTTGGCTCCTTTGCAGGCAGAGATTATGGCAGGATCAAATGATTCAAGGAGCTGGGGATCTCAGCAGAAGTTAAAATGCCTTTGCCTTAATCTAGTTGTGCTTTCTTTTAACCCTGGCCATTTTGCACAGATCCTGAGTCAGCTAATGCTCAGCTGTTGTGTCAGGAGTGCTGCCACCTGCCCAGCCCTGATAYCCTGAGCTGATAAATGTCATCAATTGCCTCCGGCATAAACGAACGGGCCACCACCCAAATGATTAGCCTGGAAAACAGCCTATGTATCTTAATAGCATCATAAAGATGGGCTTTTTAAATTAGATCTTCTCCAAACTCATAGTCTGGTCAGAAATAAAGTTGCAAATATTAAGTGAAGACCTAGCAGTAGCTAAATGTGTGATGCAGCCACATCCACTCCTGAATATAAAAAAATACAGAGTGATGATTAATGTCATCATCATTGCCCAACATTTAAAAGGGTAGCATTTCAGCCAACAGGAAAGCTTATTTCAGGAAAGTTGTGATAACCAGTCAGAAAACCTGTTCTAACAGTGCATGAAGGTATTGGCAGTCTCCCAGAATATTTCCAGCAAGCATAAGACCAGCTACCCACCATGGAGAGGCAGCTGGAAAAGGCTAACATAAAACAATAGCAGCATATGAACTGTGAAAAGAAAGTCTCATGTTTATAGAGGTTAGTTGCAGTTATTTTTCCAGGAGTGTAAAGGTTGCAGAGAGTCTAACAACGCAAAACCTGGAATAGTTTGTTAATTTATTTACTTGTTCCTACATACAGCTGATTCTGGCTAGAGCCTGATTTGCAGCTAGAGGGAAAGACCATGAGTGAAATATATATTCTTTTGTATTGGAAATAATGATAACTGTTAGGAAACTGGAAATAATGATAAATCCCTGCTCCAGACACAGCAGTGAAATCTGGTTTTATAATTAACTAAATAATTTATTTTGACTCATACAGATTGCTTCATTTCCAGACATAATTTAAAACTGTACAGCAGCATTATTTGCAAACATTTGCAAATTAGTACTCTCAATTTTAATTTGCTTGTACAATGCAAAAAAATGTACCAGAAATGTCTTCACCTTGCTTCTCCTGTGACTCTTTCCATAACCTAAAGGGAACAGTTCCTCCAGGTGTGAGATAATAAATTTTCAGTCAGTTTTGATCCCATGCCTGTTTTTTAGCATATGACTTCCTTTCTTTGGGTAGGAGAAATTTTTTTGAAAGACAAAGCTACATTCTTCAGTGAAAACTAAACCAAAAATCTTTGTTTCATCAGGAAATACACTAATAAATTTATTGTTTCCTATGCTTAATCATTTCATTAATGTTTTTACCAGGTTTTTAAAATATTGGTAACTAGCAGAAGTGTATTTATGATATATAAATATTCAAATTAATTCACACAATTATATTCACAGTGCTAGCAACTCTGATATTCTTAGAACTTCTCCTAGCATGATATTTTCCCCTATTGAAACTCCTCCTGAATACAATACATTGCTTGGGAGGTTTATGCCATTTCCCAAAAACTGAAGACTGAATTTTTCCTTGGTTTACATCTTCATGCTTGCAAAGGGAGGAAAAGCAAACAGATAAATACAGGAAAAAATTGTTCTTTGATGTTGATTATTCATTAATGAAAACAGATTATCCTGTCATGCATACAGCCTGTCAGTCACATCATCTAAAGGTATATATGTGATACAGAATTTCTTTTTTCAAATGTCTATTGCAAACAAAGCTGTTCAAGAACTTAACATTTGACCTGAATGAGGTTATTCTAACTCAAACTGTGTTTTCTAACTGGAAAGGATCGGCATTTTTGCTATCCAGTTGTTATTTTTAAAAATAGTTGGAATAGTATAATTATAGACATGGTATATAAGGCTCTGGTTTATAAGCAGTGGCTTTACATTGATTTATAGAATTTTGCAAATGTAACCCAGATGAGGATGTGGCCTGATATTATATTTGTGCTGTCAGCACAAGTGAAGCAGACACTTGCTTAGGCTCTGTGGTGGTGAAACAGCAATGCCTCAGACGCTGATTTTTCCTGTGTGCTGAAATGACAGACTGATTTCTGCTGAGAAGGGGCAAGGCAGGGGGGACAGTGGCTATGCTGGGGTGGGTAGCCCCCACCCTTCCCAAGTTTTCAAGCAGAATGCCCCACTTCCCCAACAGCCATCTGTCCCACCTCCATCTCTCTCCAGCAGCAGTGGCTCAACCCCAGTCTTGGGGAGCTGCATTCAGTTTTTTCTTACAGCTCTTTCAGGCACTCCTGGAAATGCTATTGGCTGTGACAAAAACTTGGACAGTTGTTTGGTTGAACTGTCTGGTATGCACCTGAATTTAGATGTTTTTATTTCCTAAATAGCAGGCTTTAAGACAAATACTTGAAACAAATGTTTGAGTGTTGGCTTCATCTTTCTGTCTCTTGCCAATGTAAATAAATAGTTTTTCTGTACAGCTGAGGATGCACTATTACATTTAAAAATAGTTATGTTACAAACTGACTGAGGTACTTTTACTCTGAAGTGTCTGGGGAGGATAAAAAAGCAAAACTAGTCTTATGTTTTAGGCATTTATAATTGTACATGCACTTAATTGCTGTTGTGACTGTTCCATTTTTCCCACTTGCACACACTGATGGGCCCATAGCTCTGACTCTGGCTGCTCAGTGGATAGAAGAAGAAATAAAAAGCATCTGCCCTATATTTTAGATTTTATTCAAAGATGTTTCTTATCAGTGATGTGGGAAAAAGTTGGAACTTAAAAAGGCATCGGCTCTTGTCTGTCTGCACTGCTTGCCCAAGGGGATGCTGAAGAACTCATAACATACTCTAAATGAATGGGAGGTGCAGTAATCCCAAAATGCTGTCTGATTTCCTTCCCCTAATAAAGTAAGCTCTCCTACACATAATGGCTATTGCTAATACTTTCAGCTTAGAGTAATTTCAAGGCTTACCATGGTCTCTAAGCACATTCAGAATAGAATAGACAGAATAGACTATTTCAGTTGGACGGGACCTACAACGGTCATCTAGTCCAACTGCCTGACCAATTCAGGGCTGACCAAAAGTTGAAGCATGTTATTGAGGGTATTGTCCAAATGCCTCTTAAACACGACAGGCTTGGGGCATCGACCACCTCTCTAGGAGGCCTGTTCCAGTGTTTGACCACCCTCTCAGTTAAAGAAATGCTTCCTATTGTCCAGTCTAAACCTCCCCTGCTGCAGCTTTGAACCATTCCTGTGCGTCCTATCACTGGATCACAGGGAGAAGAGGCCACCACCTCCCTCTCCACTTCCCCTCCTCAGGACGCCGTAGAGAGCAATGAGGTTACCCCTCAGCCTCCTTTCCTCCAAACTAGACAAGCCCAAAGTCCTTAGCTGCTCCTCATAGGACATTCCTTCCAGCCCTTTCACCAGCATGCAAGGACCTTCACATCCTTCTTAAATTGGGGGCCCAGAACTGCACACAGTGCTCCAGGTGAGGCTGCACCAACCCTGAATACAGTGGGATAATTACCTCTTTTGACCGGCTGGCTATACCGTGCTTGAGGCACCCCTCTTGGCTGCCAGGGCACACTGCTGACTCACACTGAGCCTGCTGTCAACCAGCACTACCAAATCCCTTTCTGCAGGGCTGCTCTCCAGCCACTCCCCTCCCCATTTATACTTTTGCCCGGCATTACTCCAATCTAGGTGCAGAATCCAGCATTTCGACTTGTTAAATTTCATCCCATTAATCACAGCCCAATGCTTCAATTTATCCCTCAAGGGAGTCAACAGCATCTCCCAGTTTGGTATCATGTTAGCATACTGATTGCTGCACAAACCCTAACCAGTCTTTGTATTATTGCTTGATCTTCCTGTCTTCCAGTAGTTAGTTTAAATGTCGGAGACTACTTTAGGTTTTAAAAATATATTTTTTAAGGACTAATATCTTCTCCTTTTGCCATTAAGACAGAGTCATTTCATGCTGTATCCTGTTGGGTCTCATATGACAAGTTTCTTTTTACGCAGTTCACAGAGAAAAGAAAATCTACTTCAAGTTTAGTCGGAATGCATTTAATTCAAATGATGGCACCTCAACCTGTTTAATTCTGAAGGTTCTAGTTCAAAGCTAGTGTATTGGCCAAGGTGGCCACTGTCCCAGCATAGAGAGATGCTGCTCCCCTCCCAGGACTAGTGATTCTGGGATCAATCTCTAAACCATTTGTGGATTGGATGTGGTCAGCAGAACATCAAGATATTTTCACCATCACAATTTATTTATAGACATGGAGTAAGCACCTCCATAAGGGAAATGCAGTTGCAGCATGTCCATTGACATCTTAGCAGTCATCCAGCATAGGGACTCTGAATGCTATGATGGGGCTTTACATATTCAGTAGGTTTGCCTACTCCCGTACGTGGGATGGACATGTGTAAAATTCATACTTTGGCATCCCTGACAGAGGTGGAGTTCTGTCCATATGGATGACAACACGTCCACATGACATAGTACGTGTTTCTTCCTTGCCCCGTGTGGAAGTGAAGACAATCTGAAGTGTTTCAGCTGAAGTTTTAATATGTTGCTTTTCTTTTCTAAGGCCTCAGTAGAACAGCCAACTGTTAAACTCATTTCCTATTTTGATCTGAACAACACTGTGTTACTCTGTTGGGGTTTTTAATTTTTAATTGTTTAAAATCAGCATCTAAATTAGCATGAGCCTTTCCATGGACTCAACAGGAGTAATGTTAGACTATACTGAACATTGAAGAAAAGTAGCTTTTCTAGCGAATGTGTAAGGAAGAACTTGTTTACATGTTGTGCCTTCATAGGTAAGTTAAACTGGTATGAGCTGACAGTCCTCTGAATTTATACCTGTATATTTTTGTCAGTGTAGGTCAATTTCTTGTATGAAGATATAGTCTTCTTCTGTTTAGACAATATCACTTCCAAAACTATTTAATCCAAACCAAGAAATAAAAAAATATTAATTCATATTTGGAATAAGGGTGTCCAAATGGAAAATCATATAGACACGAATATTACCGACAAAATTCTTCCCTGGAAAAAAAACATGCATCTTTCATGACTTAGAAGCGTGTATTAAAGTATTAATGGATGAGATTAAAATGTATAAGTTTTCATGCTCTACAAACACAATTTTTTGTCAAATTTTACAGGTTATATCTTTGTCAGAAATCCATAAGTAATTTGACATATTTTTCCTTAGAAATGACAGTGTAAATACTCCAAGATGTATTCAAGAACAAGAAAACGTCTCCATGCTAAATTTTCTACATACCTTTGAGGGCGGTGTTAGTTCATTGTTGATATCGTCTAATAACAACAGAGCAAACAACAACTGAGACACAAGGCATGAAATAAAGTCTGAGCTTGTGACAGCCATTGAATCAGAGGCTTCATACTCCTTTTGCTGTGGCCACCAATGGATGATCCTGGAAACTCACAGGCCTGAGCCTTTGCGTTTATTCTTGAAGAAAAGATTGGGAGTGTTAGAAGAAACCTCTCCTAGAACATCTTGCTACCTACAACCTTCACTAATAAAAAATCAAACTAATTATTTTTGTATTGAATA
The DNA here is from genome assembly GCA_030449065.1 of Oceanodroma leucorhoa. Classification (NCBI taxonomy): domain Eukaryota; kingdom Metazoa; phylum Chordata; class Aves; order Procellariiformes; genus Oceanodroma; species Oceanodroma leucorhoa. Next base: position 1,812,346 of record JASVER010000093.1, read on the forward strand.
TCAGATTAAATAATTCACATATAAAAGATGGTATTAACTTTATATTCCAGATCCTGCTGTCAGAATAGGCAGAGCCAAAGAATTCCATGACCTTTCAGGTTTCAGGAGATGGGTATCAGTAGCACTGGACAACTGTATGACTTGTTCTTGTTCTTGAAAATTCTGCCGCAAAAGAACAAAATAGAGGGAAAACCACAGTGGTCATGAACTGTGTGAATACAAGCATTTTGTTCTTTTGATTTTCTTTGTTGTTTTAAATTAGCAGTCTGAACCGGATGAAATTCTTTTTCCCATAGGTTGCTCTTTCTCTTTTGATTACTGAGGGAGTCAAAATGCCCAGCTCTAGAACTAAAAATAGTTACAACTAAAAAAATTACAGTCAGGTTATCCACCTTTATCTTTTATCATCATTGGAAAGATCTCTAAAGTAAAGAAAGGTAGATAGTCAGGATTCAAATTTCATATTTGTGGGGGTTTTGGACTTTTTTGGTCACATCTGTATTAATGAATAGCTCCTTTTTCAGGCTGTGGCAATCTTCTAATTTTACTGGAAGAATAAGGGGGAAAACAAAGAATAGGAGGCAGGATAGAATGAACTGGAATGTCTCAAGGAGTTGGAATTTTATAAATCATCATGGTGAAGATGAATTGGTAGGCAAAGGGCAGGTGAGATGGTCAAAGGTGAATATAAATAAATGGGATGGTTCCACAATTTATCATGTGGCTATCACCTGTACATACACGATATCTGTCCATCCATCTTGTCTTTGGATCTGGCTACAGTGCTTGTATATTCAGAAAGATAGGATGAATCAAAGGAAAAGACATAAGCTTGTAAATAGGTGTCTACTCTTTCTTATGCTAATCTTCTCTGGGTCTCAATCCATATCTACTCTGAGTAAGTAACAGGATAACTGCATAATAACTTTTAGCTACTATCATGTTTAGAAATCACTAAAGCCAGTCAGCTCATTAGTCTGAAATCTTTTAAGACAACAGTTCAGTTTAGAAAGACTAGCACTGAAAAATCTCTAAGAAGGAACACAATTATACAGCAGGAGCTAATACTGAGCTGATTTGGACACTGTAGTCTTTTCTAAGAGGATTTATAAAACATTGCTGCCAAAACATGTTAGAATTTTATGCTCTCTGTCTCATAGTTTGAATTTAAAATGTTATTTAGTCGTTATCTATAGGCAGTAGAACTACCTTCAATAGTCAAACCCTACCAGGATCTCAAAATCTCAGAAATTTTCCCAAGTATCTGAAAAATATTTAGTTCTAACGAATTCAAACACTCATTTTCATTTGTCTTTAATACCTAATTACTGCAATTAAAGTAATTTCAAATTAAAAACTATCTAGAATGAAAAGAACTTAATTTTTCATTTTCAAAGTAATAAAACAGAACATTTCACTATTACTATTTTCTTCAATTCCAGATTCAAGGAAACAGTCCATTTGCAGCAAATTTTATATGTATCCTTAGGCAAAAGCTGATTTTGCAAAAAAAAAAATCCAAATACATATAGTTGTGATTCACACTGAAAATATGCTTATTGGCTTGCATAAATTTTCAAAGGTAAAGTACAGTAGAATCCAAAATCTAAATATTTATTTTTGGTTTATTTCTTTCTCACTGTGGAGCATGTGGAGCTGTCATGGATAAATGAAACAAGAATGAATTAGATGGACATTTAAAAGACTTAGAAATCTGACCTCTAAAGGGTAAGGCACAAAGAACTAAGAAAGATGATAAAACTATGCTGTGGGGAGACTGTACGTCACTCAGTTACTCTATTACTGTCCAGCACAAGAACTGTTTTATCAGTAATTTTTTGAGGGATTGCACTACTTCCTGATCTGAGGAAGAGTTAAAATATCTTTCATACTGAATTATAGTGTCATACTCCCTTTTCTAGCTGATACTAGGAAGTAAAGCTGTTCATAACGGGCTTTTGGTTAGTACTAAGATGTTATAACAGTTTCTAGGACAAACCTCTTTGTAAAATATATTCTGCTTTCAAAACTTTGGGCTGGAATTTTCAAAGACCAAGATCCAGCCTCTGGGAGCTGAGCACTAAGTTCCCATAGGTTATAATTACACAGTTCCCCAAAAGCTGATCTAGGAATAACTGTCTATCTGCATAACCCGTCTGATCCCAGGTCATGTAGGGAGCTGACAAGAAATCTTTATAAAGTGCCCAGGCACACATTCTGAACACGTTACTGTCAGGCTCCTGGTGTAGTGAAGGTAGGCAAGACTACACCTTCTCTGGAGAATGCCTAATGCCACATGAGGACCTGTAAATCTGTTTTAATTGTTTAGAAAGATAAGAATATAGGTACTGAGCACAGTTATGAGTACCCCTCGTAAATGAATCCAGATGTACAACTTCCTTGGAAAAATCTACCCACAGCTGTAGGTAAACATTTAGATATAAGTCTGTTTGGGCAACTGGCATGCTCCCACTTACTGGGGTAAAAAAGAGGACCCATTTTCAATTTATTTGTGGAATCATTCCAGTTTAGAAAAAGATAAGAGAATATATAAAAAATATGGTAGACTTTATATGATTTTGTATTATGGGAACTTTTTCCTCCTATCAGGTACTACTATTTCACAACAGAAGATGGGAAATCAAGGATCAATTCATTTATAAGAACCAGTTTCAAACACAATAGTTGACAGGCCCTGACACTGACTGCTAGTTACCCTCAGTTTAACCATGTTCTTAAAGTGGAATCACTTTAGATTTCTTACCTAATCCCTTTTATTATGGTGTGTGTATTGTGAGAGGAGGGGGGAGAGGGAGAGGTGGTCATTTACAAAGTTATTCTAACTTGCAAAAGTCTTTCTAGTCCAAAACATCCTAAGATTTGCTTAATATGACTTTGTGAACATTTAAATACTTAAATTGTCATTTTAAGGTTTTGTATTTTTTAAACATAGCTGTTTAGTTTCTTATCCTTCTCTTTGGTATGGCTTTAATGAATGGATTATGATGGTCAGTTTGTAATGCCATGAATGAAAGATTTAGGACTGCTAATCTTAAGAACACTGCTTGGCGCCAGTAGACAAACAATGCACTCCCCAACTTGTTATCTCAGCCATCCTAAGCTTTCACTTCTTACCTGCTTTCAAAGACTGTCAGTTCACTCATGTAGTCCAGTAAGTAGTAGGCACAATCTTCTCAAGAAGGTGTTTTGTATTTCCTGATTTTTTGGGGAGTTTATTACTTTATAACATTTGTCTATGCTGTAGCAAAGCTGAACTGAAATGCTTGAATTTGCAAAGCTTGAGCTGGTTTGAAAAATAATCTACTTCTACCAAGGTTTTGCAATAAAACATGGCATTGTTTTGACATAAATTTTAGGAGTTTCAGTTAAATGATTGTATTATGGCTTTGTTTTAAAATATTAATTCTTCAGAACCTTCATTGTTTATTTGGGAATAACCTTTACCAAAAAAATTAACTTGATACACAGCAATGATATAAGGGAATGATGTAAGGTGAATGCATGTGCTCAGTTATAAAGATACCTCACTCCCTCGCCTGGAACAGGACAGACACCTTGTAACAAATACACGCCATAATAAATTTTGTGCCATATCTCATAAGCTGCCAGAAGACCCCTACATGAAGCTAAGTGATTGAAGGTACAGCAATGCTTCTCAGATGATCAGACCCTTAAAACTGTGCCCATAAAATAATGTCTTCTTAAACAGTTTTGTGACAATTCATTGAATAGTCATGTGTTTTAATGAGTTTTCTTGCAAATATGTACATTGAAAGGGGAATAGTGACATTGTGTTTCTAAGCATTTTACTTCACTCAGCTGCAGTTGAATGCATGTTTAAGCATAAGGACAGGGTATTTAGTACTAGAAAAGGTAACTAAAAATGAAAACTCCACTTCTTTGATGGGAAAACTGCAACAGCACTTGACTAAATATAAAACACTGCATTTTATTTTTGCATTAATATTTATGTGAGAGGTGTTAAGTGAATAAGTAATATCCTACATATCAATTCAAGACTTTGACTTACGAAAATTGGAGACTTCCTTGACCAGACTCTTGTAATGGTTTTCCTGTTGGTTATTGGAAACTCCAGGATGTTCAAAAATTGGGTAATAAAACTGCCATATCATATTTCTGAAAATTCAGAAGGAAAAAAAACAGTCTTATTTTATTATTTCTGTGGAAAATGGCTACAATTAAAATTTTAAAAATGCTTTACAACTCTACTTTAAAAAAAAATAACACAAACTTTACTATATAGGAAAGAAGAGAGTGGGAAACTTATTTGGAACATTCATGGAGAGTCACATTATGTATTTTAGTTTTAAATTATTTGTAAATTACATCAGTCTGAAAATCGCTGGAGGATTGCAGATGAAGTGCCCAAGTCCAAATACATTTATTTTACCTTAAAATGCATAGATCATAATTTTATATAGTCAGTCAGATCCGGTTTAAGTCTACAGAACTGACAAAAAGAAGGAGAAAAGAGTTTGGCGCATACATATTCACAGCATAAATAGCTTATGGTATATATAGGTACATGCAAGATATATCCTAATCACACTGGTAACTCACTCTACCTTTCCCACACTCCACCAATGCATAACATGTGGTCATGTTCTACGTCCTCTCTGCTTCTCATAGTGAGAAGTTTTTATGATTCAAGGACATCCTGTGGGGTGCTACTGAGATCTTTTCAGATTTTAAAGTAAAAGCTGCGGTATTTATTTCAGACTGATTTCTCTGCCACTTTAATCCTTGGTATTTGTACTGAAACGGTATTGAAGTAACAAATATTGTCCCATATATTTACTAATTTGAAATAGAAAGCTCTCAAAAAATCTTTCCAGGCCAAAAAAAAAAAAAAAAAATCACTAGTATAAAAACAAAATTTTATGCACAGTCTAAAGACAGCATTTATTTAAATTACATTAGGGATCTCAGAATTACATTTGGGTTACTGTAAAATTTAATTATGCCTCAATTTGTTTATGCAAACCTGTATCACATATACATAGATAAAACTGAATCCAGAAACATGTACATAAATTGAAGCTAAATTGTAAAACCTTTTTTTGTAATGCTAAGTTTTTTAATAATTGGTTCAAGGCAGCCCTGACTGAGCAGGGGGGATTGGACAAGATGACCTCCAGAAGTCCTTTCCAACCTCAACCGTTCTGTGAGTCTACGATTGTGTGAAATCCTTTGAGTGTTTTTTTAAATAAAGTCAGTATGATTTTAGAGGCCTGAGCTCATATAGTTCCTATTAACAGTCAACATCATCTGTTTGTGACTACCCTGCAAGTGAAACTGGATCACTTTTGTTTAGATCCCTGCTTAAACTTAACAGTTCAGGTTTGGAAATCTTCCTTTGGAAGTAAATTACAGAAAGACAAACAAATATTTCTTATTCATGTCTTCACTCTGGCAAGTATTCCTCTGCCGTGCTTTGCTTGTCAAAGATTAGAGAGTCCTTAGAAAAGCCTTTAGATTCAGCACTGCCTTAGGGTGTATATACATTCAAGCCCAAAGTTGAAAACAGAAGGTGACTTTTCAATGAAAAAATGAACAATTAAAAAAAACCCATTAATAAGTAGGTAAAAATATATAGAGAGCCAATTCAGAGAAAGTTGCCATTTATTTTTAAATTCATCACTATAGCCTCTCCTCAATGTCTTTTCCTTTGTATTCCCATTTCAAAGTTTTTTCATCTCTGTTTTTTATTTTCATAATTTAAAGTGCTTTGTTTTTTATTGCCCTACTTTTGACTTGAGATTTAGTTTTCTGCAATAATCTTTCTGTAGCTTGTTCTTAATCATTATATTATGTCTCCTGGTCCCTTAACTGAAAACTTGATCACTGTTATTCACCATGAGGCAAGGAGGAAGGGAAAGTTTCATAACAGCAACTGGAACACAAATTTACAAAAAAAACCAAACCAAAACAAACAAACAAACAAAAACCCCAACATTTTTTTTTACTAACCAAATGAGTATTCTTATTACAAAAGTCTCTCTGATTTTACCTGCTTTGTGTAGTTTCTTTTCTGCTCATTGATTGTTGCTGGATTGAATAATGAAAGTGGAGAGAGATGCCATTAACAGGGCTCCATGAGTAGAACAGTGATAATTTTGAAAGTACAGGAATTTCCAGCCCACCTATTGAAATGAAGCTTTTCAAATGGAAACCAGAGTAAAATCCTATGGAGAGCCTGAATTAGGAATTGCTATGATAGGTAATTTAGAATGAGAGGCAGGGAAGGGGAAAAAAACAGATGTCAAGTGTTTATATTAAGCATTATTAACGACTTCCTACCCAAATCACCTTCCCTAGAATTTTACCATTAAAAGTCAATGAACCAATATGGGTATTAGTACTAATCTTCTGCAAAAATTGAGTTATCTGGCTATGACAGTAAATGATTAATTTTGCAACCCTTGCTCTTGCTGAGTAATATTTGGAAATTCAAATTATTATAAAGATTTCATTGATAATTAATATAATTTGTTTCTAGTTGAACAGCTGCAAAAAAAACCAATATTTACATCAATATTTATAATGGCTATGTTACCTCAGTAAACTGTGCTGTGATTGCTATCAGACAGAAATGTCGTGTCTATGTGAGCTGATGGAGGAAAAGGATAAGCAGAGGCTTCTGGCAGCAGTTTGGGGACACAGGGCTGACTGCCCTGAGGCCTCAGTGACGTGCACTCCAGCATGGGTGTGAGATGGACAACTTCCTCAGGTCTAGGGCAGATATTAAAGTGGTTACATGTCACATTTTTCACCTTTGTAGACTGCAGATAGTAGTTTCTCATGCAATTAATGAGAGACTACTCCTATTAAAACTGCCTTAGACAGCACAGAAAGTATATCAGTACATGGGAATACAGGATAAGTAGGTTATAACTTTATTTATTATCCGGGAACTATCCAACAGTAATTTTTCCTGCATGCATAATCCCATCTCTCCTGCATTCAAGAATAATAATAAGAAAACTAATTCGGGCAGAACAACGTTTCTGCAACTGACCATCCTATTTGTCTCCTTTTAAGCTGTTTTTGCAGTATAAGAGTTTCAATTCTTAAGTATTAGCCTATGCAAAGCATACTGCCCACTTCTGGAACGCTACCATAGCATAGGAATTGCCATACAGGTTTGGACCCAAAGGAGATCCATCTTTGTAGCCAACTTCAGCTGTCAACTTCTTCATAGTCAGTATCTCTGGCAGAAATGTGAGAATATGAGGAGGAAGTCTTAAAGGTGCAGGAGCAGGCTGTCCCCATGGGCTGTAAGAAGAGCTGGCAGGGAAGACGACCAGCCTGGCTGAACGGGGAGCTTTTGCTGGGACTCAGGGAAAAAAGGAGAGTCTACCACTGTTGGAAGAAGGGACAGGCAATGCAGGAAGAGTACAGGGATCTCATTAGGTCATGCAGAGAGAAAATTAGAATGGCAAAAGCCCAGCTAGAACTCAACCTGGCCACTGTCGTAAGAGACAACAAAAAATGTTTTTACAAATATATTAACGACAAAAAGAGAGCCAGGGAGAATCTCCATCCTTTATTGGATGCCAGGGGCAACTTGCCACCAAGGATGAGGAAAAGGCTGAGGTACTTTGCCTCAGTCTTTAATAGTCAGACCGGTCATCCTCAGGGTATTCARCCCCTGAGCTGGAAGACAGAGACGGAGAGCAGAATACACCCTCCATAATCCAAGAGAAAGTGCTTAACGACCTGCCAAGCCACCTGGACACACACAAGTCTATGGGGCTGGATGGGATCCACCCAAGAGTACTGAGGGAGCTGGCGGAGGAGCTTGCCAAGCTGCTCTCCATCATTTATCAGTGGTCCTGGTTAAGAGCGGTGGTCCTGGACACCTGGAGGCTTGCCAATGTGACACCCATCTACAAGAAGGGCCAGGAGGAGGATCCAGGGAACTACAGGCTTGTCTGTGAGCCTGACCTCGGTACCGGGGAAGATCATGGGGCGGTTCATCTTGAGGGCACTCACAAGGCAGGTGCAGGACAACCGGGGGATTGGGCCCAGCCAGCACAGGTTCATGAAGGGCAGGTACTGCTTGACCAACGTGATCACCTTCTACGACTGGGTGACCCGCCTACTGGATGAGGGGAAGGCTGTGGATGTGGTCTACCTGGACTTTAGTAAAGCCTTTGACACCATTTCCCATAGCATTCTCCTAGAGAAGCTGGTGGCTCATGGCTTGGACGGGTGTACTCTTCGCTGGTTGAAAATCTGGCTGGACGGCTGAGCCCAGAGAGTTGTGGTGAACAGAGTTAAATCCAGTTGGCAGCCAGTCATGAGTGGTATTCCCCAGGGCTCAGTTTTGGGGAACGTCTTGTTTAACATCTTTATCAGTGATCTGGACGAGGGAGTTGAATGCTTCCTCAGTAAGTTTGCATACGACACCAAGTTGGGCAGGAATGTTGATCTGCCTGAGGATAGGAAGGCTCTGCAGAGGGATCTGGACAGGCTGGATCGATGGGCCGAGGCCAATTGTATGAGGTTCAACAAGGCCAAGTGCCGGGTCCTGCATTTGGGTCACAACAACCCCAGGCAACGCTACAGGCTTGGGGAAGAGTGGCTGGAAAGCTGCCTGGCAGAAAAGGACCTGGGAGTGCTGGTCGACAGCCGGCTGAACATAGGCCGGCAGTGTGCCCAGGTGGCCAAGAAGGACAACGGCATCCTGGCCTGTGTCAGGAATAGTGTGGCCAGTAGGCAGAGGGAGGTGATCGTGCCCCTGTACTCGGCACTGGTGAGGCCGCACCTTGAATACTGTGTTCAGTTTTGGGCCCCTCACTCCAAGAAGGACATTGAGGTGCTGGAGTGTGTCCAGAGAAGGGCAACAAAGCTGGTGAAGGGTCTGGAGAACAGGTCTTATGAGGAGCGGCTGAGGGAACTCGGTTAGTTTAGCCTGGAGAAGAGGAGGTTGAGGGGAGACCTTATTGCTCTCTACAACTGCCTGAAAAGAGACTGTAGCGAGGTGGGTGTTGGTCTCTTCTCCCAAGTAACTAGCGATAGGACGAGAGGAAATGACCTTAAGGTGTATCAGGGTAGGTTTAGATTGGACATTAGGAAAAATTTCTTCACTGAAAGGCTTGTCAAGCATTGGAACAGGCTGCCCAGGCAAGTGGTGGAGTCACCATCCCTGGAGGTGTTCAAAAAATGTGTGGATGTGGCACTTCAGGACATGGTTTAGTGGGCATGGTGGTGTTGGGTCGACAGTTGGACTTGATGATCTTAGAGGCCTCTTCCAACCTTAATGATTCTATGATTCTATGATTCTATGACTCTAATATTTTCTGGGTGTATCATTCCAGCCTTTGGACTTTCTGAGTCAGACATGATATCTAATGTCTTTACCATACTTTTTTAGTCACTTTTGCCATTTTATTTTACTTGCGTTTAGCTCCTATTAGCACCCTATACACTCCTTGGGTAGGAAACTATCAGCCAAGTCTCTAAATCCTCCAGTCACTCAATGGAAGAAGAGGTGTGGAGAATATGCAAATCTTCTCACAGACACTGACACTTCAGCTCAGCTGACAGCACACTGCACACATCTCTACATTCAGTTCTGATTTCTCTAGTGCTGAGGCATTCTTATAGCAAAAGGGTTCACTTCCAACCCTGTCTTTGAGAAGGGATGATCGGAGAATGGACAATCTACTTTGCAAAAAGAGGTGATGAATGTTCCCCTGTTTAATCTAGGAAAGCTAAGGCTGAGGAGAGAACGTGAGCATTGCCTACAAATGTATCAGAAGTGCAAGTGTCAGAGCAGAGAAGGCAGCTGTCTCAGCTACACGGTTGTGTGATTGAACAGTTAAGATTACATGCAGATTAAGCCTCGTCCCTCTCCAATAGTACTGCTAAATAGAAAAAGTTCACCATTCAGTAAGGAAACAATTTTTAAAAAGCCTTTGGAACGTATACAAGGTTTGCTGGAGGCAGTTTAATTTCATTCTATAGTACTGGCCATTTAAATCACAACTAGTTTTCAAACTGGTTACAAAAATCTCTCCAGTGAATTCTCAGCACTCTGCTTCCCCATCTGGAAATCAAGCTGCCATGTCACTTCGTCAAGTAGCTCTTCCTCTGCTTTCCTCCACATTCAGTGGTTTGGACTGGGAAGTCCCTCCTTGTCTTGGCCATAGTCCCATTGCCGTGCTCGTGGCATATGTAGCCAAGTGCTATTACATCAATAAAACATGTCTGTGTACGTAGAAATTATTAAGCTTCTTATTCTAGAACTTGCTGTCAGTCATTCATAAAAACACTTCTCCCTTCTTGAAGATCAGAGAAGGTTGAAATCCTAAATGGACCAAGGGAATTCTTCCCCCACAAAGCCACTCTGGCTGTGACGATGAGTTGTAATAAAAATACAGATGGCATAGGGGTAGAAATGCCAATAAACACATTTTCAGACAGCACTTGGCAAACCAATCTTATTGCATAACTTCAAGTTATGGGGTTTCTATACAGGCTCAAAAATTACATCCAAGTCCGTCTTCATAAGCCAGAGATGGCTCCTTTCCTGGTGGAAATTCATGTGCAATTTCTATAAAGAACATTGTCCAACTTTAAAAGCATTATCATCCTTTTAAAGTTAAGGTCCAAATTCTGCACAGACTTACACCCCACAAAACCACACTAAATCTGTGAAAATCTTGGCCCCTGTCAGAAAGGCTTTTCAGAAGGGAAGTACGGCAACCAAAACAACATTTTCTAACATAGGCAATGGTCCTCTCATAAAAATGATCTTATTTTACCTGCTTTTGCTGATTTTATGGAAGTATAATCACTGCAAATGCAAGTAGGATTTAAAGAACAGACAAAAAAAACTTGTAGTCATATATTAGTACTATGAATTGTTGATACTTTGCCTTTTCCCTGAAAGTGTAGAGGCTTCTAGTAACTAGAACGAAAGCAAATTTTACAAGTAGTGCTGAAAGACATTTAATACTACCCAAAATTCTTAAAAAGTTATGTTGGTTTACCATACAATATAGATTTATAATGTAAAACTCACTGAATGCAGTATCTAAAATCTAGTTATACCCCTAACTAACTATATATACTAATTGTGTATGAGAGAGAGAGATAATTGCTTGTTATTATGATCTTGAAGTAATACAGGTGCATATCTAGGGAGTGTATACTATATATTCTAAAACGCAAAAGAGTGGAGAAGGGGAGACAAGGGACAGGGAAAGAGAGGGAGACTTTGCAGAGAGGTAGTTACAGTTTGTTCCAGATTAAACACTTTTTTTTATGGAATTATAGTTGTGACCAGTGACTGTATCCTATTCAAGGGCATTTGAAATTTCATTACATGAGTATTTTTTCAAGCCATAATTTACAGCTTGCTTTATTAGTTTTAATGTAGCACAATTCTGATTCATCACTGATTGATTGATAGTAACTTTGACATGTTAAGACACAACCTAGCAAATATCACATATGTAAACTATTTTTATATAACAAAGGGTTTTCTAGTTCATCACAAGTCAATATAAAGTTGCCAATATAATGGATAGTAAGTAATTATAACAACCGATATCGCCTTTTTGAATATGTGCCATTTAATAAAAATTGCAAACAATTATTATATTGTTTTTAAAAAAGCTTCAACTGTGTGGACATATTTTTAATATCATAAGAGCATTATGGGCGAAGCTACTGCTTCTAGGAGACATACATCTTTTGTCACTAAAGCAGTAAAGTGGTTAACTGCGTATTTGTTGTTCTTGATGGTAAACTCATTCTGGCAGAACAACTTTGGCCTCAAGATATATCTACTTTATCTTTAAAGCATCTTGCTTTTTACCTTTTCTGTTAATATATTTCTAATGCAGCAAGTGAGTGATTTAAAAACCTGCCAGAATAAAGATCTGCCAAAAAGGATCCAAAAGCTGACACAACTTTGTTTTCCCACAAATGCAGTAAACTTTTCTCTATTTGTCTTCTATGTAAAGATGGGGGGAGGGGGGGAACAATTAACAGACTTTACAACAATTTTCCTTTTTCCTTTTTTTTTCCACCAGTAAAAATATGTCTTACCAGCTGACCCATGGCAGCACAATGTTTGTTTTCCAATATAAAGCTTTTTTTCTTCTGTTCTCTTTTTGCTTCTGTAGGAAATTGTTAGCTAATGTGTGATTTACACTCTGGCAGTCACACAGGTCCTTTTTCCCACCTGTTTTGTTCCTGAATTGAGCAATATATATATATATCAACTTTCTTCCAATTCCTTTATCAAAAGTGAATCAGCATAATTAAAATTATGGGTCTCAGAATGCACACCTACCAGAAAACATTACCAACTACCTTTGTAAATACTACCACAATAGTTTGGCAAAATGGATTTTATGCTGTGTAATGACTTTCTTGCCTCTGCTTTTGGAGAGTTCACTTTCTGAGTAACATAACAATAAAACCTTATTAATTCTATGTCCTTACTGATTTGACAGGGAGGAGATAAAGCTACGCAGGAGAACTGGATATTTGTAATTATAACAAATACAGGTACCTCTTATTTTTCCATCACGCTTTTCTTAATTTTTAAATATGCTTGTTAGCCAACACTGAAGCAAAGCCATTGCAGTGAGTTTCCTCAGTGCAGAAAAAGAAAGCCTCTCATAATTCCTCATTTAATAAACATTTATGATAATGAAGAAATGTTACCTGTCACGCCATCAAACTATTTCTATATTCTGATGTTATTTCTGAGATTACTGCTTTGCAAATTGGCTTGGAAAATGATTTGCTATGTGAATAAAAGGATGGATAGTCACTGTGTGGTCAATAAAGTCTCTTCTGTCACATTAAACTCCACCTGAAGTAACCCAAATATCTTCTGAGTATTCACTATATAACTCAGGAACTATTATTGTCACAATCACTTTATGTTTTATGACCTAATTGACTCATATTCTTGATGGAAAGGTAGGTTTCCACCAGCTGCTTTTTAGAATTGCCTCTGCTTACTCAGCAAATACAGGTTATGCACAGATGACCCAGTACCTAAAACTTTTAAGTGTTTTAGGATCTCACCCCCTCTCCTCCTTGTTTTCCTTCCCGTTTCCCTCTCAACTAACAGGGAAGGAAATAAAAACACTTACTTGTTCCCTCAGCAGTTAATTTATGCTTCTTATATGCTTTTTTCAGTTCAAATACCAATTGTTTAAATGAGATTTGAAAGAGCTCTCTCATTAGGCCTTCTGAAGATAATTGCATTTTTTCAGAAGCTCTGCTCATCCTGAGATCCAAATTGGCTTGTGAAATTTTCTGATAGCTCAGTAGGTAAACAGTTGGGGGTTTTTATGTTAACTTTTCACGAGAGAGTGCTATTTTGCTCATGACTTTTAAAGCTTGGTTCCAAAGCTTATTAAAGATTCAAAGCTCTCCTGAACAGTTCACTGTGGCTCCAGTTATAGTTCTAGAGCTATAAAGCTCTAGTTATTGTATTTTTGCTTTCTAAACAATCCTTGAACTTTTATTAATATAGTGTAAATCCTTTTACAGCTCTTTAAAGCTACCTCTTCATTATTTTCTGTGTGTTTATTTCTCCTAGATGAAAGGTTAGTTAAAAATGGAAATGTGAGTTGGAAAGATAATTCAGTTTTCATTTCTAAAGCCTAGCAGTTTTGAATCATTATATTCTTGCATAGCAGCATTTTAAAGGCAGAGGAAAAGAAACCGTAGTATGCTTGTGGTACTGAAGTTGAAAATATTTTAGCAAAAAAAGGAGGGGGGAGGGAGAAAAGGAGGGAAACAGGACTTTAGACCAGGTGTTTTACTTGAGACTGACAACTGTTTTTAAAACACTGCTGACCCTTTAAGCCCGTATCCTAGCATAATATATGTTTATGTGATACATTGCAAATAAAAAAAGAGAAGATTCTCTAAATATTAGACTAAAATGGGAACTTACTTAGACAAAAATATTATAGCAAGATTTACCAAACAATGTCTGAAAAAAGTACGGTGACTACTACAATGTCATGACAGAAGTGGAATAGTTGTATTTAGAGGGGCATATTTTCCATATGGACTTGAACTGAAGCTTACTGAAGTCAATGGAAAGACGCACTTGAATTTTCCATATCAGCCTGCATGAGGTGCTTTTAGCAACTTAAAATGTTCTAGATTAAATAGCCTGGTTTCTTTATTTTTGCTGTGAGCCACAACTTATCCTAACTTTCTGTATTTGCTTATTGTCTAATTGCCGAAGTAGAGTGAAATGTGGGGGTTTAAGACATTTTTAGATGTTATTTCTATGCTCAGAGGGGAAAAGTAACATCTAATTGCTTAGAACTTGAAAAAACAATTTTGAGTAAGAATAAAATGTCCATGTGTTGAAAATAATGGTCCTTATTCTGCATGAAACAGATTGATTTACTAGAATTTGTCCATGTACAAAAACAACCTAAGAATTAATCCTGACTTTTGTGAACCTAAATTTCCCTGCAGTTGCGATGAAGATGACGAATATTCAAAGAGTGGCACTACAGGAAAGTCTACTTAGATATTGCAATTCTGTGTCTTGGAAATGGCTTCACTAACCCTGGTGGGTTTAATCCTGGAATGAATGGTGCTGGTTGTGGTTATGCTCATCACTTTGAAGAAAACAGAATTTCACACCCTCAGTGACAGAGAGAACCATGAATAGAAACAAGCTTAAGGAGGGAACTATCCATTGCAAAAACTCTGTTAATGCAACTTAATGAAAACCTAATAAAAAATTGTTATGATTTTCTTCTTCCAAAACAGTATGTCACACATTCAGCCAGTAAAAATGTTACAATACTCATCAAAATTTCTTTTGTGAGCTTTTAGTGACTCCAGTGTTTTTTCTCTAGAACTTTGCTCCTAGAATATGCCAAAAACATGTTAGGTTTCTGCTGAGGAAAAAAAACCAAAACATCCAAGAACATGACAAATGTGTTTTGGGTCCGAGAAATACTGTCAGCAAGTACGTGAGAGAGATGGAATGAACAAAGAAATGCTGGCTTGTGTTTGCTGCATGTTCCAAGGGACAAGGGTTTGCGCACTGTTTTCTGTGGGCAATCAACTGATGAAATTACTGACAATTAATTATAAATAGTGCTTCAGAAGTTCACTGCACAGAAGACAGAAGAAAAATTCTATTAGTTTTCCCACAACATTTCTAACTTTGTGATACGGCACATGTACAGAAGCATAGATTTAAAGTACACCATGTATGTTTTCTTTTAGGTCAGTAAAGAATTCTTTACCGTACGTGCATGCAGAAATAGAAAAGCCAGCATGATTCTTGTGGCCAAATTTATACTGCTGTTGGAATTTCAGCTTTTGCAATCCTAAATTTTTCAGATTTTCAGATTTGTAAGTTTAATGGTGCATAAACACATTTTTTAATTCATTTTCTTATGTTTATTTTTTAAGTCTGTGGATTAAAAGAGGGACAAGACAGGGGCTGATAATCACATCATTTCACTCATAGTGATGTAGAGGGTCCAAAGGATGAAGTGTTGTACTCATTCTGAGTACTATACTCATCAGGCTGGCATGCATCTGATATGCCAGTTTTTGTCACCAGCAGTACACAAGAGAGTGATCTGGCTAGTGCTTATTTCCCAAACCCTGGAAAACAGATGACCGTTTGCATCTGGATCAACAGGTGGTACCTTTAGGACAAGTCCCATAAAGGTCCAGATGCACACTGACTCTGTAGCAAGGTACTTTACATATGGAAAGCCAAAGTCAAATGAAAATGTTCACTTGGATATGGCATAGACTAAAATAGATTTTTCAACCACAGTATTTATGCTTGAATATGCATAAAGACGCAAGTCCCTGGGATGAGAGTGTTATTTGCTTCAGTACCTTCAGGAGCACCCTCACACGTGTTAAATACACCTCACTTTGTCCCTGCAATGCAGCCCTTTAAATGCAAAAACAACACGCCACAGTAAGTTTGCCTTGCAAGGCAAACTGACAGAGAAAGGAAACAGATGGTCAGTTGTTCTGTAATGCACCCCATCTCATGTAGGCACTGTGATCCACATAGTACCTTCAAATCATGTAACAGAAAACTTCCAGAAGCCCAAACCAGATGGACAGATCCATTGACCTGGTTGTGGGTAGGAGGAAACCTGTTTGCCTGAAACAGAGAGCCAAATTCAGAACCACTGCCTTGAAATTCATGTTTAAACAGTACTCAATGGGTAAGAAAAACCTGGAAAGATTTGTTTTTACTCAAGTCAGCATTAAATCAGGGGAAATAAGTGAATAAAAGATGCTTCCCAGAAATAAAACAAGTGTCAAATAGAAAAATAGTTGTACACACAAAAAAATCTCAGGCTTCATAACCAGCTTCCTCCTTGATTTCTCATTCCATTCAGTAGTACTTCTAATGATGTTTTTGGGCTTTCATTCAATATGTTCCAGAGTTTATTTGCTCTGATGAATGACTACACGTTTCCTAGGGTGCATTATGTCTTTTATAAAAGAGATAAATAAAAATATATAACTGGAAGTCAGCCTGAAACCTCAGAGRTGAATTTCACCTCTGAGTAGGAGGGCTTGCTGAGGGTTCAACTCCCTGTAGAAGCTTCACATTGTGACCGTGGGATCATCTCTGGGAGAGTGCTCTTCATTTTGTAGCAGTGGGGCCACATGCTTGCCCCAAAGAGCTGAAGGATACACATTTATATAGATTCAGGGCATAAATGAAGCAGAGAAGGGGCAAATATTTCTCCCACAGGCTTGTTCAATAGTGGGAAAATGGTGGGGGAAAAAGAGACATTAGCCCTGCGCCTCCTCTGGTATTGTTGTTATATTTTCCCCTGCGGAACTCATCTGTCTCACTGCTTTATACATCTAAATTGCTCAAGGTTTATGTGGGAGAACTGGATTTAACTGTAATTCATCAACAGCCTCCTGAATTACCTGACAGCAAAAAATATTTTAAGATAACTCCACAGGTCATGTGCCTGGATAATTAAGGATTTTAAAGCTATGATTTGAGAGGGAAGGCAGCTATGGAAACTTTTAAATGGTCTAAATATTTTGCATTTCAGGAGTTAAAGTGAAAAAGTTACAAAAATATTTGTAAAATTGATTTTTTCAATGGAAGTACCAGTTGGACTTAATTTTGTGGTGGAATCAGACAAACAATATAAATGTGATTTTCCCCTCTTTGCATAATAACTCCTTACCATTACTTACAATCAAAAGCTAACTGGAAGGTCTCTCCTTTTTCCTGAAAAACTTAAGAACAACTCTTCGATGTAATTTGCTTTGTAAATACAATATTTTGCTACTTCCATAATTGTATATGGTATACAATTACTGTTCAAATGTAAGCAAATACAACATTCATTGTTCAATTTTGTTTACAAAAGTTTCTGTGATATTTTCAGATGTACTTTTCTGAGTCACTTCAGACTTACTAGAAACTCTCACTTCTGTTGTGCTTTGTCAAAACCAGAAGTATTCCATTTCAATATCTTATCAGACATGTTCACTTCCAAATTTTCATTACACTTACTTACCCTAATATGAAAGCATGCTTTTTCCCTTTCCTCTCCTAGCTATCTAGTTACCACACCTCTGTCATCATCATGGAGACCTTAACAAAAATGACCTAGAGAAACTTAATAGGATTTTCCTCCTTGTGAAGTAATCCTCCCATTTGTATAGCCAGCTGTGATATTGTCAGACACACAAACCAATTCTAATAGCCAACTGACAGCTCAAGATGTTCCCTTTTACCACCACATTTTGACAAGCTAAAAACAGAGTTGAGCTTTTAGTTTGAAGAATAAAAGTTTATCCCACCTGATAAGTCACTAAGGAGTCCCTGTTAGTATTTCAGGGATGAACGCTCCAGACAATATTAAGAAAGAATACTATTTTGCTACAGATCATCTGACTCATTCCCTTCCAGTTACAATATTTTAGTTGTTTGGAAATTTAATTGGAAAATAATAATTTCATAAGAGTAGAAATGAATTCCATGGAATACAATGCTGCTTCTGCTCTCAGTGAAAGTCTGAGTTCAATTGTTTTGTGAAAGTTTCTTCAGAGCTTCCATGTTTTGTATTGAAATATTCCTACTTCTCTACAGTGTATTCTAGAATGGACTAAGAATAGGCTCTTATGTTCCCAGACTATGCTGATGATGGAAGCAGTGTGTCTAAGTTCCACAAATACTTTATTTCTGCAGCAAAGACTTTTATCAATGGAGAAATGCTATCTTGCTTACAGGGAACTGGAATGTTGCCACTGAATTTAGTGGAGACAGGATTTTAATCCTGATACATTTTATGGGAACTGCAAGGTACTGAATGCCATTTTCTGAAAGAAGATGAAGAGAACTGAAAGAACATAATACCTCAAAGGATCAGAACTGGACAAAAACTGCAATACCTGTGCAAAAAAAGAAAATGTAATGGTATAAGGATTCAGTCCTGAAAATCTTGTCTACATCATTCTTACTGTTTGTTTAGTATTATTCATGGGGGTAAACACTCCACTCAGAAACAAGCGTTAGCTGGATTAGGGAACAAAATAACCTTATATGGTTCATTTATTCCCGCAAGAATGGATTTTAAAATCTTTTAATATACACTGGATAACTTTTATAGGCACTGCTGAAGCAATGTATGTTTTCTTGCTACTGGATGATTTGTAAAGCTTTCTTATTTATACTGTGTGCAACATCCTCTTTGCTTTTTTTGGAGTGGTGAATATTGAAAACTGAAGGGGGGTGTAAACAAATTTATTTTGTATTACTTTCGAAATCTAACATGCAATAATTTTTATAGGGCCCAATTTTTAGCTGTACCAGGCAAGTCACACTAAATTCTACTGATCTGCAAACCTTAAAGCAGACTTCATTAATAAAACTTCTCTATACTTATCCAATAACATATCCAAATGTATAATAGCCTCTCTGTCCCTCTAGATTTTACAATGATGGACAAAGTAGCAAGCATGAAGCATATCTTGCCCAATCAATATCTACTGTGCACATACAGACTGAGGAAAAGAGGTACATGGAAGCATCATACATAAAATATGATACTGCGAGAAGAAAACAAGGCCCCTTTTGTTTTTGATAGTGAACCAAGTCACACCTTTTAAAATACCCATTCATCTTCTGTTTCTTACTAATGTACTGTTTGCTTCAATGCTGCTTTCTTCTTGATTGTATGAATGATATAGAAAGGCTGGTATTTTGTAGTAGATTTCAACTGCTGCTGTCCTTGTAGATATTCAAGCCTGAGTTGCTACTGGAGGAAAAAAAGAAAGAGCTTCTCTAGGATGACAAGGGATAGAGAAAATAAGCCCAAGAAAGCAACAGATTTGAAATAAAAATGTAACACCTGCCAGGCAGTTTACTCACAGCATAAACAAGGATTAACACCAGCAGTGGTGCAGCAAATACTGGTCTTAGCACACATATGTTTAAATATCACAACCTGAGTACAAGAAAAATTACTTCACACACTTAGTATTTCAAATTGCTTTTGGATTCAATAACTGCTCCTAGAGCAGTAAGTATACTCAATACAGGGGCAGGGAACAGATTCAGTCCAGAAAACAAATAAGCTAGAAAAGGAGTTTTCCTACCTTCACCTTGGTTTTAGCATAGAATATAGTTCTAGACAAGAAATATGGGGCTACTACAACCTAAGCAGTTATTTAGAATAATCTGTTTAATCATTTGCCTCCAGGCAAGTGGGTTTCACAGATTTTCCTCAGGTAATTACTGTCTTTCTCAGGGGGATTTATTCTTCCCTAGAATGAACAGGTTACAAATAAACATTTTAAAAATCAGCTCCCTATCCATTTTAAAATCAACTCAAGCTCAGTAGCTTGTGATCAAAGATCAGATATGACTTGAGGTGTGGATGGTCTCATTGCTGACTTAGAGCTCAGGCTGCAGGCATATGGCAACAGATGATCACCATTAGGGGTGTTAATATAAGGTTAATTGTCTGGGTCAGGCCTCTGCTGGCAGGAACTGGCTACATACAGCTGTGTATACTATCATCAGCTGAACAGGAGCCGACTGAAACAATCTGTATTCTCTGCCCTGACTACCTGTCCTCCCTAGCACAGAAGGAAAACAAGCCGATGAATGATTATTGAATTTGAAAGCGCTAAAGCAAAAAGCTTTTGATATTTGTATCCTTAACTGGCAAGTCAAAGAGACCTTTTTTTGCCTTTTGACAACTTAGTTTTTTACCTATGATAAGGGATCTCCAGGCATCGTTCCCATAACTTCTGCCTCTTTCTGGACTGAGAGCAATAAATAGTACCCTTAGGGTTATCTTTTCCCCCTTCTCCCACTGGTGAGCAAGCGGGATGGAAAAGCATCCTCTGAACAGATTGATCTGGTGATGTCCAAATGATCGCTTTGTACTAAGGAGTGATGAAGTAGTTTTAACCCTCCCTGACCTAGAGAAAACTGGCAGTGGAAGTGAATCTAGGGGGAAGTATTCAAGTACTATGTGAAGGAATGGAACAGAAGTCAGGTACTTCTGTTTAGCCTTATTAAAGGCCATGGAGATAAAGGCCATTGTTCACCTGATGGCAATATTTAAGGAAAGAACCCAGACTCATACCATTCACGTTATCCACAGTTTTCAGGTGTGTTGATAGAGTTGCTGGCTATTCCAAACCCATTCACTACAATTTACTTTTCTTCCCATATTTCTGGAACACTCTCATGAGGGCATAATTGAGAAAAGGAGCAGAATAGCCACCTTAAATATTACCCCGGATCCCTAATATTACAGGTCAATTCTGAATGTGGTTTCCTGAAAGGAAGCATGGAGAGAGAAGACTGCAGTACCCTGGAGAAAATTGGTTTGAGATCATCAGTGAATGCCAGTAAGATAGGGTAGAACCACAGAAATGACAATAATGTTTTTCAAAAATGGTGGAAAATCAGGAATGTCCTTCACTACATAGGTGAAACATATTCAGTCCTAAGGGTAAATGGAATATTTCACTCCAGCTCAATAACGATGCAAGTCAAAAAGTAGTCATGTTAGAACAAAAAAAAGTAAACAATTATAATAATTAACAATGCTTCCTTTTCCTGAAAAAAATTCTTTGGTTAAATTAATTTTGCTGTTAACTTATCAAAGTCAGTGAAGTTTTATCAAAATGTAGTCTGGCTTGTTAGAATCATGTAGGCAGAGTGAATCCTACCACCCTGTGAAGAATAAGGACATTTTGAAGGCTGTCTACATAGACTTTGAACACAGAAACTATCCTTGTAACATGCTGAGGGTTCTTTGGTATGGTGACAGGTTATATGCTATTGCTTTAAGATTTTAGAATTTCAGCTAGATAGAATTATATTTATTTACTCAGTATTGTATGGTCTCAGTTACAATTCAGTTGTAGGTTGAATTTTATGTATATCTAGTCAGTCCATTCCAGTAAAGAGATTAAGTTTAAGGGGAAACTAACTGTGACACTTTATTTTTCTTTTCTTTATTTCCAAATATTTTTGACCCAAACATTAGCCTCTTTATGTCTGGCTCTTTATAAAATCTTTGATCTCTCCATGGTGTAGACAGAGTATTGACTTTTTTGCTCCATGCAAACCTGAGTAGTGTTGCTAAACATTTTAGTCATGCTTACATAAAATCTCCCAGAAAGCCTAACCTGAGCCCCTTGAGTTCAGGTGATGCCTCTTCTCCCTGACCTCTTCTGCCAAACAAAGGAGAAGGGGGAAGGATCCCTTAAAGGAGTAATAACCACTTTCTTTGAGCCTAACAGGAAAACGTACCTGGTGTTCTACGCAGTGAAATATGTACTGGCAACCCTAAAACATAAAGTGTGGGGGAGAATTTTGTAAAAGGATCCTGCACGTGCACATACATACATTGCCTGCAATAAAGAAAATTGAGCATTATTTAGTGAGGATACACTTCTTAGAATCTGGTTGTAAATGAAACACATTAATGAGAATAAAACAAACAGGGGAAGAAGAAGAAGAGGAGAAGGATGGTAACAGCAAGACAAATGTCTGATTGCACATCTCAAGCAATAACTCACTTGCTGTTAGGTAAGAGACAGAGGTGATTTCAGTAATCCCTTGAAGACACCATTATCAATTTGCTACAGGTGCGACAGTAGTCCAAAGAGTTAAACAGCTCTAAAACTAACAAAATCAGTCAAATTCCCCCAGGGAGCATAATATTGTTCTGTGTAAGCAGTCCTCTTATTCCTTAAGTTATGAGCCAGGTGACTCTCATTAAGTCAATCATCATCAACTGGGTTTGACCAGCAAGTAGAAAGGAGAAGGCAGTCTACCATTATGTAGGCATTGAGTCTAGACTGAACTATTATCTTCAACACCCTGTAGCTCAAAACATAACTGCTTAAATTGCTTAGATAATAACTGTGGCCAGCCAACCATTTGCAGTGGCTATAGCTGCTGGCTTCAGAAGGTAGATAAATATGTTAAATCTCTATTAGAGCATTCCACCATAAAGTGCACTCAGCTGCAACGCCCTGTCTTTCCTCTTAACACCTCTAAAGAAATATGAATGCCAGCCTGCGCTGTGGCATGGATGGTGTTGTCATTTCATTATTTGTGGCTGGGCCATAATGATATGTAATTTATTTCAGCTACTGAAAAAAGAACAATCCAAATAAAGATAATCAGTAAATGCATAAGAATCACACTGCTTGCAGAACTGCTGTTGAGGGTAAGGTACTTCCATTGGTCTTTAACACCCTGGGATGTTTATTACTGTGTCCCCTGCAGGGTGACCTCACTTTATTTAGTACAACTAATTTCAACTGGACAAAAGTACAAGGCTACATCCACCTATGTATGGAACCTATGACATTAACATCTGAAGTACTTCAGGGTGGATTTGTCTCAGGTTATCAGAAGTGGATGTGTATTGCTCGTCCAGGTGACTACAAAAGAGTTAATAACTGCTTTTTTTAAAGCAAACTGTTTTTCTTTACGCAAGCAGAAATGAACAACTATTTTGCATAAAATTGAAGAGATTTATACTTTCAAAAATCAGTTTTGTTTCTGATACCAATGCACAGAAAACCTCCCCCGACATATTCTTTGTTCATTCAGATACTTTTTTGTTAAACAAAATACATATATAATCCCATTTAATCCCCCCAAACCCAAGCTCAGATCAGAATATTTATGTGGCTTCACCCTCATGAAGACAACTCTTTCAAAGTGAAAGTTGTATTTGAAAATATCATTCACACAGGATTTCCCCTTGCTTGAGGAAACAATTTTACTGTAAAATGTGGCATTTTGCAGCTGCTTTTCTTCATGCCGTGTTTTTTGTATGATTGTTGATCTTCCACAAGGAAATAATATGAACAGGTAGGTTGTTTTTTGTAAATTCCTTCTCAGCTGAGTGGAGCTAATAGGAAAAATGAAACAGCAAAATCACAATTCATTCTGTTTGAAGAAATTATTTTCAAGTAGTAAAATCTTGTACTCCTTATTAAGCTGTTATTCACATTATCTTATTTTCCTAAAAGAAATAAAACCAGAGAAGGAGGAATTAATCTAGCTTGAAACAATAGATATGAAGAATTAAATTATTGGGTCACTCTGTAATTTACAAAGTTTGGCACCATGACATTACAGTGATGGGTACCTTAGATATGTAGGGAGACAGCTAGATAGATAGGATTAGAAAGAAACAGTTCAAACCATTCTTGCTGGATTTATTACTTCTGGCAAAACCAATGTTCCTGGTGTTGAATCCTTAGAAGAAGGCAGCATGTGGGCACAGCTTGACCTTCCAGATCAGGCAGATTAAGAACATAATATTTTCTATACAGTTAATCCTGAGATGATGTTAATTACTTAGCAGACCCTAAATCCCACGACTGATTTTTTGTCATTTTGACAGAACAAGGGAATGATATGTCCAGTATGGAAATGCTGGCAGGGAGCTTTCTGGCAAGTTTTCAAGATAGTATTCAATTAGGAAAAAAAAAAATAAAATCGGAATGTCACTTGGGCTTGTTTTCCTACCAGACCACTTTTAAAGTGTCAACCAGCAGAGAAACTGATTATTAATAAAATGAAGTCTGTATTGCTCATTTCTAAACGTTGATGATGACTTGAAAGACCCTGCAGTGCTCTTAATGAATTCAGTGAAAGCAAGGAGAGTTGGAACAAGATTTGCAGACCTGGAGGTCAAAAGTAAGGCTCCTTGGTGGACTGGCATTCAAAAATACTGAGTATCTCTCTTAGCTGCACGTGTTTCTATGGAAGTGCATTATTTTTAGAAAACAGAGCGCTAATATTGGATCTCGGAAGAAAACAGAGCTTGGAAATAGTTAACATTAACAATGGAATAACCATCTACTGATGTGTAAAAATGGTCTATAAGAAGTGCAGTGTGGCTAGTTAAATGATGCTGATGATAGAATCTAAACTGGAGCCTTCCCTTGCATTTCTTCCTGCAGTCTTCCAGACCTAATGCTGCCTTAATATGCGTTTCTGAATCTAATTGTTCCTGAACATGCAGCACTCAGACTTAAAGACTAATAATAAAATACAGTCATCCCTGTACCCTCTACTAAAATATTACCTTATCACTGGGGTAAAAAAATGCTGCTTTGATTAAATTATAGTCAAACACCAAACAGTTTAAAAAATGGAAATCCCAAGTAAAATGATGATGAATGTGAAAAATGGGAGAAAAAATATTACATATGTTACAAAAATAAAATAATGTAAGACATTTAAAATCCATTGGCTCATCTGTGGTCAGGGTACATGTGGAAGCTCTACCTGAAATGCCTGATACAAGTAGATATTCCAAGATTTCCTGAATCATATTCTCACATTAAAATGTACGTGGCCCATAGTTTGCCATAAACAGCATGCGCGATCATGCCCAGTCCAGCAGCTCTTCAGATAGGTTGATGGACACAAGGAAAAACTTCAGGATGAGACTTTTAGCTCTTTTGGAAGTAGTTTCAGACTGTCTTTCTGTGCTGAGAACCTGTCTGGCCTTTAAGTGTTCCTGGAATTAAACAAACATGAAAAAAATACACTCCAGTAATGTTACGGTGGATATATTCAGGGAATAAGTAGGCTTACACTCTGAGACTACCACAGTACCACATGAACATTCCTTGCAAAATACCATGAACGGAGGGCAATGTTATACCAATTCATAATCCAAAACAAAATAGCAGCGACCCCT
The DNA here is from genome assembly GCA_030449065.1 of Oceanodroma leucorhoa. Lineage (NCBI taxonomy): Eukaryota > Metazoa > Chordata > Aves > Procellariiformes > Oceanodroma > Oceanodroma leucorhoa. The sequence goes on from JASVER010000093.1 coordinate 1,837,611, forward strand.
CAGCAGACTACTTCACAGCAGAAATTTACTGAGCCTTGGTAACAAAGGGTTAACCTGCAAATCTTATGGTTTTATTGCAAGCCTTGCAAATTTTAGTGAGAATTCTGACCAGATTTTTGGGCTTACGCTAATACATGAGTCTCGTGTTCATTTCTTTTAATAAGCATGGATTCCTAGACTTGTAGGGAGGTTATAGAAAGGCTTGAAAAAGTAACCTGAGTGCACTCTACAGATTTAGAATATTAAAAAGTTGAAGAAAAGGAACCAAAAGATAATATTTTTGAACATTTCATTATTTTGAGAGCCTTATCCAGAATTTTAGATTCTTCAGGATAGCAACATTAGCATAGTAATTTTTTGCAATGTCAAAATACTTCCAGTTAAGGACAGTGATTTTAAAACACTTTAAAATAATTATTTTTACCATACCCTTATAATTGAGGTATCATATGAAGTAGGAACTCAAAAAATATTGTGTGGAAAAAGAATATTACTGGAACACCTAAACAGTTCTTCCATTTTACCCATTAAAAAGGCATGTTGTAAAACAGAAAATGTAATACAAATAATGAAATGGGCACCCTTAACAGGAAGTCAAGGTGTTGCTCATGAAAGATTGATGATTCGAAGTCAGGGAAATTGTTTTCCCACCTCAGAAAATATTCCTTAAAACTAGTAATATTTTTATGTAGACATAAGCTTGGGACCTGAGGGTGAGGAAGACAGACATACCTGTGGGAACAAAACTGGAGAGAGGTTATCCCACAGCATACAAGAGCAGGTAAGTAAGAACAGATCTGAATTGAGCAAAAGGTCTTCAACCTGAGTTTCCCTCATTACACTAAATGCTCTGATCACCAGCGATGTTCATCTGTGGCAGAAAAGGTCAGGGATTCTCTAAATAATTGAATAGAGACATTGGGCCAGAAAATTAGAGGAGGTGATTCATTGGTCCAACGATTAGGACATTCAGCTTGGGTATAGATGACCTGGTTTATATTATGACTCAGGCAATCAATGAAGTCACTGAACCTGGAGCTCCAAAACAAGCACATGAGGCAGAGGATAGCAAAGGCTTCTGGACACCTCAGGAGGTGAGCAACACCTATCACAGCAACTAGAAGAGGCCAGGGCTGAAAAGCAGAATGACTCAAGCTTAGTTCTCAGACATGGGAGACCAAGGTTTAAATGTCCATTTTTAATCTGAAGGGGGAGATTTACCCAGCTTCTTAGAAGGTGTCTTTTTCCTCTGAGTTACTGTACGGTGATGTTCTCTGTATTAAGTCTGTTGTGAACAATGCCTGAATCTGTCTCACAAAAAGCTTTGATTTTAATGACTTCATATTTTCATGCTTTAGGAGAACCCTCTTTTCAGATATATGTGCAAGAAGCTCCATTAAAAGCCAAAGCTTCTAGAACTTACAGGGACGATGGCAAACTTTAATGCAGTATTTTATTGTTTTTTTTCTCATTGTTGAACTAATAATAGCAAAAATTCATAAATATATGTGAAAGTGGTAAAAAAACCCATTCATTGAATGAATGGAGAGGGTCCTGGTATGCAAGTTTGAGGCTAAACACAAGCATCCTAAAAATAAAGAAGGATAAAATAATCATATCACTTAATCGAAAGAAGTGCTTATGCAAGCACATCCAGACTATAATGATAGTGCACTTTAAAGCTAGTCATGGAAATGTCCAGATCACATTACTGTCAGAGTCAATAGTACAACTGTGGATAGAGCTAAACATAATACAACACAACAATCCAATAGACTTTTAAAAATGAATAAAGATATGGCTGTAAGATGCTTATATCTTGTTACTCCAGATCTCTTAAAACTACATTATAGCATAAAAATTGGATAAACTATGAAACGTTCATATAGTTAGTCCATTTTCCAAGTTACAAGCCTCTTCCTAATCACTAATGCAAAAATTCAGAAGGGTGAATGACATCTTGCAGTGGGTAAAAACAGGAAAAGAGCAACAAGGAGGTCTTTCTGCTGAAAGCAGCACCTTCTTGTTGGTTTCAGCAGGAGAAAAAAAGTAAATAAAACGTATTTATACAAAAATACAAATTGTAATATATGTATGTATGTATGTGTCTATATATACATATCTTTGTTGAATTTTTTAGTGACAGAGACCAGAGCCAGACACTGTGAGGCTCAGAAAAGCAGTGGAGAGTTTGGAGCTCGGAGCAGCTGGATTCATCTGGTGAGGGCAAAGCAACCCAGCAGCAACAAGTACAAGTGGTCATAGAAATCAAAACCCAGCCCTCAGCAATACTCAGCATAAGCAAACATCAGTGACCGTGGGGAAGACTGCTTCTTTCCTTGCCTGGACGGGGTCCTTATTAATATTAACTTGGAAGAGAACATTAATCTGTTTATTTAGGCTTGGGAACCAGCTAGTGGAACAATGAATTGGGTCAGAGAGCATGAATCTGTTTGTTTAAGCTTGCAAACATTGTACTATTACTGGAGGATATGTATGGTATTACTATTGATGAATCAAAGTGAAGGCTTACACATTCAAATAATATGATGCTAAGCACAGTGGCAATTCCTGTGCTACCTCCTGCTGCTCAAAAAAAGGTTTAGCATGGACGTGTCTCAGGATCTTTAGCCAACAGTATGGTTCTGCCACCTCATAATAAGTTTTCTGCATCTAGTGCTGATGCTTCTCTCATTATTTTCCATGCAAATAGAAAAGAAACATTATTACAGTGTTTTTTGTAGATTAATGGCAAAATAACAAAGCAAGAAGTAATAGAAATAAAATCTGGATATGAGAGTTGAAAGCAAGCCAGAATGATTTAGAAAGGGATGCTTGATTTCCCTACAGTCTAGAGGTTAGTATAATCTCCTCAGAAAGATGAAGCCAAAATCTATTCTGAGGACAACTTTTATATTTCATTCAATGGCTATTTGATGAAAAATACATAAATGGCTGCTGGGGTACAGACTAAAGCCAAGTTTTCCTTAGCCATTACAGTAGGATTATGTTCACACACAGGTTTGTTTTCACAGCTTAGTTCAATGTTTTGCTCATGTATTTGTTTCTTTCTTTGTCTAAAAGCAGAGAGGAACATTTCCAACAGAAGAGGTTGAGAATCCCTTTATTCTTTATCATTATAGCCTACTAGTTATAGTGGTGATTTTTTTCTGGAGATGGGAGATGTAAGCTTGAATTTCCTGAGGCAGAGGAAACAACTGAACACAGGTCTCCCCCAGTCAATGCTTTATTCACTGAATTATTGTACAGTTATTGTAGGAAGGATTTCATCTTGCAGTGCAACTTGAAGGGAATGTGCTAGACAACCTTGCATTTTGTACAGAACCAAGTGATGGAGAAGGTTGAAGCACAGACTGAGCCACTCCGAGCCCCCAAGGTTCCCAAGGAAAGCACAAAGCAGTTCATTAGTTCTGGTGAAGCATAGCACAAAATAAAAGGTAAGCTTCTCAGTACTATTAGTTTGACTGACGTATCTAATGCAGTACGATATAGAAATCATCAAAAGCAATATACAATGTTAGATGTAACTGTCCGCTGACTCACTGCAGCCATTTTAAACTCAAGTTCCAAGTTACAAATTTAAATATGCCAGAAAACTACCGTAAATAGTACTTAATCATGATAAATGCTATCATAATGCTACAAAGCAATGTTTGATGAGACGGATGCCAAAGGGCACAAGTTCCAAACTGGATAGAATTGGGTACTGCTGTAAGACGTTTCTGAGCATCTCTTTGATGGCTGCTAGGTTATTTTGATCATAAGTGGAAAGCTCGCTCTTTGTTGGAAACCCAAAAGGAGCTGGTATTGTACCTCTGCTATCCTTAACTGGAAATGAAACTCAGTATGGTTCTCCCATTCAAAGGTAAACAGCTTTGATTAATGTTGCTTCTTTGCTAAAGAGGTTGAACTTATTCCTACTTTCAAACCCTGAGCAGGTATAATGAAGCTATTTTAACTGCTTATTGTTAATTTATGTTGCAAAAGGGCTTAGTGACAAAGGACTTGGAGATTCACATTATGAATCCAGCGATGGGACTGTGCTCAGGATTTTTTTTTTTTTTTTTTTTTTGAGATCAAGATGCTCAGGAATGTTGTTGGAGGTTGTCTGCAGTCGTAAATGGGTAATGGGTCATTCTGGTTGGGAAATCAAAGATGTACCAAAACGAGTATCAGTCACACAATTTGTTTGTGTGTCAGTGGTTACATAAGTTGGCCTGTCACAACCACTCTGGTTAAATAGGCCTTCCATTTTAAGGCTGAATGGACCTGGATTTTCTACTTCAGTAAGGCCTAGGTACCCAAATGGTGCACTTAAAGCCAGTTACACAAGTTGATAACAAAAAGATTGTTCATGCACCAGAGAGTTAATAACTCAGTGCAAAATATGAGACATCAGGTAGATACAGGTACATGAGAATAAAAATCTAAAAGAGGAAAAACTTCATCATAAAGTGCTTTATCCACACTTTTTCCCCACCTCTTGCCAAGTTTTAGAAATTCCATCCCAATTATGCAATAAATGCAAAATCTACTTCATATTTCTCCAGGCAAGTAAACTATCAAGCAGCAAGCTTGTAAAAGAATGGTCTCTATTTCAGGATTTGCAGAGGAGAATAAAATTATTCTCAGATTATGTCTGAACTAACTGCCAGAAATAATCTTGTTAAAAGGAATTTTGTTGCTCAAGGATGCACACTTAGATTTGCCTAAGTGCTTTTCAGAAGAAGATACTAATATCTTGTAAAAATTGAACTAATAAAAACACAATGAAGAGTCAAATTGTTCCTTGGTGATTACTTTTTCATTTGTTTTACATTATTGTCAGTCTTTGCAAGAATTGTTTATTATTACTTATCCGTGAAGCCTTGAGAGTCTGAATAGCTCTGAGGAAGACTAAATAAATACATTCTCTCTCATTTAAAAAGCAAACTATAGAGTAATTTCTTTTGATAATKATTAGTAGACTTTGTACTCAAAACTATATAGTATGGATATGTTAATCTTGATGTTGATTAATGTTTCATATACTTATCAAAAGATCAAGGTTTCAGAATGAAAAATGTATTCAGGGAATATATTTTTATGGAGACAAAAATTATTTAATTTCTCAGAATAAACATTGAATAGTCAAATATATAACTTCATGAGCTACATATCATTAGATGAGAGAGTTGCTCCATAGGCATTTCTACAGCCTGGAAGATCAGGATTGTCTCTGAACATATAGACTAAGCATGGCCATATGTATGTATGTATGTAGGCATCAAAAAGCTCCCTAAGGACTCTCTATTAGGTGCAAAAGACAGGTGCAGGGGAGACAGTCATTCAGTTCCTCTGACACCTCTTTTTTGAAATCATCAGATCCTATTAATTCATTAAGGTTTAAAAAACCCTCTGTAGACTAGAAATAAAATATTATCTAGTTATATTCCACTTTTCTTTGAACTCAGTGACTAAACTGTCCCAGGGAAGTGGTGAAGTCACCGTCACTGGAGACGTTCAAAAAACGTGTGGATGTGGCGTTTCGGGACACGGTTTAGTGGGCATGGGTGCTGGGTTGACGGTTGGACTCGATGATCTTAAAGGTCTTTTCCAACCTTAATGATTCTATGATTCTATGATTCTATACTTTCTTATGTAGAATGTAATGAGGAACAAGAGGACAAAGAGATAATTACTGCTAGACGGACATAAGGAGATTTCCATGAAGCAATGCTTCATCAGTTGAAGGTTGGGTTTCACCAGATTTTCAGTCCCATTTAACATAATGTTACAGTTACATTTTGCAGCACATAGCCCTGGATATAGTATTCTTGATCTGTAAAAAATGCAGAGATTTTTAAAGGCAGAAAAGTAAATAGAGAGAGATACTTGATGCCAAGCACAGACTCAAAGACCTCAGAGGTTGAGGATTGTGGTTGCTTATGTTCTTGCATAAGGCAAAGAGAGGTTTTGGAGGCCACAGCACAGATCTGAATGAAAATACAGAAATCCTGATAGCCTGACATATTTCCTCTAGAATAGCATTAATTAAGAAAATTCAAAGTAACTTAAGCCTCCATCCTGCTCCACTTCAATTTAGCATTGTCAAGAGTACTTTTTGGGTCAATTCCTCATTATCTGTGGTCTCTGCACTCTGTGAATATTTGTTTTAGTGGCTTTTCTCTTAATATTTTTCTTTATCTACCTGTATACACTGAGCATTTGGGATATAGTTAATCACTTGTGGGAGTTCTGCTCTTTTCCTGATTGAGACTAACAACCACATCTATGTTATTTTACAGCAAACATATAAACTTCATTGGGAATCTCTTTCAAAGCTTTCACAAAAAGCTAAGAGCATATGGCATGCTAGCACCTGAAATTTGTTGTAGATTAAATGTATCTTCATTAAATGTGTAGACATTTTACTGTAAAATTGTGATTAAATACTTTTCACTTCTTGTGTCAACACAGGGATGGCTCAACTACATGATTTCAAATCAAACACATTGTTTCCACAGAGATGATGGGCTTCCTCACCTGTCACAGATCAAGTGTGGTTTCCCTGCTTTTAGAACCACCTCAGTGGGGTGCAGTGTTCATTCCCTTCAATGTGAAAAAGGACATTGCTGTCTGACTATAGAAATGACAGTAGGAACTGTTGAGGCAGCTGTGGCAGCCATAAAAATAAAAGTGCAATACTTAGACCAGTGGTCCTGCTAGCCTGGTGTCCTGCTTCCAACACTGCCCAACAGCAGGCATTTGGTGAAGATTACAGGAAAAACAGTCATGTAGCAATACTTCTCCAGGATACATTTTCCATCTCTAGCAGTTCTTGGTTTAGAGAGTTTCTGTCAAAAAGATGCTGGAGCCCTGACTCTTGGAAGGTAATCTGTGGCTTTTCATGACAGGTGACACTGAGCTGTATACCAGCTTTATTGGTTTCATGTATCTATTCTTGACCTCCACCTCAGATCGTAAGACGACAGGGGTGTTCAGATCAAATCCATGTAGATTATCTTCCTGGGTTCAATGATATCAATCAAAGAATATGTTAAGGTCCATGCCATAAGCATCCTACCACTTTCTGGGCTGTTTTAAGAGATGAGAGTCACTTTCTTCTGAGGGTTCCCCTGATGGCAATGGACTCTGCACTCATTCTAGAGAAATTAATTTCCCTAAAGATTTTCACTATGGCTTGGAAGGCTATGAGTAATACTTGCTGCTTGTTTTGTTTTGAACATTCTTCAAGATACTGCAATTCTTCTGCTGAACAGTCAAAGATGCACTGTGTTCATACTTTAAATTGTTGAGATAGATACTTATAGAGTACTGTGGGAAGCACTAATCAAGTTCAGCACATGTATCCTTCAAATGTGTTGTAATAAAAGGATTTTATCATTCATGCACCCACTTTGTCAAACTTTGTGCAAATATTTATGCAGATTTTTTTTTTCTTTGCTATTTGCAATGTAATAGAATGCATTTGTGGAGTCAGTGAAACTAAATTCTGTAATACAATAAAACTGGGATTTCAGTCACAGGTAGAAGACTGACACCAATGAACATAAATACATATTCCCTGACATTTTTTTAGAAAAAGATCAATGAACTTGCTAAGACAAGTATTGTAAACCTTCAGCATGATAACAAATATTAGGATTTCAACTACTATGAAGGTAAAAAACACTGAAAATCAAAGTTCTCTGTCCTTGTTCCAAGAAACCAAGTAGCTGCAATCAGATACATTTCTTCTTTAAATACCATGTGCTTCAAAAGGATTGTGCAGCTATTCATTTTTGCCATCAGCTGCTTTGGTGAAAGACTTTCCTTTTATACAGATGATATGGAGAAAAAAATCATAGCAAGAACAAGGGCAGCAAAAGTGATAGCTGTTGTACCTTTGCATATGGAGAGGAAGGGACGGAAACTAGGTTTCCACACTCTGCAGTGATACTCCAGGTGTCTTATTACTGTTCCTAATATTCTTGTTGCATAGGGAGAGACTAGAATCCTGCCTGTGATGCCTGCTTTGGAGGTGCTCGCGTGCATGTGTATGATAAATGCTCATTTAATGGCCTTATTTGCACTCTTTCCTGACAGCCATATCTCAGGAGCAATCCACACTCATGTACAAGGTGTATTTTGATGCTATAGTACAGTTATGTGAATTCTGGGCCAAAGGCATATAAATGTCCATGCACTTGCATTTAAACCCATTAGGTGATACACGTGCATTATGATCACAGGTGACTAAGAGATTAACAGGTAACCTGACCTTGGAAGCCAGCCAAAGAGAGTGGACTACAAGTGTGACAGCTGTTTCAGGGTTCAGCATCCACAGCAATTGCATTAAAATGAATACAGATCATATCTCAGGAAATCTACTTTCAAAGGAGGATTAATAATCTATGATAAAATGACATGTTATTTACACCAGAGGGAAAGTAAAGAACAGATACAAGGCAGTTTAACATGATGTAATTCCAGTTAATCCACAGCAAACATTGCATTGAAGAAATCCTGTCTTCCCTTCACTGTGAGATTTCATATTCCTTGGCCTATTATAATAAAGTGTTCAAGTCCAAAAGGAATAATCTGCAGTTGGTTAATTCAGTCTATGTTTTGAACTCTTAAATTTACTTCTATACTAGAATTAATTGGGTTTTGGAATTATGTGCTGGATTTGTCTTTGTTTTGCAGAGGAAGGAGCAAAGAGTGCACCACAGCACTCAAGGAAGGAGAGGTTTGAGAGAGGCTAGATAAATTCCTCCTTAAACCATAAAAACTGTGCCTTTTCAGAAGTGCCCCCTTTTTCAGCCGTGCCTCCTTCCACTCTCTTTTTGCTTGTTGTGTACCTGTGCAGAAGGAAAAGACACACAGGTTACTTGAGACAACCCAAGGTGACAGACCACACCTGAGCCTCTGCCTGCACTTGTGACACAGCAATACAGCCTCCCATCTACTTCTGCACACTGGCAGGGTTCACTGCAGCACAATAGCTGGCATCCGCTTGTTGCCACAAGAAAGAAAGAATTCTGCATTTAATGAATTTAATAGGTGAAAGGGTTGATTCCCAGAGGGGCTCATCATAAGCTTAGGTGTTACTTTAGGGTTCTGCTACATTTTCTCATTTTAAGAGTTACTGAAAACTGTATTTTCTGTTGCGAATGAGCTGAAGCAGCTCCTCTCTGTGCAAAGATGCAAATAAAGCCTAAACTTTATTCCCAGTTCTTTCTTTCTCCACTTCCTTCCCATACCTGGGTGCTGCTGAAGTTCGATAATAATCAAGAAAAATGCTAATTCTGCTCCCAGTTGTCTTTTTTCTTTTCCTTTGACTGAAAGGTTTCCCAAGACCTCAACAGTCTGAGAATGGCAAATGAAAATGAGATTTGACAAAAATAAAAAGAAAGGGCACAAAAATTGTCAGTCACAGAGAGTTTCCTTTTCTGAACTTATAAGTACCTGATTTACACTTTTCTCTCAGAAGGTGACTCCATTATTCTCCATTGCTTTAGCAGAATAAAATAGAAACAACTGCCTTTAGAACACAATGCACCAATTTCAACCCTAGGTGATAACTTCTGGCTTCACCTGTCAAATTTAATCCAGTTCTTTTATAGAACTTGTTCAGAAAATTCTTACAAAGGTTATCAATGAATCAGCTAACAACTTGGTAGTCCAGCTGAAAGTTTTAGCACTACTTCCAGAGGAAAAAGTTACTTATTTCAAATAAAAGTTTAAAGAAATTGAAATATACTTTTAATTTATTTTTCAAATATTGAATGCACACCCACAGTTTGCTTTGAATCATACTTTACTTTAGGTTCATAGCTTGTAAATGAACATTGAACTTCCAGACCAGACCTTTTGCTGTCTACTCATTACTTCTGCTCTATAGTACTGTGCAGTTCCTGTCTGTGCAATTTCCTTTTATTAATGTACAAACAAAACATGATGAATTAAACATGTTATTGCATGTACTTTTTGGCAAGCATCAAAGATGAGGTAATTGAAGATGGTTATTATTTCCAGCTGTACAGTGCTAGCACATATGACATTTAATAAGAGAGAAAGTAAAATAGGTGTTTTGGTTTTAACAATACTACCTTCTAAGCATCCCAACTCACTAATTTCTACTAATTATTTCAGATTATACCATTGTCACCCAAAGCTGTGTCTCAGACTATTTAAATAATTTCTGATATGTAAAAAACCCTGGAAAATGCTGTAATAACTAGATATTTTATTACAGCTAGATACTAGAACCTAGACAAGTCACTGTATAGATCTCTAAGACTTAAAGAATCACTTCCAGCAAAAATAAACTTTCTTCCTCTTTGTTAAAGAATAGATTAATCATAAGAAAGTAACTCATTTATTTATTATTCTGAAATCTGCAATAAACATAGAGGATTTTTTGTAAATTGCTATTTAGTAAAAGAGAGTTGTCAAGGTTTCTCACACATTCTTCTGCTTAACCTTTAGTTCAAGATCATTTCCAGTAAGAAAGTATTGTTTCTATCTTGATCTGTTGTATGGCAACCTACAGCAAGCTGCATTTTATCTGGTAATTTTTTTCTCAAAAAATATAATTTTTATTACTTAACCATGTAGACAGTAACTGAACATAAAGTAGGGAATAGCACTATTTAGCTAAACCATGCAGTGCTAGAATTGTAAGAGGTGACTGGTTCTGTGGGGAGTGAAAGGCTGGTTTAATTTCCATGCTCTCACTGTAATTCTGTGGAATTAGCCACCAAATGGAACTTTAAAGATCTATGGTTGATTGCCATGTGTACACTAATTTTCCATTTGAAAAATAAAACCAGCAAATACTTGGCTTGTTTGAAGTTGATAACCATTACACATAAGAATGGAGAGTACTGGACTGGGCCTGTCAGCCCCTTGTTTCAGTAAATTTGGGAAAACTGTAGGATGTAGATACATTTTTTATCTGTGCTGTGCAGAGACTCTGTTCATAACATGCAGCCCATGGAAATCACAGCAACTCATGGATTTTCATGTTAGGCACAGCTAGTCCTCCCAGGTTTGCCTACCCATCAGTGAACTTTTACCCTAAGAGGACAGCACACAACTGTCTCCTTCAGTGCCTTCACAGTCATAATATCGTTCTCACCAGCGCTCCAGTCTATCCCTCCAGTTCCACATTTATCACAGAAGTGCTGAAACAAAGGACTGAAGCTCAGCAATTAACTGGAAAATCTTGTTTAAGACCTCATTTCATAAATAGCGAACTGTAGAGAATATGGTTCTTAAAGAGTGTGAAAAATTTGCAGATAATTGAGATGCATACCAATGTAAATGTAAGGTGACATCAACATGACTGAAATCCTCCTTAAGATATTAAATGACATCTATTTTGCTTATGGTGTAGAAAAGTCTAACATTAAAACAATCTTAGTTTTGAGTCATGTGGAGTACCACTGCATTTCCYTTAGTTTATTTTGTAGGAAAAAAACAACTTAAACAGGAAAAAAATGTGTGTGTATACACAGAATACAGCAAAAAATCTAGCTACTGAAGTTCATGACATGGTAGAACCTATTCTACTATTTCATTAACCCAACTCCCCAAAGGGATCAAGAAAAATCAAGTTGCTCATCTTGCATCCCAAAAAGTGAAACATAAACAAAAAGCAAATATTTAAGGCTGGCATATATCTTCAGTGATTCTTACTTCCGTAAACAATTTGATCATGTAAACATAGTTTGAGAGTTCAGGACCAGCGAGCTATGGGGTCATCTAGTCCCTCTTCAAATATATGACTAGATGATACATTTCATTCTTTTACCACTGTGCTGGGTCTCACTAACTTGCTTTTAGTCAAAACACATCTTTTAAATACATATCTGCAGTCATCCTGAGATCTCAGAATTAACCACACCTATCTGATGGAAGTTTAAGTGACTGATTGCAATTCATCATCAAAAATATGTCTTATTTCCTAGTTAAATTTGTCTTGCCTCAGGTTCTTTGTGCTGAACCTTGTCATTACTTTCTTAAAAGTCTCATTTTATGACTGTGTTTTCTCCATGTGAAAGCCTTAGACACTGTAAACGACTTAACTCTCAGTTTTCTTTTTGGCGTTCTAAACACACTGAACTGTTTTAAGCCTCCCACTGAGAAGCTTTCCACTCATTCAGTCACACAGAGGCTAATTCCTATCTCTTCTTAATTTTTTTCAGCATCCTTTTTCAAATGCAGACACTAAAAGTATAAACAGCATTTCAGCATCAGCAATTTCTGTAGAAGTATCATATGCATGACTTGGAATATACACCCAGTTCTTGCTGAATTAAATGGAACTTTAAAATATTCTTTAGAACTCTGAGAGTAGGATTAGCACTCTTTCTTAGTTGAAAAGTAAATGCCACCACTTTGGATTATTTTGACTTCATAGCTTTATTTTTCAGTCTTATAAACATACTACATCAAAATAATATCTGGTGATGCCAAATGAAGTCATTAAAGTCAATAGAACTCTTAGGTACATAGTTATTTTAACTTCGGTGAATTATAAGAAATTACGTTTACATTTAACTTTTGATGAGAAGCACTAGTGGAAAAGGTTGCAAACCTCGTAGCGAACATGCCTCACTTTCAGATTCTATGCCCAAGCTGTAGGAGGTATCTTTGACGTATCTGCATATTTTACAATTCTTGTAAGTATTTGTGCAGGTAACAGTAGAGGTGAGCCTTGGTCTTCCGAAGCTGATTAATTTTCAAAGCATATTCTCTTATGTATTATTTTTATCCTTTTTGACAAATCCATTTGCAAACACCATTGATCTAAAGTAGCTAACAAGGACTCTAAGTTCTATGCTGCAATTGAAAAAATAAAAAAAAAGTACTTTTGACTATCATCTACTTATATATGGTACAAATGTGTGAACAGATCTAACAAGATTCTTTTCATCATGATTCAGCACATCAGGTTTTCCAAAGTAAGCATATGCCTAAGAACTGAGCTGAAAAGCAGAGGTTTACTCACATACTTACTGTTGGAAATATCCAATGATTTAGGAGCTGAAATCTAATTATTTCAAGGATCTTCTTTTTCATTTGGCCTGATTCATCTCTCTTGCTTACTCAAGTTAGTGCTATAGATTTGAACCGCCACTCTGGTATCACTCACCAGTGTGATATTAATAAGGACTGGTAGATTCATTCCGTCTACCAGATTTTTTAGGCAAAAACATGCTGTTCATGAGTGAATATTAAAGTTTATGCCTTGAATTTCATGTGACTAATTTAAAGGTCATACTTGTTAACTGTTGCAAATTTTTGCCTATGGAACCTTTGACATTATAAAATGAAATATAATCTCATAACACTCTAAAATTCCTTCAGCCAATGGATTTTGTTTCATGTGATGTGGCATTTCACATCTTGAAAGCATGGCATTCCAAGCCCTGTTCTTAAGGAAAAAAACAGAAGTATATTGTGGAACTGATTATGCAGACACCTGTAAAGACAAACTGTAAATGAGTATCTTGTAGCCAGAACTGAAAAGGACAAGATACTTTTTTTTGTCATTATCACTTGGAAGAATGGGAAGAAATTAACTCACATTACAAAGGGAATAGACAATATATTGTATCTTGCAGCACATGTACAGCTTGCTTGAGAAGGGGTGAACATCCTACTCTGGTATTCCTAGTTCATGATGAACAAGTAGTTTTGATTTCTTTCTCTGAAGTCTCTTGACCTGTTACTATGCTGCAGGTCCCAGGGATCAAGTCTGATACAGCCTTAATGTTTGGTAGACAAGTAGTGGTTTTCCATTGGTGGGCTGTGGGTCCAGCATGTTTGCAAAAAACTTCTACTGTGTAAAAAAATGAAATCTGTTGACAGTAGGCTTAAATTTGCTACAGATCCTTATTTCCAGTCAAAAGATTTTAAGGATGTGAAAACTGCAGGCATTTGAAATTACTGTAATAGATGTTTTATCTCAACAAAATATCTGTTTTTCTAAATCTTCAGCTGTTTAAACTTTGAAAATTATGCTACTGGAGATAATATAGTTAAACATATAGGTTACAGTTTGACTGGAAGGTGCCACTGTCACTGCTGTGTCAGGAAACTGTAGTCAGTCATGTCTGAAAACCTGGGATACATTCCTTTTACTTGCACCCTTGTATTTTGCATTCTGGCTAGTGTGCTGGTAATAATACAGTAATATCTTTTAGATGACATGTTAAATCAAAGTTTTCCAGAGATTAGCGATTACATGGTACATTTTGAAAAAGAGAAGGATAATAAATCTGGTGTCCTGACAAATTTCTTCAGTAGTCTTCATAACCTCCCCCTAAGACATGGGCATGGTCTCTTTGGAAACAAGCATTCATGCTCAAAGAGATGTCCTGCTCAAAAAGCTGCTAAAAGATTAACGGATATCTAATGCTCCAGGACACATTGCAATATGCCATTTTTGGAATACCACAGTTTCACGGTTGCATTAAAGCATAATTTTATTTCTATGTTCAGCCTACATATTGCAGATGGCTCTATTTTCCACTGGTTTATTGAAACACTGGCAATTTGATATATAGTACTAAAGGCCACACATTGTATGCAAAATGTTTAAACTGCATATTTACATGAAATTAAAATGAGGGTTTGCATGGATTGAAGGTTGTGAGACTGATTTGGGAATTTTAGCCAAAGAAAATTGTTTCCCTTGTTACATGTAGAAATGTTACTGCACTGAAGAAAAAAAAAGAAGGAAAAAAAAAAAAAAAAAAGCAAGCACTGGAGTGCTTGAGTTCAGTAAATATATTGAAAATGTCATTTCAGTTTCTGTATAGTATCCAGCATTTGAATAGGATGTTTTCCAGCTGAACACACACCTTAAAGAAAAGGTGTTCTGAGAAAATTTTGCCAGTTCTCAAATATAAAGGTCTTTTTTTGTCTTTGAAAAGTCAGCTGGCTCTATCACATTGTCTTTTTCATCAAAACATAAACAGAGGAAGAAGTGTAGATGTTGATTCTCCTGAGTGTTTCCAACCAGCACATTGACACTTTTTTTGGAATTACAGAGGCAAGTAATCATAGACATGTTTATACCATTTAAGAAAGAGATTTTCTAACAAAGTTTTCTAACAATTTAAAAATGCACAAGATGCATTTTGGAACATTTGGAGTGCATTAGGTAATTAACTTTCAGGTATGCAAAATGTGTTTCGCTGCTGTTACAGTGCGGGGTCTTTCAAATTGTTGCAGTTCAAAGCATTGTACTCACTCTGACCTTTACTTTACCCACAGAAACTGGCAGAATTATATGTACTTATGGTCTCCTTGCTGTACCCACAGGGACTAAGTGTCAAGAGCTGTAGCCCTGGAATGCCAGCCTGTGTGTTATTGTTGCTGAATAACGCAGCATATAAGTTTTAACTTGGAACATAAACACTAATATGTGTTGTTAAGTGAAGGTATTATGGTTACGTATTGGGATGGGGCAAATGTAATGTCTGATCTGTCATGTGCAAGGTATGCACTCCTGGAGCCTGAAGCCCTCTGCTTGCACCTGGTGTATTCAGGGACCAGCAGCAATGACGGCTGCTTTGGACTGGGCAGCCACTGGAGCACCACAGCTCCTTCTCAGTGATGATTCACTGCTTGTTTTCAGACACCAAACTTGTTTTCAGACACAAGGAACCTGTTTCCGAGATACACCTAAAAACTTGAAGAACAGAGCTCAGGCTCCTCAAAAGGGTGCAGATATAGTTTTTAGGTCTGTGAGTAATTTGTGTGAGGGGTGCCTATCCACTTAGAAAAGAAGTGATATATCCAGTGACGGTATTCAGATACGGCCTAACACCATGAGCCTGTGATCCTTTAGGCATGCATTGACACTTGAGGATAGATTTTGAACTCATGGACAATGCTATCAACCTCTGTGGAGGTCTGTGAAGATACTAGATGGAATAATTTGCAGAACCGGAGTCCCTGAGCCCTTCTTTTTTTCATTATATACACTAGTGATAGAGATGTTCTAGGAGTCATTCCCCTTCAACAGCATCTGAAGCAGGTAGTCTTCTGGGAATTGGCTTTAGAACAAGATTGTTAAAAAAGTTTCACTTAAACCTAAAATGTCACCAGTTCTGGAATGATTCTAAATATGAAGTACATTAAACAGAATAATTTTATTATTCCATTCACTTCTCTATCTTCCATTCTCTATGCATGCAGGTAAGCTCACATTATTTTTAATGACACATAGTGCCCACACTATGCCTGATGTCAAAGTGAATTCTGTAGTATTTGGTAAGAGCTTAGCTCCCTTGGTAATGGGCACAACGTAGCTAGTGATACATCCATGTAAACAGAATGACCATAGGGAGCAAATTCCAGTCTTTGCTCTACTAGCAAAAATCTCAAGTAAATTTCCTAAATGAAATAGCTAAAGAAAGTTCAGAATTAATCAAGGTCAAGCAGTGAATGAATCAGGTAGTTTAAAATCTGACTCTGTTAGAAATTTGGCTACATCACAAATTTTTAAAAAACCTTAATTTTGGCTAACCTGCAAACAGATGGCAGGCTTTGGAGACCCAAATTAGTGAACAGTTGGCAGTCAGGAATAGAGAGCATGCTGAGAATCTGACTAGCAGGTTCTTGGGTTCTGCTTGATCAAACTACTCCCCCCTTACATCTGCATGGTGAAATCTAGTGCAGTGGTCATTGCAGGGGCTCCAAAGCAATCCAGATTAATAAAGCAACAACTGCGGATGGAGGTAAAAATGTGAGAATGGTTTTAAGGGTCATTCTGTCATCAAGGCCCTCTATCCCCATGCTGTTCCAATCTGAAGCCCTAGGTTGATTTTTGTGGAAGAGTAAGAATTTGGCAAATGTATACCCTCTTACATCATTCTAGCTCTAGGACTTTCTGGCCCAGATGTGTTTTCTACAGAAGACAGAAGTAAAAAAAGACCGCACAGAGACCACTGGTTCCCTTTAGTCTCTACAGTCTGTGATAAAGTCCATGTTTGGGAGACTTTCTTCAAGGTAAATGGACTATATGAGGTCAGATTATGCCGTACACTCTCATAAGATTAAAGGACCCACACTTATAGGACAGCTGTTCTAAACAAACAAACAAAAGATAAATAACATGACAGAGCCTCTGGAAAGCAAATTACTCCATTCCCAGGAGCCTCCTGATAACTAAATGTGACTGGTACCCCATGCTTCTGACCCCTGGTAATGTGGTTAGCATAACTGACACCATTTTATGAGGCAAGCACCCACTCTCTGTGACCGAGTGAGTCACATATTAGTTCCCTCTCCCACATTATCAGGTCCTGAAGGTCTTGTGAACCAAGTAGACAAACCAAACAGATTTCTTCTTCCCCTCCCTAGTGGCCTCAAGGTTCCTAGGCGCCAGGCTGATTACTCCCTTCCTCACCAGCCTTGAAGGTCCCAGGCACCCAGCCAACCAGGTGATGGTGATAACCCCCTCACAGAACAGGGAAGCATAACAGCACCCAGAGCACTGTCCGTAAAATCAAGTAGTTACAAGTCCTAAGTGGGGAACCTGGATCAGAACCGTTGCTGGACAGTGAGACCTGTGACCCCCTGATGGCCAGGGACATCTCCACCGTCCTCTGCTTCCTTTGAGGACTGAGTGACTTGTATTCTTTCACAGAATTTTCGAGTCTAGACTGTGATTGTTATGTTGATACAGTAAACCATGTATTAAGATTTGACACTATCTGCAGAGGGTCTAGGTGATTAGAAATCATAAGTTATATTATAAATTCTGTATTACGTTACTTATAGATTGTACTACATTGATTTTGCTTGTAGAAATCCCGTGCCATTCTAATCATAAATTCTATGTTCTAATCATAAAATCCTGTTAAGAAAAYCAAGCTTTAATTGTAACTACGATTTAGTGCCATTGTCATTCTGCCAAGGATCCCTAAAAGAACCTGTCTGTCCCCTCAGTGTCAGATGACACTAAAGCTGTGGGATTTCCAGCTGGAAATACAAGAGCAAAAACAAAGAGCTATTTCCTCATCAAAAGAGGAATCCTGCAGGTGTCACGTTTCACAAGAATAATCCAGAAAAACACATCACAAAATAGTCACTTCCCGGACGCAACAGGACTCTGTTCCCTGAAGATTCCCATTATACTTAATGATGGATGTGGGGTGGGACCCAGGAGCTCATCCCAGGCTCCTTCTGACTCCATGTTGGGTGACAAGGCTCAGACATTAACTGTCTATATTTCAAACTGTGATTCCATACAAAACAGAACTGTTACACAAGGCAGCAAGACATCGTGGCATGTTTAACAGCCTCCTTGATCCAGCCCTTGAGCCAGGCCTGCTAGAGATGTCCTTTTCTTACAGCAAACATGATTCATGAAGCTGACCATCTCTTTCCTGATCAGGTGATACACTTCCCCCAGAACAGATGTCCAAAGAAAGAAGCAGTTTGGCATATTGGGATTAATGCCAGTTTTGAAGCAACTTCGAAGCAGGAGAAAACATGAATTGGCCCTTTCTAAAGTTGAAGGGGAGTGTCGTGGTTCAACCCCAGCCGGCAGCTAAGCACCACACAGCCACTCGCTCACTTTCCCCCCGGTGGGATGGGGGAGAGAATCGGAAGGSTRAAAGTGAGAAAACTCGTGGGTTGAGRTAAAGACAGTTTAATAGGGAAAGCAAAAGCTGCGCACGCAAGCAAAGCAAAACAAGGAATTCATTCACTGCTTCMCATGGGCAGGCAGGTGTTGAGCCATCTCCAGGAAAGCAGGGCTCCATCACGCATAACGGTTACTTGGGAAGACAAATGCCATCACTCCGAATGTCCCCCCCTTCCTTCTTCTTCCCCCAGCCTTATATGCTGGGGTGTGGAATGGTATGGAATTCATATGGTATGGAATACCCCATTGGCCAGCTGGGCTAGCTGTCCCAGCTATGCTCACTCCCAGCCTCTYGTGTGCCTGGCAGAGCCTGGGAAGCTGAAAAGTCCTTGAGTAGTAGATTGCCTAGCAACAACTAAAAACATCAGTGTGTTATCAACATTCTTCTTATATTAAATCCAAAACCTAGGACTATACCAACTACTAGAAAGAAAATTAATTCTATCCCAGCCAAAACCAGGACAGGGAGAAACAGGAYGTTCATCAGTTGTAGTAAAATTGATAAAGCAAAACACTTACTCAAATAATTACCCACTCGGAGGAACAGAGGAGCAAAATGACAAACAGATGACCAGAAACTTGGATGCAAACTGTGAAACTCTCTTCAACCTTAACCGCCCCATGGGAAACAATATATTGCAAGTAACACGYCCTGGGCATGTTTTGCTCTCCACTTGCCTCGGCTTTAACCTTGTATTTCTGGTGTCATTGAGCAACGTCAGCATGTCTTAAAGTAAGAGTTTGTCTACAGGTAGTAGAGATCACTGCGTGGGTGTTTCTGGAGAGGACCTCTTGAAATCCACATAAGAGCTCAATGGGATAATTTAGACTTCAGAATATATTTTTTGGTATATGCAAGAGAATGGGCAGGAACATTTTACATTCCAGAAACTTTGAGAAAGGCAGAAGCAATAATCAAGGATAAAACCAATTAGATTTACAGGAATAGATCTGAAGCAGTTTCAYAGAGGGGGCATAGTGTCTGGGTGACTATAGTCAGCCATAAGCCTCCTGAAACACGAGACGAGAGACACTCTTGGACAACGAAGCAAATCTGTGAGTGGCAGCCATGAAAGCAAGTAGGAGGAAAAAGAAAGGGAGAGTAAAAGCTAACTTTTCTAAACTCATTTTTTACCTGTCCTAAAAAACACTTGTGTCTCAGATGTTTTTCTTCAGKAAGCTAAGACAAAACCATGAGTTCCAGTCAAGACAGAGTGAAAAGAATATCTGAAGGTATCAAAAGGCATGTTCAGCTATGTATTATCAGTGTGAAAATGCTACAGGTTGTTAAATGAAGTAACTGAATAGATTTTTTTTTTTAAGAAGYAAAGACCTAAGAATTTAACTTTTAGGACTTCATAGCGTAAGAGTTCCAACTCTTACAGCTGCAGCAACTCCACTGATACAAAACAAGCTAGGCAAACCGAGCCAAATGATGTTTGGTCCCATCTGCCTACAGGCATAATGTGTAAACTGGCAGATCTAAAGTAGAGTCTTTATAACTGAAACGGACTTCCTCTGAATTTTAGCAATGCAGAACATTTTAACTTAGTAAATAAATTCATATTCTTCTCATATAAAAATGTGGATATATTCCACTGAAATAATACATGCTCCTACAGATTTGCTTTTGGTCTGGCATGTATTAAAGTCACGCTGTTAATAATGTCATCCTTTTAAGATGCTGTCCTTAAGATATCAAACCAGTAACCATTTGGGCTGGTAGCATAGTGTCATCTAATTAGGAATAACTAGTTATCTCATCCATGATGCCAAGTTAAAAAAAACAAGAGTACAGAGAGACCAGAATTACCTGCAGAAGACATGAGGAACTTGGGATAGTGTCCTAATGGGGGGGAATCCAGGAAGYGGCTATCATTTTTCTGGCCATTTTCTCGGTGGGTGGGGAGCAATTGCATTGTGCATCACTCATTTTGTATATTGTATTGTTATTATATTATTATCATTGTTATTATTATTATTCTTTCCTTTTCTGTTCTATTAAACTGTGTTTATCTCAATCCGTAAATTTTTTTTTTCCGATTCTCTCCCCRCCCCACTGGGGGGGAAGTTAGTGAGCGGCTGTGTGGCGTTTGGCTACCTGCTGGGTTAAACCACTACAGATAGGCATGAGGAAGTGGAAAGAGGAGTTCTCCACCAGCCCCCTGTACCTCCAAATGTCAAGTTGATGGCATTACTCCATAGAGTTGTTGGAAACACGCCACCTTTTCTGCGCATTGCTACATCTTTTTTTTATACATGAGCCAACTCAAAGCCTAATTTTCAAAGATCTGTAAAAACCTATTTTCACATTTGCGTGGCTGAAAAACTCTCTACGTCTTTATGAAGATCATACAGAGGGACTGAAACATCATTCCCTATCCTTAGGATGTGCTGGGAAGAGAGAGAAAAAGAACAGCCTTGAACTGCCTCTCCCCTTAACCTGTGAGCCTCGGCAGCAATTCACTGCAGACTTCCTGGCTGTGCCTCCATGGGTCATGCTTCCCACACTGCTGTACTCTGACGGATGTGGTCATTGCGTGAACAACCCAAGCTCATTGAAAAGTGCCCATACTCCTTCAGATTCATCTAACTGTATGGACAGCTGTGGCACTGTAGAAATGTAATGGAAGCTAGAACCTAGCCCTAGATGTAGGCTATAGTATAATAACATAAATCTGCATACAAGTTTTCCTGTCTAGCCATGTTTTTAGAAAAATTTCAGCACCGTGAAGGTGTGAAGTTTTCTATGACAAGGTGGTTATATTTACTTATTCTTGGGAAAGCTTGTGACCCTAAACTTAGGAGGAGATAGTTTTAAGCAGAGAAAGGTAGGAGTTATTTAAACAGTGTCATTTTTCTAAGGTCTCAAGGCCAAAACCCACAAAGAATAACAATATAAAGTGTGTAAATGATGTTGGCTTGATCAGGCAGGCTGGCAAATATAACGTTGAAATGAAAGAGGCAACAAAATGTTTCATCTCCTATTAAAAACCTAAAGAATTTTAATTTAAACTTAATTAGAATTTCAAGTAAAGTATTTCACATTATCCAGTCACCAGGGAACATGCAAAATAGTGCTGTCTGGAGGAAGTTAGTTTGGTTTAGTTCTGTAAAGCTGCCAACTGTCAAACTTAAGTAAACATTTCCTTAAGGAACTTGTGTGCACAAAAATTAAAATATACAGGAGCAGAAACAAAAATGAGGATGAGAGTGGAGTGGCACAGGAAAAGTCCTCTCAAATCTAGCTATAATTTGTCTGGGTGGCTGATAGGTTTTGTCCCTGTTGCAGTAAAAAACAAAAAAAGAAAAAAAAAAACCCAGAAAATTATTAGGTTTATTTTAAATATATCTTCATCTTTACTGGAATTGTGAGGTCTTTTGCCGAATCAGTTCTAATACAGTCAGTGGAGACACTCATGTCTAACTGTCCTCACCTTTCTGGTACAYTTATTTGTGTCTCCCTTGAGCTCAGAGGCAGAAATGGGGCTCCTGCCCCGACTTTGGTGGGCTGATTCACCGAGCTGGAGCCTGAAGTCTCCTTCTTCTGTCTCTATGTGAGGGAGGAGAGAAAAACCCATGTTCACGTGGGGCTCAGCCTGTGTAAATCACAGAGCATGGCTCAGTCACCCACCTTTCAGTGTGTACTTTGCCATCAGAGTCAGCGTCAGAGTCCCCAGGTTTTTATAACACACTGAAGACTCCAGTATTCAGGCACCTAATGTTGGAAATCCTCTAGTGCAAACTATTGCTAATGAGATGCAGTGAGAATTAGGTTTAATTAAGCTATGCTGATTTTGGCTGCAGTACAGAATTTCTGGATGAATCTTATTGCCAGGTCTCGGGATTTTACTGACACCATATTTCACTTAGGCACTAACTCCTGCAATCAGTGTTAGAGAAGGATCTTGGCTTTCACATACAGATAGATTTTAATTTTCTCGGTTGTAGACAGAAGTTTAAAGCCACAAGCTCTAAAAATTTGAAATACCAAAGGTGAACAGAAGGAACAAAAGTGTATTCTGTTAAAATCTAATTGTTGGCTGCCCTGTTTCACAACTGTGGCTCCTTGGTAATTGGCTGAAAGCAACATCAAAACTAAACGTAAACTTAAGCAACCCTTTTTTATGCTATGCTGTAAAAAACGTATAACCCACACCTGGTGATGCTGCCTTCATTTAAAGTCAGGGTGGACTCTAAATGTTTATCAGCATATCGGACTGACTTTGTGGAAGGAAAAAAAAAAAAAAAACAGGTTGGTTTTTTTACACAAGTGTGACAGATGAACCCACTCCGAGCAAGTGAGCAGTACTTTGATTCAGGCATCATTGACAAATAGGTCTGACTGAAATCAGTCCTGCTGTGCAAATCTTGAGAACTGTGCTAGACCACATCTTCTCAGGAACCAAGGAGTCTAAGTCATGTCTTACCAGGAGCTAATAATACCAGCCTGAGCTGGTACTAAACAAAACTAAAACTGGTACAGCTGCACAAGTGCACAGACACCAAAGGGGGGGTTGATTACAAGTCAATCATTTTACAGTATAGATATCTGTAGCCCCCCGAGCCCATTGAGCTCTCTCCTGCATGGCAGTGGGGTGCAGAGTGGTAATCTCCCCTTGAGCAGGGACGCCTCTCAAGGTTACTCCTCAAGATTCAGAGACCCCTTACCCGGTATTTGATGTCTATAATGAGGTAAGAGACTTTTTACACTAGGCCTAAAATTATATTTTATGCTAGTGACGTTTATATATCCAGCTATAGCTTAATTATTAAAAGTGTAGTAAGTAGTAGAATGTTTGACTGCCATCTAATCACCATCTAAATTATTGTTTAAATCATCATTTAAGTCATTGTCAAATCATCATTAAATCATTGTCAAATAATTGTTAAATCACTGTTTAATTACCATTCAATTATTGCTTAATCATCATTTGATTATCATTCAGACATCATTAATTATAATTGGATCATCATTTAATCATTAATAAAACCCTCTCAGTTAACCCCACAGTGACGACTTCTCTTAATAATTCACCTGTGACAGATACCAAAAGWAAATAAGTCTCCTCATGTCCTTCCTGATTTACTGAACTGGCAAGGAACTTAAGGAGAAAATGGCAGAACTCTAGGTAAAAAGCATAAATCCAAGCTCTAAGTGCTGCAAAAAGGCTGAACCTTACGAAAGCTGTACTACACAAATATTAGATTCATACCATTTGGCTAAAGAAAGTATCAAGTTAAACATTCAAGCTAAATAAAAACTAGGAGGTAGATTTGAACATAGCCCTGATGTTCCTCAGCTCATTCCTGCTGCAACAAATGTACTCGTCTAATAATTTATTACTTCATGTCTTATGTTATTCTCGTTTACTTGTTACTTCACCAGTACCATTTTCCTTCCATATATTACAGGCTTGAGCATAACCTGTTTAAGACACTACAGTTTTTATTGATTAAGCAACAGGTCATTAAGAAAAAAATAATCAGAACACCCCAATGTTAGTAATTTATCATTATACCATTTTTCACATTACTATACACAGTAATACACAATACTATATACAATAATATTTTTGTCACTCTTTAATTTGATGATTGTTTTATTTTTCTGAAGTAAAATATGCCTCTTTATGCCTCTTTATGCCTCTTCTTTGAGGCATAAAGCAGTATTGCCCTCTACTTCCAGCTGCTGCCTCCAGACTCCTCCAATCATCTCCTGTCACTGGCTTGGACTTTTAGACCTCTATTCACATATCATTCAGAATAGTACCACTTGCTGGTTCAGTTATGGATTGCAGTTTCATCATCATTTTTCTGGAATATTGAGGGTAAATAGAGTCACCTATGCTATTTAAGTTTGTCGTGGCAAATATTTGTGTACTGAGCATGTGATCTGCCCTGTTACCCATATGATATTTTGAAACAAATGTAAAATCTACTAAAACTTGCCTGCTTAGATTTAATTCGTAGTTTCATGTTTTCCAGATAGTTTCTACTTTACATAGCAGGTGCACAAACACATAAGAATCTAAGAATCTGTGTTTAGAAATTTTGTCTCACAGAGTGGAAGTTACTACAGCCTGCCATCCCATTCAGCTTTGGTGATAAACTAGAACAGCATGATGGGCCAAATGTCACACAGCTGGGACCTCAACGAGAAGTGTCCCCAGGATTGTAGCTCAAACACCCAAGCTGCAGAACAAATGTACAGAAATTGTTAACTTGCTGTTAAGGTTCACCAGCTCCAGAAAATGTAGAGAATGCAGTCCGTGGCAAGCAACCTGGATGGATTATACGAGGAAACATGCAGAACAGAGCTGGTTAATGTGCCAATGCTGATCAAGCCTGGGCTGCACAGAAACATTTCTGGGATTAGAGAATAAGCCTGGCACAATTAGTTTAACATTAAATGTACAGATCTGGACTTAACCCCAAAACTTACAACTTCAGACTGTGAGGCATCACAGAATATGAGTGGAGTGGTTCCCATTACATACATCGATTGTTGTCCCCTTGAGAATCAGAGTGGAGAGTTTGTTTGGGTTCACCTGCATGGGATTGTGATCTTCCACGTCCAGCTGCTCATTGTAACAGATGAGAGACAAGAATAGGAAGGTTTTTGAAGCAGACTCCAATTTACACACACACACACACACACACAGAGGAAGGGAGTTAAACATAAAACCCATGGAAACAGAAGGGAGTCAGATCATGGGACCGAGTCCTATATCACAAACTCTGGAACAGCAGGAAAGAGACTTCAAGGCCACAATGCCTTATTGTGTGGACCTGCTTTGAGGAGAGCCTCTACCACGGACCAGGGGAATGTAGGGTCCCACCACATATCAGAAGAGGAGAGCTATGCCACACACAGTGGCAAGAGAGTTGTTGAAATTGCAGTAGGGGCAGAACTTGTTTCTGAGGTACAATAAACTCAAACTGTGTGGATCATAGATTAAAGCTGGCATCACGAACTGACCTGCAAGCAAACTAGAATTCTGTGGGAAAAGAGGTAATCTACTCCTTATAGACAGCAATGATAATTAGATAAGAAATTGTGCTCTGAATTACTCACATACTGTTAGCGGACTTCAAAGGAGTCTCAGAAAGCAAGCTCTGAAATCATCCAGTAGAATTTATAATGGGAAGAATAACTGCACAAGGTCTGTATCAGAGCAATAAGAATAAAGGCTACAACCTCTTAAACAAATGGAAGCGACTTGCAATCCAGGAACAGCCGTGCTTTGCTAATTCTGAAGTTCAGGGTGATCACATGCCTTCAAAAGAAAGAAAAAAAACCTGCAAGGTCTTCTAGATGTATTCAGTTGATATAGATCTAATATTAGGCGTGAATCTACTTCCATTAGTTGCTCATAACATGTTCAGTCCTAGAAACCATTAACTGCTGATAAAAGTAGTTACGGAATCAGGCCCCTGATGGCTCTGATGACCTACAAAGTCAATACTGCTTGTGAAATGTTCTAAATATCAAAGTTAATCTCAGCATCCACATCAAGTAGGAGGTCCTTTTTCTTTACAGAGACACCCTTGAAAATGTGAGCCAATACAAATCAGTGTAGACTGATAGTCCAATTAAAATTTGTCACTTTTTTTTTTTCCCCTGAAATTTGTGGGTTATAAGACTGGTCTTTGTGAGGCTGTGAAACTCCTAACAGTTCCTCCATTATCTGAGGGAAAAGGGAAGGCTAGGAGAGACAAAAAGAAGAGCTGAGGAGCAGAACACCAGACTAATTGGTGTTTGTAATGGAACCGAGGTGTCGGGGAAGCCATTAATGATGTTAAGGCCAACGTGGCCCCTCTCATTTAGCAGCCTGCAGCTGAGCAACACCTTTCCCTTCCTCTGATATAAAGGGGAAAGTTTCATTCTGAGAGAAAAAGTGCAGACGGGGAGCAAAGGTGGCTACTCTGTAGTCCTCCTACTCCTTTCTAGCAATTCACTACCTCTGCTCCATTGCCAGAAGGACAGAAAGCAGAATGAAATTTAAGAATGCTCTGAAGAGACATTGAGAGATTGCAGAGGGCAGAGAAAAAGAATGGGAAGAAAAAGGAATTGATAGTGCACACATGATGATGGAAGAGGTGAGCAGACCAGGAGTGTGCAAATGACAGAGAAAGACCAGGAGGGAGGAAAAGGACACTTTTCAGAAAGAAGAATAAGGACAGGAAATAATGATCTGTCTTATAAAAGGGTCCATTAGCTGGATCCCTCCATCAGCACAAGAGAGCTGTGGTGTAATACTAACACCATCCACAATCAACATTTCTGCTGCATTTGAGGGCTTGGTGGAAAATGGAAAGAGATGCAGTCATGGGATTTTACCACTGTCTATTCATTACTTGCTACAGTTTCCAAGCATTCATTAATGTAAAACAGATACTCATGAAAAAATCTGCATACACTCATAGCACAGACACTTATTTGTTCCAAAAGTCGCATTGAAAGTACTTTATTGTTTTTTGTTCACTATGCATTTGTGTTCTCTTGGCTTACAAACAACGAGAAACAATGCTGTGTGTCACTGACAAACAATTATTTCTCGGAAATATCTGACAGTGAATAAGCGAACAAGTAATAGGAACCTTTCAGTTTTAAAGTATTCTTTTAATTCTCTGTTGTGTTCTTACTGATATATTACTGGGAGTCAGTATATGGCACTCCTACAAATACTTAACTAAGCACACAGACAGTGAAACTTTGGAGTATGTCCACCCCAGCTCCACGTGGTGTCACCTGAGCTCACTCTGAGTGGGCACAGAGCTGTGCTAATGTGTGCACAGTGTTTCTGATTCTCTAACTGGCTTCTTCAGAGATCAAAAAAGAATTTAAGATTTATAGGACCAAAAGATGAGAACCAGAGGAACATGATTCTTTAATCTGCTGGTTGAAAAGCAGAGAAGATCATATTTCTAGCTCCTTGTCCAACTACTATATGAAGCTTCCATGAACAAAATATGTTTATAAGCCTTGAGACAGAGATCATAGCCTGGACTTTTCTTCATCCAGGTCAGTGAGGTGATGATTCAGAACATGTTTCTTCCTGTTCTCAATTTCTGGTCCAGCACATCTCTTCTTCACAGTTGTATTGTGAAGAAGAGTTTCTTCTTCAGAAATTCAGCAGAGTGGCTGGAAATTGTCTAGCCTTTTCCCTGTTCCTTGCTCCCACCAGGGTAATAATAGCGAGACATAGGAGCTCTCTGATAGGACATGGAAGGTGTCATCTTGAGTCTTCTCAGGTACATCTGGGCCAAGCCCTGTAATCTCTAGGTTATTGTATAACAGGTGCCTGACAGCAGCATGTTCTGGTTTGCTTTGTCTTCTGGTGGTTTTATTTTTGGTTTTGTTTTTTTTTTTTTTTTTTTTTAATGGGGACTTCTGCTCTGGTTTTTCATAAAAGATCTGTGAGATCACTGAACTATTACTCCCAGCCAGACTAAAGTGCTTTTTAGCAGCCATGGCTAAGTAGTCGAAGCTATGAACAGGGAAAGGACTGAAGACCTAATAGTTTTCAGGTGCTTCCCACTCAGGAACTCTATGCACCTCCTTGATCTGCATGCTGACTGCAGGCAAACATTATTATGATGGACGTGCATTTGGCATCGTGTACCTCACACCACTGCTACAAGCTGAGAAACTTAATCCAGGGTTCCAGATTTTCCTTACAAAAAAAAATCTCAGAATTTTGGAGGGCAGGACGTAAATCTGTTGTAATTACACCACTTTTCTTGGATATAGCCCTCACTGTACTTACAATCATGCATATTCAGCACACAGTATATAGAGATATTCAATAACATGGAACTCAGGAAACCAGCATTTCATTCCATGTTCTTTTCATGCATGCTGTTTAATCTTCAAAAACTCACTTTTTGTGCCATTTCTGTTTCCGCTCCTTCCCTTCATCAGTATTACAGATTCTAAAAGGCTTGATGCAGATTTTTTTTTATTATTATGTTTTTATGGTGGCAAACATGCTACGCTTTGACTCTCACCGGGGATTGTAATGCTAATAGTGATGTTCAAGGCAACTAGAACCACAGCCTTTAAAGAAGGAACAATTAATATTGCCCTAGTACCTTTCTGTATCCATCATGAATGTACWGAGGCATACCCTGAGGCCCACTCTGGCCCTGTTCATGACAGTGCTACACAGAAGTTGTTAAGCTTTTTGTTCAACCAGATGCACAGAAAACTGAGCAGCATCTCAGTAGCTGGCTCTAAGACATGCTGAAGAGACACTCTGTGGCCAGAGCATCACTGTACTCCAGTGGAGCACACATCATGCGACAGTCCTGTAAAAAGGGCCATGCATTCTCATATCAGCTCTTAGGACCCCAAGATGTAGGAGCTTGAAGGATGGTTTCAAAGTCACTAACCACTCCCAACAGGTGCACTTAACAGAGATTCTTCACAAGCATCTCATACAGCAACATCTGCCAATTTCTCAGCTTTTTGGAAGTCTTTTTATATCTACTTTTAAATGGATACAAAAATGTRTATTTCAGTAAGTTATAGGTCACATATAGCCAATATTTAGGCATTACTTCACCAGGAAAATGATCTCCAGCACATTCACATCAGGGTTCAGTTCACCTTTGCAACACAATCAATAGCTATCAGTCAATAGTAATTTTAAGATAAGCTCTAGGACTGACCCTGGTATTCAGTGTTTATAAAAGTAGGTCTCAAAAACACAATTCTGTGACACATCCCCTATAGGCTTTTTTTGCCATGCTCGGTCACAGGCATTGGGAACGGAAGATATATTCCTTTTTCTGAACTAATTGAATTGATAACAAGGAAATTAATAGTTATAGCAATTAGTTTGCCTGTTTCTGCCTCAGAGTTTGTCTGCRTATTCCTGCATTACCTAAGCAAAACAAAGTGCATATTGTCTCAGATATTCAGCATTTCACACCCAACAAAAGCTTGTCAAGGTTTTAAGTTAGTTTCACAAGCTTAATGTTGTATCACCACACTCTTTTGTCTGTGAATGTAATAGCTCTATTACTGACATATTAGGGTGGGGTGGGGAAAAAAAAGAAAGCTTCTTTGTGAAAGYCTGCAATTAATCAGTTAAAGATCTAGCTGCAAAGTCATAATTTATTGGTGGTTGCACAGAGGATACTGAAATGGTAGTATCAGTGAGTTGGTAGATTTATACAGATTATATGTGTTCTATTCACAAGCACTAGACACATTTTTTCCCTGTAAGTTTCTGCATATAATTGCATTAAGATGTTTATTTAGCAATCCAAAACTTTCTGAAGAACAATATGGGGCAGTGGGATTATCATAAAAGGTAAATATTTATAGTACATGGAAAAACATGCTCATTCTTTGTTGGAAGTTTTCTAAAGATCTTGTTGATATTGGCAGATTAATTGCATATTTGATTGAAATTTTTTAAAAAGGACAGAACAAACCTAAAAAAAAGAAGTAAAGTACAGCTTAACTATAGTCACTGTCTAGGAATCTGCTACTAAAGTAAATCTGTTACTCTATCAGTTTTACTCCTAATTATGTATGAGTCTACTACCACTAACTACCCATAAGATACTCCTTCTATGAAAAAGACAATAGTTTGTGTAAGACTCCACTTAATTCCACTTCACGTCTCACCCCCTCCTCGTTTCTTTTCCATTTTGTTTCTATGTCATCAGAACATGAATTGGAAGACATTAAAGGATTCATAAAGTTATGCTTCATTTTTAATATATATTTAAGCCTAAGAATTCAATTTTCAACAGTATTTTGACTGCCTATAAGTAATTTCCAGTGCTCATTTTCTTTTCTATAAAAGCACTTTTGTTAATTGGTTTGAACAAATAGGGTTTGTCTTAGGTACAATTTTATGAAGCTTGTATAAATTTTGTTTCTGTAACCGGACATAGATTAGAGACATATTTCCGCCTTCTGATGAAAAGTATTCTAATGACTGTGATATACTCAGTCTTGTTACTTTCTGGAAAAAAAAATCCTCATCTGTAGTGTACCTATTAGACAGAAAACTGTTTAAGCGTGTGGGCTTTTTCTCATACAAAAATTGTGCTGACCTGAACAAAACAGCACCTTTGACTAAGGTTTCTGCCACAGAAATCTGTACTGAAACTTTTGTAATAGTGGTCCTGATTTAAGTGAATAAAACTACATATACCTGTAGCCTGACTGGTATCAATGTCATGGATCATCTGAGTAAGGATTTGTGTGTTTAGGCCCCAAAATGCATGTTTCTACAGTTCTGTCCTGTCATACTTGACTATTTCAGATAATCCTATTAATCTAAGCTGTGTTCATGTACATTCAGTAGTTCATTTTTCTTCCATTGAACCATATTGAGTAGGAGTAACTCACAGGAAAAAAAGATAACAGGAAATGAAGCTGAAACACGTTCATAAAACAGAAGCAGGTTGCAAGAACCTTTGCCTGATATCTGTTTGACTTTCCATAAAGACCATGAAACTGCTGCTCTGTTATTTCCCTTCTGAAGTACATGGCTGCATTTCTTTTTGAGCTCTGAAATTTATAGAAGACTCCAGAGGCAAAATGAGTTTAGATGCAGCCAACCTGTATAAACCAAAACACTTCTTCCAAAAGAAGGAAAGACATGAAGTCAACTAACAGTTCAAGCTGGTGACTTTCAGAAAGTCCTTCCTTCCTCTTCCATAAGAGTTCCTAAGAATAGAGGCAAGATTTCACCCAAAACAACTAAAATTGGTCCTTTGTGATGATGACAGTATGTGAGAAATATTGTAAATTAATGAAAGGTGACAGAGGTTCAGGAAGCAACATACTTTGTGTGTCTACCTTCAAACCTATGTGTCAGGCCATTTATGTCAGTGGACTGACTTGAGTCCTTAAAAATAGGCAAATGCTTAACCACTTTGTAAACAGAGCTCTTAAGCCCATAAGGAGTCCACTTGCATAATAAATAACCTTACAGACAAAGGTCATTTATGTGTACTATGAAGTACATAAGGAAGGAAATACTATCCAAAATTTTGTGGGTTTTTTCACTTTATAACTGCTTGCTAGTAGGCGGGAGCATCTGTAAGATTTGCAGATCTAATTGGATCACAGATGAAAATGTATGTAAAAATATTTAGGCTTATGTGTGCTCAAGTATTAAAGCTGATGCCCCAGTATAATACTGCACACATGGTTAGCTTTGTAACACACCCATTTATTTGCCAGAACGTAAAGATACAGAGACAGTGTTACTTTGATTCTTAAGGCTGAGAAATATGTCAGGATGTTGCACTATAAATCAACAACAAGCCTCCCACTGACAATATTGGCAGTAGAATTTCACCCTTTTTCACTTGAAGGACAGTTCAGCATAYCTGTAAAATGGGTATAATGGTTATTGCCTGCCTTGCCATGTTGTTTGGCTAAAAACTTTTGACTGAGTCCTGCAGATCCCCCCTGTGCACAATATCCACAACTCCCATCCTATTATTAAGGACTGAGTCCCTGGGGTAATGACTGTGTTGAGTCTTTGAGACCCTGAGAAATCAACAGATAAGAACAG
This sequence comes from Oceanodroma leucorhoa, assembly GCA_030449065.1. Taxonomy (NCBI): domain Eukaryota; kingdom Metazoa; phylum Chordata; class Aves; order Procellariiformes; genus Oceanodroma; species Oceanodroma leucorhoa. Next base: position 1,869,840 of record JASVER010000093.1, read on the forward strand.
TATTATCACTGTCATTAAAACCAATAATTACAGCCTTGTTACAAAGTATATTCTAAAATGGTGCTTCTAAACAGGTGCTTCATGCATCTGGCATACCTTATTTTTATCTTAACATGTTAGCCATTTGCTCAATTTTTGAGTCATGGGTGCTATAACTGTTGATGTCGGTGAAGCTCCACCAAGAAACAGTGCCAACTAACAGAGATTTGAGGGAGAGGAAGGACTATTCTGCTCATCTATTCTGACCTCCTGTCATAATTCCTGCAATAAAGCTGTTTTTTCCTTTCCGCCACATAAGCAAATGTTGTCAAACCCAATAGTTTCAGTATCGACAGAGTAATATTTATAGTACAGTCTAGATAAAGAGCCAGGAGGCCTAAAACAAATAAGGCTGACCCCAATTATCTTTGAAAATCCAAGTATGGTAAAATACATACACATCATAAAAACATTCTTATCTTGTCACACAGAGGTGGAGGATGGTTCATTGCAACATGTGGTGCCAGTATTAGGGTTTCTAATGTCACACAGCAAATCAATTTCTAAATTAAAAAAAAAAAGTAGTTTCAGGTTTTAAAAAATCTGATAAGAGTTCTCCATCTGCCATGTGCCACAGTTGACAGCTGCTTCCTTTTGCATTGCTAAGATCAACCTGACCTTAGCCAATCAGTCTGTGTAGGGTATACAGGCATTGTTGAACATATTAGTGGAAAAGTATTAAGGCTTGGCAGAATTTTCTGTTCTTTGCCTTCTGTCTTTTGCTCTGATTAATACCTATCCCTTTCTATACTGTTCCTGTCTGTCTCATATTTCTTCTCTGTGGTAGATGCCTTTTAAGAGTAGCTTGATTCAGCTGTGGTTGACCTTTTATGGAGCAGTGCTGACTCACATCACGTTTTTATAGGCCAACTAGTTTCTGCACATATGCGTAGCAGGGGTCCTCTTTGACCTACAGGAGTTACAGAGAGCGAGGGAGATTTTGGAGGAGGGAGGTTTGGTGGGGGCCAGGGGGGGGGGGAGGGCGTGTACTTTCTTTTGAAACAGCATTGCTTTCTTAAAAACAAAACAAACAAACAAACAAAAAAGCAGTTTGTTTTTTAGGAGAAAGAAAGCCTATGCAAGTCCAAGAGTGGCAAATAAATAAAAAATTACAATGTTACAATGAATATAAACATGACTATTTTTTGTCAAATATATTAAGACTGACTGTAGCCCTAACAGATAAATATTTTTGTGAGAAAGACTGGAAAACTTTTGCAGTCAAGTGCCAAATCGTTGTCATTGATGGCAGCATCTGATTTGTCACAGCCTCAGTATCAAACACAAACACACACAGCGCCTCCGAGAAAGAAGCTCTCTTCTTTCTGTTTTCCTGCACTGCTTCCATCTTCCCTCTCTTCATTCCTCATTCTGTCATGCTCTTTCTTATATATTCTTTTCACCATCAGTTTCTTTCCTTCTTCCTTATTTTCTCAGTTTTCTATGGTACTGCATTCAATTTCTTAAACATTTCTCTCACCTCTGCCCCTCTGTACTTCTACTGATTCCTCCATAATTTTTGCTTATGCTTCTTCTACCCCTACCGCCATGTTCATCCTTTTTTATCTCTTCCCTAGCCCTCTTTCTCTTTACTCCTCGCACACACATTTTGTCCTACCACATGACACAAATGCATATGGTCTTCAGATCAGATCATATCAAGCCTCTTTCCAAGGCCCCCCATTCATTTTGGCGCTCTTGGCAACAGTGGGAATGACACGGCCTCTTTACTGATTGCACTTGCAGTGTTGCCCAGAGTACGTGTCATCGAGTATGGTCCTGGGGCTAGAACACATTTACTGGCCTACCTCTTCCAAAGAGATTTTTTCTTTCCAACCTTTCATGAAACCAAGTGGACTAGTGCATAGCAGACAATCTACAGGCAAACTGGAAAATTGTCATAAAGACATCACACTTCCTCTGCTCTGCAGTTCAGAGCAGATATATGTGCAGATTATATGTGCAGATAGGAAGTTGATACCATTTAAAAATTCCTGACCTGCAAAACATATATTTGGCAGTGAAACTGTTAATGTATACAGCTTACTTGCAGGGTCTTCAGATAACAACTTCACCCTGTATATTTGTTTACACAGGGAAACAGAAGCTGTGTACAACAGATTTGGAAAAGTCACAAAATGTGGATGTAAATAACCATATGGGCAGAAATACACATCCTATAGAGAAAGAGAACAATGACAGGCAGCTCAAGCTCTTGCTACACTTACTCATGATACATTTCTTTTCATGAGCTGGGGCTGAATGCAGGATTCTGAGCAATACAAAGGAAACCACGAGTAGCTTTAATAACGATTATATGCTCCAGATGAATGTTACAAATGTGTAACACATGTATTGGTGGTATCTATTGCATTAATACTCTGATTGTCTTTCTATCTATATACATATATAACCCAATACCACTGTATCGTATGATATACCTTTCATCTTCACACGTAATGAATGACACATGTCCCACTAGCGGGAAACAATGCTAAGCCGTAAGTGTGTTGTGCGTGCTTGTTCTCAATGTAAGATTTATGATTTATTGATGGCTTTTATTTGCCCCTGTTCAAAACAGAKACCACTGAACAGTGGACAATACATAAAAATCCCCCTTGCCCCCTTTCTTTTGCTTTCATGCATGAGAAATGGTTGTTACAAAGGGTCACGGTCTATCTTTAATTCATCCCTCTAACATGCCGATTGCACTACTTTCACTCAGGATTCTCCTATTTTGTATGTAGCCACTTTAACAAGTTTCTGTCTGCAGTTTTGAAACTTGCAGGGCTGGCATTATGCAAGTCTTAAGGRTTTTTTGTTTTGGTTTGCTTTTTTATCTTTTCTTGTTGTAGTGATGCAGCCTGTCCTCAGAACAAGTATAATAAATTCTGTGCATTGCAACGATATTTATGTGAGCACACCGAACTTGCAGTATTTACGTACATTGAGTTCTAACTGTTCCCTGTTTAGGCTTCATCTCCTTTTTGGGTCTCCCTACTCCCTACTCTCTGGAAGCAAAATCTGCAAATTTTGCAAGATTTGTTTTCAGGATCTAAGCAATAATAGCTAATTTATTAGGGCTTCATTTTGTGTTTACACACTTCTACTCTCTTTGGCTAATTAACTCGACCTATCTAACCTCCATGCAGATAACTCTGTGTGCTTGTTTTTAAAATGCATATAATTTTTTTTTCAGGTTTCAGCTGTCAATTTTATTGTGCTCTTTTGGAAAGCAATAACTATACCTTATAATGACCAAAGACGGGTGGTATATCTCTTCTAGGTCTAAAGCAGATCACTGCCCGTCAGACAGGTAATCCACCACCAATCGCCAAACTTAGTTTCTTCTAGTTGCTATATTCCTTCATTTATTTGGTGTTACTTCCCCTTCGCTGCTGTTGTTGGGTCTTCTTGGKTTTTTTTGCATCCCTTGAAACCCTGTTGCGAAGGTCAGCAAGGCGCAGGGGAGGAGAGCGACCCTGTCGGAAGGACAACCGGGCAGTGCCTCCGTACAGCGATATTGAAAGTTGGTGAGACACTAAAGACGTGGCCGTGAGCAGGGGTCGGGGCGGGGGTGGCAGTAATGAATGCCTAATTGCCTCTGAGGGAAAGCGCCTTCGCTCGGCCAGGAAGAGCCCTTTGTAGGGCAGCTGGTGCCGCTCGCACCGGGAGGGTTTGCAGCTCGCCCCGCCGCCTGTGGCTCCTCGCCTTGGCCCCGGGGCGGCCGGCCCCGCGCAGCCGGGCGTCCCCGCGGAGCTGCGCGGAGCGGGCAGCGCCGTCCCGCCGGCGGGGGAGTGGCGCGGAGCCGCCCAGCGGGGCGCCGCGGCCCCCGGCAGACCGCGCCCGCGGGGGTACCCCGGTGCCCTCCGGCCGGGGTGGGGTGGGCAGGCAGCGGGCAGCCCTCTCCCGCCCGCAGCCTTCCGCAGCGACCGCGGGCCTCGATCGCAACCGGCCCTCCGCGCCCGCCTCGGCTGTTGCTCGTGCTGTTGTCGTTGTTGCTGTTGCTGATGATGAGGATGTTATTAATTATTTAGGTGGACTTTTTTTTTTCTTCTTTCCAAAGCCACACCTCAGAGCTGGGAGTCTGGGCTGTTTTCCTGAAGAAGCGACCATTGTAGCAGCACTGAGCCGGGATGCTGCTTGAGGTTATTTCGGCGGGGCAAACTTCCACGGCCCCCACGGACCCCATGGCCCGCGGGGAGAACGAAAGGGCCCGATGCCGCCGGGCGGGACCCCCGCCAGAGCCGGGACTGGAAAGCGGGCCTTAAACTCCCTCGCTACCCAGAGATTTCTGTTCACCCCGGAGACAAAATCGCCGCTGTATTTCCTGCCCTCGAACACTTCCTGACACGGGGAAGATAACAAAGGGGAAAGTTTAAAGCAATAAATATCCCCGACCCGCCTCACCCCTCGTGTGCGCCCGCGTCTGCGGCTGCTGAGGCCAGGCGGCACTCGGCTGGGGAGAAATTGGGCTTTTCCAACCCTGTTCCGGGACCGCTCGGCCAGACCCGCGCTCTGCCACCTTCTTAACATCTTTTGGGGATATTCCTCCCCCAGAATTTTTGGGGGTTTATTTTCCCCCAACTGCCAAAGACTTTGGTCCCCTGCCTGCACTCTCCATTACAGTGTGCCCATTTCTGACCGGATTAAAGTGGGGCCGGTGCCGCCGGCCAGTCCTGTGTCAGAGTGAGTGCACTCCGAGAAGGCTCTGGGAGGGAAAGGATGGCTTTTTTTTTTTTCCTTTTTTTTTTTTTTTTTCCCAAGCGGTAGCGCGATTTAATAAGCCAAATTGTATTATTAAAGTCACGAAGGTTTCCTGGGCGCGCAGAAGCCCACTGACAGGTTTTCTTATGTTTTGATAGATTTAGTGTTGTTACGGTACACTTCTCCTTCACATGCAGTAGCTAAGACTTGAAGATTAAAGATCGCACACCTCTAGATGAGTCAAAGCCTACACCCCGGAGCAGCTAATACATTTCGTGATTGATTTCCCCACTGCGTTGTTTCCAGTTTCAGCCTTGTGCGACACTCCTTTCCCCTCTCRACACGTTGCACGGGCTCAGCCCTGGTCTCCTGGCCGCGTCCCGCAAGGCAGCGAGGGCAAAACTGAACCTCTGGGAGCCCAAACCCGGACTCTTCTTGCAAAGCATTTTTCTGGCCCAAAGCTCCTCAAGAAAAGTTTTAAGCCGCAGCTGACTGAAGGAGCCTTTCTGCGTGCCCGAGTGGCGAGGCTCCGCTGAGCCACCGCGATGCAGTGGGACAAAAATAGCCCTCCCAGCCGGAGCCGGAGTCGCTGGGGGGGGACGACCTCGCGGCCTCCCGCGGGCAGGTCCCCGGGTCCGACCCCCGGGACGGTAACTGCGGCGGGCCCCGGCAGGACGGGTAGGGACCTTCCCGCTGCGCCGTTCGCGCCCGGGGCTCGGCCGCCGCAGCCCCGGTACTGCCCCAGCCCTGGCCGGCAAGGACACCTCACCCAGCCCCTAATGCTGCCGCCCTTCCGAAACCAGCACTACCTCTTTAATCATTTCCCAAAGCTGATTTTTTTTCTCCCCTTTTTTTCCCTCCTGGGAATCCATCCTAGTTTTCGCCACTAAGCAAACTCAGGACCGAATTTATAGCCGTTCTTTACGGGACGGAAGGGGTTAATCGCCGCTGTCGGTTTGGGGTTTGGTTTTTTTCTTTTCCCCTCTTCCTTCCCTCGAATGTATATAATCTCATTTGAACCCCTCAAAGTGATGAAAGCTATTGATTGCTGTGTAGAACCACCGAGTTCTAGCAGGCTCCCCCAGTCCCCTCCCCAAAAGTAAATAAATAAGAAAAGGGRAAAAAAAAAAAMCAAGGAAAAAATAAAATTAACATATATTTTTGGAAGTATCTCAAATATGTACAAATGCTGTTTTATGTCTTCCCATTCACGTGTATATTGATATCATAAAAGAGAAATTCTTCAGCAGGGTTTTTCTCTAAATACCTTATTCATTGAAACTGGCTGTTCCACTCATTATTCCACTCCCTTAAACTCGATTCTGATGCTGGCTAAATATAGAGCTTCGCCTTCCTGGGAACGCGAATCGAATACACAGCAAGCAAATCAGTAGCACAGGAGGGGGAAAAAACCCTTGATCAAAGCCTTCCTTTTCTTCCCAATCCTGGTTTGTTGGGGCGGAGACAGTTTCTCGCTTATTGCACATCATTTGCAAAGATCAAGCTTCAAATGCAATCACCTCTCCCAGAAGTGGTAGTTAAAACCCCAAAAGTTAGGGAATGGGGGTTAATAGAATTAAAACCAGGTTGAATTATTTTCAAACAAAGGTATAACGGCGGCAAATAAGACGCGTTATTTCAGAGCTGGGAGGGGGTGTATTTCAATCAGGCCAAATTTTTAAAAGAAATGCAAACATCCATGGGGAAGAATGCATAGGACCCAGTACGGAAAATCATCTTCCCTGTTTCAGCCTCTTTCATAAAATCCGCGG
>JASVER010000093.1:1880101-2076427 GCA_030449065.1 Oceanodroma leucorhoa
CAAACACAACACTCCCAGAGTACGCCCTATAAGGGAACGGCACTAAAAGTGTGTTTATCTCTGTAGGAGAGTAAACGGTTAGTCAATCATGTATTTATTTTCATTTCAGAAAAACGCCTGATTTCCCTATGTGTTGGTTGCGGCAATCAAATTCACGATCAGTATATTCTGAGGGTTTCTCCGGATTTGGAATGGCATGCGGCGTGTTTGAAGTGTGCAGAGTGTAATCAGTATTTGGACGAGACCTGTACGTGCTTTGTTAGGGATGGCAAAACCTACTGTAAAAGAGATTATATCAGGTACGCCATTTACGTTGTTTAATTCTTCGGTGAGATTTCTTTTTTTTTTTTTTTTTTTAACTTTATAAACCTGACAGAGGCAAGAAGAGGAAAAATTGCGAAAAAGAGAGTGAAAAGACAATTGGTATGCTTTTAAGTGATTTCCCCATAGATAGATAAGCGAGGAAAAAAGTTAGAGTCGTCAAGTTTTTTATTCCACAGATTCAAATGCAAATTTCTGCATAAACAAAACCACATTCGAGAACAGCTAGCGACTGTATGGGACCCTCATGAGGACTTTGGCAATGTATCCTGTGATTCTAACATAGTGGGAAATGGTAGGTAATGGAGAATATTTTCAATAGTGTAGATGTAATGAGCAACACGGAACCGATCGCTTTTTAACACAACCTGAGAAACCCATCTCTCTGTGTTTTTGCAAAGGCATAATGACATTCATAAGAAAGGCACTTCAAGCATGTATGCCGTAAAAATAAATATTCGAGGGGAAAAAAAACTATTTAAACTAGGCCTATCAAAAACAAAAAAGCAAAAGAAAAACAAAAGCGAAGTTTTCTTCAGAATGAAAGATCCTTTTATGGGGAGGTTAAAACCTAGACCGAAATGTTTCTTCGCTAAAATAACTGACATTTAATCTTTTTAAATATTAACCCCTTTGGTGATATCTGACTGCCTTTTCTTTCTTATCTTATCTGTACTGATGAATTAGACAGAGCAGATCAAATTGCCCATCATCTGTTCGCGAACAATTGGGTATATTTAGATAATGGAACCGCTTCCTTCCTCACATTAAAATCTGGTAACTGATAAAATGTGAGAGTTGCCAATCTTGACACTATAGAGAAACCAAAGCAGGAATTTCGAGTGTGTTTATTATTTGTGCTCCTGGGTCATGCTGATCCGTTTCAGTGTCGTCTACTGGGTTTGACAAACCGGAACTTTGCATGACACTGAGGTATGGACAGTATTCTTTTTACAGAAAGTTTTGGGAGCAAGTACCCACCTAGCCACCTGAGATATCTTTTCTAGTTTCTTTGTCATTCTGAATTGAAATAAAGCACTTGAGTCTTTCCTTCTCCAGTGCACAATTCATAAGCAGATCATTCCTTCAAGCCTTGTTGTGAGATTATTCTCAAAGTTTTATCATGGCAAAAAACAGCCCACTTTTTCTTTCTTTCTTTCTTTCTTTACTTTTAAACGCACTTTGGTGCCGTGTTTTAAATGTTGTTCTTTCACTAATTTCAAAGGAAAGGAAAACGTTTGGACTCAGATGTGCTCACTTACCTCCTGCTAGAACTCAGCGGGCGAAATTTAAACAAACAAAAAAGTGCATTTCTTTTAAGTTAATACGTAATACATTTCATTTGCTGCAATTTTAAAAGTAAGATGTACGTTATCTGCAAGTCGACTTTGAATTAGACCGTGAGCCAATCTGTAATTGTCAGACATGTGGGCACCACCACCCCCCTCCCCCCAACTTTTGTACCTATTAATGCATACACTTTGCGATCGCTCTGTCCTTTTGCTGTTTACCTGTTTGGGGTTTTTTTCTTCTCAAAACCTTATAATCAGGAAATACGTAGCTCTGAATGTAGGATTAGTACACCTCAATAGACATAGCAGTTAGATGTGTGTAARTAAACATCTGAACCCACAAGCATACATCAAAGACTGTATCTCTAAGGAAGTGCACTGGTGAGGAGATCTGTGGGGATGAATATTAGCTCAGTTTTAGAAACAGCTTTTACGGTTCTGTGGATTGTGTGCATGCATATGTGCGTGTATCCGTACATTTGTGGAAAGATGTTAATTTTACTTAATACCAGGGAGGCTGACTAAGAAGCACTCGGTGGGAGCCGAGAGATTGTGCAGTTTTAGACACCCGAACTGGACGTTCATCTACAGATGGGTGAACTGTTCCCCTGTCCTCCACGGGAGACGAGGAACCCGCCACCCGCTCCAGCATGTAACCTCAGAAACCCATTATTTGTCTGTGGGGCTGTCAGCGACAAGTTGCCCTTTCACCGCTGCTGGGGGGCTTGAGCCYCGGCTCAAGGCGGGAGCGTCAGTAGGAGGGGAGACAGGGTGGGGGGCTGAGGTAGGGGCAGGCTGCAGAGCCAGAGCGCCCCAAATGCCTTTTAGTAGGGGGCGGGGAGTTACACCACTATATATGTGAGCGTGTGTATATATAAGGGGGTGCGTGTGTATGCCCATATTGTTGTATAAGATGAACCTGGTGAGAGGGGATAAGGGTAAGAGCCCCGGCCACTGGCAGAGCCACCCCTGCCGCGTCCCAGAGGCTAAGCTGCCGGCAGCCCGGGCACGCATCAAGCGGCAGAAGTCCTGAGTGGGTTCCTCGTAAAAATAACACARTTTGGTGAGGCTGGCACTTTTGTGCGTGGGTAATGGATGGCAGCTTCGCCAGCCTCGCCTTTCCCCGGTGTGCCCGGGCGGTCTTGTTCAGCCCCGGGCCAAGCTAGGTCAGGTCCTCCGTCGTGAGGAGGGAGGGAGAGGGCAGGGACGGCTCCTCGCCTGCTGCAGCCCGGGGCAGGATGGAGAGCTCGGCATCTCCTCGGGAAGGAAGGGGGTCGCTTTTTTGTTTCTCCCCCTGTTCCTCCTTCAACCTCCGCCGCCCCTTCCCTCCCCCTCTCCTTGCCCACCGGTGTGTCCGCGTCCCCATCGCCTTTTACGGCGTGGGGATCAGGGCACCGGCAGCAAACGAATCCGTTTTATTCCTTTCCTTTTCTGGCTTCTGTATTTTCAAGGCTTGTTTAACTAGTGGACTGAGTGTGGCGCGTCTACGCGGGGACATGGGGCTGCCCACGAGCGGGAGTGAAAATCTCTCTCTCTCTCTTTTTTTTCCTTCCTTTCTTCCCCCTCCCGTGCTCTCCCTCCCCCCTCCCGTGCTCTCCCTCCTTCCCTCCCTTCTCCTTTTTTCTGGGCTGGGCCCTGCTCAGGTTATACGGCATCAAGTGCGCCAAGTGCAGCATCGGCTTCAGCAAGAATGACTTCGTGATGCGCGCCCGCGCCAAGGTGTACCACATCGAGTGTTTCCGCTGCGTGGCCTGCAGCCGCCAGCTCATCCCCGGCGATGAATTCGCGCTGCGGGAGGACGGCCTCTTCTGCCGGGCGGACCACGACGTGGTGGAGCGGGCCAGCCTGGGCGCCGGGGACCCCCTCAGCCCCCTGCACCCCGCCCGGCCGCTGCAGATGGCAGGTACCGCCCGCACCCGGCGCCGCGGAAGCCCGCGCGGGGTTTTGCGCCGCCCGGCCCGGCGCCTGGCGGCGGGTCCCGCGCCCCCGCGRAAAGGCGGCCCCGAGCGTGCGCGCCCGCGGAGAGGCGGCGGCGCGCCCCACGCCCGGGGCTGCCGCGGATCCGGCTGCTGCCAGGAACGCCCGCATACGCGGTACGCGTGAGGCAGAGACACCTGCGCAGGGGGCCGCACCCCCGCCAGCCTGTGCCCCTCCTGCTCCGACTGCGCACCGGGCGCGGGAGTCGTCCCCCCCCGAGCCCGAGGCAGCCGGGAGCCCAAGTCGGAGACGGACGAGTGGCCGCAGGGAGMAGGTCTGCGGCACAGCACAGACCCCTCTGCCGCCGGAGCCTGTGGAAAAGCTGTTCTAAGCACTGGTGGAAGCGGGGTCCGAAAAGAGATAGACTTCATAACTACAGGCGAGCACTTAGGCTGTAATTTAAAACTGCCAACAAGCTAATCTTCGGTAATTGCCTTTTAAAGTGACCCTGCCTTCTTGAAACGTTTTATGTGATTTGATGAGAATTTAATCTTAAAACTCAGCATTGTAACTTCAGAGTCGCCCCACCTTGCAACTTTACTTACACTTTTAGTTCTCGACGTGTACACCAGATAGTCAGAGACGCTTAGCTTTAGGAAGGGGCACGTCTCTGAGGAAAACTAAACTGGGCAATAGAAGGTTGGCCGGCGTTATTGCTGTGCAAGTAACTGTAACTCGAAAGTTTATTTACAAACGCAGCTATGTTCAAACGGGCTCGTTTCCCGCTTCTGAGCTGCTTTCARGTGACATATCTATATATAGGGAGAAATAATCCCGTAGCTGATCATGGCAGAATTTTAGAGAGATTTTGCGTGCTCCCTATAGTGCGTTTGTGCATGTCTCCGAAAGGCATATTGTGTCGGCAGGTACAATACTGCTGATATTTGAAGCCTTCGTATTGACTTCATCGCATTTGCTGACTTACTGTTACRATCAGAAAAGTCGGAACCCGACTGTACAAAAGCGAGCACTTCTGAATATTAGCTAACCAGAGTTTTAGATTAAAAAAAAAAAAACCTAGTGTTTTTATTTCTCCCTTGTCTGGGTCAAATTACATCTAGATAGCTACAGCTACACAACACACAGAATTACAATTACACAATAGCAGAATCACACGAATACTTTTAGCTCTTGTGGTGACGCTACCCGTAGGTTTGTATTTCTTGGCAGTTTCCATCAGTTGCTAGGCTTGTTGTCCTTTTAAAGAACGGGCGAAACACTCATATTTTTTAAGTATTCATAAAAAGTCGATATAAATTCACGTAGCACCTCCACTTTCTAAGATACACCCCCGTCTTCCGAGCTCTGGGATACGGGGCTCTCACAGGATTTTCCTCCACGGTCACAGTGCAGCGGATTTGGCTTGTTTTGCTTCTATCTGGAAGCATCAAACTACCGGGAGCTGTTGCACGTTACCGCGGCCTCTGGCTAAACAGAGCTAAATTCAGTATACAAGACGCAGACCCGAATTATGATTAATTTTAAAAGTATTCTTTCATTAATTTTCGGGCCAAAAATCTGTTTTGGTGATTTGTCAGGAAACAAATACGTAAAACCCTCCCCCGCCTTTCCTAGCGCACGCACACCTTAGTGAACTTGCCCTCCCCTGTCAAGTCTCATACAGGTTCAAGCTTCTGTCATTAAGGGGTTTAGGGGGGTGGTTTGTTTTTGCAAATTAATTATCTGTGGAGTCAGAAATGTCAGTCCTGTCACTCCACCAGCGCATAAAGCAGGAGCAGGAGCTCCGATAGAACTGACTGCTTGAATGGCTTTTGAAAGAGGGTTCATCACCCCCCCGCCCTCCTCCCCCTGTCCCACCAGCTTAGAGTCATAGCCTCTGCAGACTCCCTGCTTCCTACTCATGGGGATCCTGTTCCTCCCTTCCCCTTTCCCTTACAGCAGAACCTATCTCTGCCAGACAGCCAGCTCTGCGACCCCACGTCCACAAGCAGCCCGAGAAGACCACCCGAGTCCGGACTGTCCTTAATGAAAAACAGCTTCACACCTTGAGGACCTGCTACGCTGCCAACCCCAGACCTGACGCCCTCATGAAAGAGCAACTGGTAGAAATGACTGGCCTCAGCCCGAGGGTCATCAGGGTTTGGTTTCAAAACAAGCGGTGCAAGGACAAAAAAAGGAGCATCATGATGAAGCAACTTCAGCAGCAGCAACCCAATGACAAAACTGTAAGTGGCTTCAGCCCCTGACCGTGCGCTGCCTTCCTTCCCAAGGAAACGCCTGGGCTATGTCCAGCCCGGCCAGCCTCTGGGGTCGGTTTGATGCTTTTGATTTTGTGGGAGCTCCCTTAAAACAAAGAAAACGATACCGCTTAACTATTATCCGCTTGTTTCTGCTGCCAGTGCAATTAAAACAGACCACAGCGAGAAACCGATACAGGCGGCTCAAGCGAACACATGTCTTTTTGTGGGGCTAAGGATACGCAGTGGATTAGACTAACTTCTCTGCAGCATGAGTTGCGACCTGCAGAGCTTATGGCATGTAATAAGCCCAGCCTTGTGCAATATTTATGTTGCAAATGCAAAGGACTCCTTGAGGCGAAAGTGACGCTTTTGCCCTTTTCAGTGGCTTTGCACAGGAGTAAACCCAGAAGTAAAACCCACGAGTAAAAGGGAAATTTGATTTCTTAGCACTTTATATACTACAATGTTTATGTGTGTGTTTGTCAGTGCACCTACTGTAGAAAAAGACAAATGTAATGCAAAGTTTTTGGAACTACCATCGTGTTTACAGGTTWCTTACTTAAAATATATATAGTTCTCGCGCAGAAATATATGGAGTTTTTGTCTGCGGGCATATGCACGTGTGATGCAAACAAGCGGAAAGCGCAGACAGCAGAGCAAACTGGCTGTCTCCATTTTAAATCAACTTTTTTTTTTTTTTTTTCTGTTGTTGCTAGTCCACTTGAAGAAGAGTCTGTTATTCTCCCTGTGTATATTGACTGACCTGAGAATGACTATTAATTCATAAGGCTGCCTAGTTAAGTGGAATTTAAGGAGTTTCATTTTACCCTGTTGGAATGCAATAAAACACGATGTTATTAACTCGCCTAAACAATCTATTCGTCGAGGCTTGGAGTTATTTTGTATACGGTGCCTGCACCACAGGGCATACTGGGAGGGCTGGGGTTTCCTTTTTTTTTTTTTTTTTTTTGGTGGAAAGAGCGCGGCACTGACGTCCCCCACGTTTGCCGTGCAGTGGATATACGATCCAGTTAAGGTCACGCAGAACAAAACCAGCCTGGATGCGACACAGGAAGGCAGCATGATTAACCGTTTCTTGTGCCGAGCCGTGCATCGGCGGCCAAGATACAGAGTGCTCGTGTTTAAGAAAGCTTGGGGGCGGAGGGGGTATGCCTTGAGAGAAATAGGAGGATTAAAGGGAAAGAAAGTAAACTTCCACTGTGATAAATGCAGCGGGTAGAAATAGGCTGACCTAGAGTAGAATAGAGTAAGACATTCACAGCAGATTAACAAAGCAAATACAAGCGACTGTATAGATAAGATAGAAAGCAGTTTATTGACTCAGTGCTTATATACAATAAAGTTAACCAAGCTCATTAACATCTTTTGCTGGGCTGTTTACAGAATATCCAAGGGATGACAGGAACTCCGATGGTGGCTGCTAGTCCGGAGAGACATGACGGTGGTTTGCAGGCGAACCCGGTGGAGGTGCAGAGTTACCAGCCGCCCTGGAAAGTACTGAGTGACTTCGCATTGCAGAGTGACATAGACCAACCTGCTTTTCAGCAACTAGTAAGTGTCGGTTCCCAGCCGGAGCAGGCCAGGCTGTACCCGGGGCAGAGCAATGGGGGATTCTCTAAACGTGCCGGATGCCCTCAGAGAGATGAGCAATCCAGACTTGCCGGGTTTTCCTGAAATTGCAAGGTAGGCATGATGGCACTCTGTAAATGCGGCGAACTGAATTGATTTAATAGGGCTTGGTGCAAAATCTACCTTAGTGCACAGCACAGCTCTTGCTGAGTTGAGTGGGAGCTGAATAAGGCCTGACCCAGGTCTGAGACTAACTCAGCCCGCACACTCCTGAAAACTGAAAGCATCTCTATCCAGAGAACTAAAACACTATTCATGTGTCATTTAGTTGTATGTATATTTGTGAAAGCAGCTTCTAAAACTCACCGCTCCCCCCTTCAACCCAATTTTGCCTTTATGCGATAGGGTGGATTTTAAATACATAATTGTAACGTCAGCCTGTGCCCTTGTTCTGTCACACAAACATGAATAGCTTAATTAAATTTTTGAAGTCCTTGTTTTAAGCATGTACCTTTAGATATAACTTCATATATCTATATGTACATATACACACAAATATATGCATACATATAGCTTACATTAGATGTTGTGCTTTGGAAAGGGAATTGTTAGTATGTATTCACGTGAAAAATTCAAACAATATAATAAACTGCCTTAAGCCGAAAGAAATCAGACCTTTTAGAATAAATTCTGTTCTTAACTCACTTCCTTATGCCTACGTCATTTGGCAGCTCATATGGGACCATATAATCTACAATACTTAGGCCCAACAAAGTGAATTAAGGACAGAAGTTCAGCCTTAACACAATTTCTCAGCCTAAATGCGTTAAAACCAGATCTTTAAAATAATAAGGTACACTGTGTATAGTTTCCCAGTGATCCAAAATAATACTTAATGATGAAAAATTAACCTATAGACCTTTTTTTGGTCTGTTGGGCATTTTTTGACATGAAGCGAAGGTTTGTAGCCGTATCTAGAATTGTTTTCAGACCTTTTCAGTGTAGTATCACCCTCTCTTGCAGGATCGCTTTTCTTTTGCCCAGGGGCAGGCTGCAGCGTGCTTCCCTCCCCTGGCACACCGTGCTCGCTTGGGAAGCTGTAGCACACAGCAGGGCTGTTTGCATCATCTTACCTCTAGAGCAACCACCGGTTTTCCTGCTTTAATCAAGCTGTCAAGCAGACACAAGAAAAACTGATCTCCTTCGGCTGCCTTACTTATTGTGCCTTAACAGAATAGGAAACTTTAAAAACCTTTGATGCAGAGAGTTTTTGTATGCAGTANAAAAAAAAAAAAAGCAGAATGGAAGACGGATAGCCCAAATACACACATGCGTATAGATAGATAGATCATTAGATAGGCAGATGAATATTGATATATATTGGACATAAGTCTGACAATGAAAAGAGTTAAAATAAAGAATTGTGGATGGAACAGACAGTTCATCGACCGTTCAAGGCCCGTCTGTAATCTGGAAAGGGCCTTAATCACAGGATCGGCCAGCTAAATAGGTGCCAAAGAAATGCTTTTGGATTAGCAAAGCTCCACCCTTCAAATCATGCCTTTTCCCAACGCTGCTCCTGAACTAACGGGAGCCGCGGGGCACATTAGGATGGAGAAGTGTGACCTTTTTTATCAAACTGACTCTCGTTAAAAAGAGATAGCACCCACTTCAAATCACAAATGAAAGAGGATGGCTTTTTTCAAATGCCTTCTGCTCCTGGATGCTCCTTTCAGGTTTATTTTAGTATGTGCACAAAAGGGGGAAAAAGTAACCTTGCAGTTTCGTGTCAAAAAAGCACAAGCACTCTTAAATAATTGACTAAAACATCCTGTTGGGATTGCCACTCTTGCCAGACAGGGAAGAAGGCCTCATTAATGAGTTTGTTTGTTTATTTGCTTGATTTTTCAGTCTTTTTTTTTCAAGTTTTTTTTTGACCTGCTTTTTTTTCGGTGATTTGGCCGAAGGCCTGAAGAAGATTCCTGTGAAGTCAATGGGGAAGCTAAACAAAGCAACGAACAGTGACACAGCCTCCTGTGGAGATGTATCAGGCCGTTCAGCTGCATGCCTGTGTATTTATTTTTGCACTCTTCTTTGCCTTTGCCTGCTACTTTTCTTTGATTGTTACAATTGTAACAACATTTCTTTTTCTTATTTTTCTTCTTTTTTTTTTTTTTTTTTTTTTTTTTTTTTTTTTTTTTTTTTTTTTTTTTTTTTTTTTTTTTTTTTTTTTTTTTTTTTTTTGGCAGGTTAATTTTTCAGAAGGAGGACCCGGTTCCAATTCTACTGGAAGTGAAGTAGCATCAATGTCCTCTCAGCTGCCAGATACGCCCAACAGCATGGTAGCCAGTCCCATTGAGGCATGAGGAACATTCATTCAGATTTCTGTTGTTGTTGTTTCTGCCCTTACCCTCAGCCCTGTTGGAGAGAGTGGGAAAGTGATCGCGTCGGGACTCCGAAATTTAGGGGGAAAAAGTATTTAACAGCCCTGTAATGAACCTTGCAAGGAACCGCTCCATGAAATGAACGGAGTCATGTTTGAAAAGACAAGGTAATATGGTAGCAACACTGTGAAGACAATCATGGGATCTTACTAGAATAAATACTAAAAAAACCCACAAAACCCCGCGCTATTCAATGATCAGAGGAGGATCAAAAAGACGTTTTCAAAACGTAAAGGATTTGTACTCGTGGATCTCAAAAGAAAAAAGTGAAAAAAATTATCTTTCCATTTGACTGCACATCTTAGGGAGAAACCAAGGTAGAGGGACTTTCCATCAAGTTCCTCCCAATCCGAATGGTGCTGTTTCTATATCAGTGATTGCCTTGCCAAAAGGAGCTCCAGTAGGTTTTCCATCATCAGGAAAGAGACCATTTAGCCCTGCATTGTTGAAAGATTCATTGCAGGAAGGTGGAGCTGCATTGGTTTGCAATGTTGTTTTTAGTTGACTCTTAACAAGGGGTTGTTTCCTGGGTCTCTTCTAGCATGTACTGTAGTGGGGTTTTGGTTTTGCTCGGTTGAGATCCACCCTCTATCAAGTCTGAAGCGATTAAAAATAGGTTTTTGAATTCCTCTTTAAAAACCAATTTATAAAAGCATTGCAACAAGGTATACCTCTATTTTGCCACAAAGCGTCTCGGGATTGTGTTTGAAATGTGTCTGTCCAAGAACCTTCCCCTCCCCCAAAGATGTGTATAGTCATTGGTTAAAAGGACTGTTTTTCTCTCTTTCTCTTTCTCTTTCTCTTTCTCTTTCTCTTTCTCTTTCTCTTTCTCTTTCTCTCTTAATAAAAAGGAAAAAAAAAGTTAAAAAAAAAAAGTAAAAGGAAAAAGGAAAAAAAAACACCCTTTATGTTTGTTCTTGCATTGCAATATTATAAAGTAATTTATTATTTATTATCGGAAGACTTGCCACTTTTCATGTCATTTGACTATCTTTTGTTTGCTGAAGTAAAAGAAAAAAAGAAAAAAAAAAAAGAAAAAAAGAAAAGGTTGTACCGTGGTCTTTGAATTATATGTCTAATTCTATGTGGTTTTTGTCTTTTTTTTTTCTTAAATATTATGTGAAATAAAAGCGCCATATGTAGAATTATTATAACTTCAGGACTATTTCACTAAATAAGCGTTTGGAATAGAGAAAATAATAATGATATTAATATTAAATAATGAACAAAGTTCCCTCTTTTAAATATTTACAAGTTAGCAGCTAAAATACCTGAAATAAAATATTGCATGCAAAGCAGGTCGTTAGTGAATAAAAGGAGTGTGATATTTTATTGCAAGTATTAACGACCAGCTTGTAAATTTCTGTTTCAACAACTATATCAGGGCTAGTTCGATGCCTTAGCTTTCAATCGATAACGTTAGAAACTCTCTTGTTCCCCCCCCATCCCTTGCCCTTAAAAGTAATATTACTCTAGGCATGATCTGACATAACGTTAAGACATCTAAAGAACTGGGAGCTCAGTTTTTGCTGAGTTCTATTATTTTTTAAAAATAATAAAAAGAAAGTGCTGTATACCAAAGCCTCGTTGTTGAGATTGTTGAAGTGACCTGTACTTTTAGTATAAGCTCCTGATAAAAGGGACGCTTTTTTGCTTAACAAGTCAAGTATGACGATTATTTATCAGTGTCTGCTGTTAAAACAATTGAAAAATGCTGCAGGAGAATAGATTGAGGGGATATTGCTATGAAATTGCACGAATAGTGTTCCTTATTTTCTGTCGACTTCCCTCTCTTCACTCCCTCTTTTCTTCCTTCTTTAATTTGCGGGGGAGAGGGTGGTGAAAGCTAGAAACGTGGGCGATTTCTTGGGGAAAAGTAGAAAGAAGAAGGAAAAAAACCAACATAGGAAAGGGTTGTTTTTGCTCCAATCCAAGTGCTCCCTAGTGCTCCCGGGCAGCACAATACAAAAGCTCGCTTTAAAAAACCCTTAACAACTGGAATATAAGGAGATTTTTAGTCTGACAAAGACAAGTTGGTTTGCATGACAGTTACTCCAAACCCTAATGTTTTCTTAACATAACCTTCTTTTTCCTCCCTCCTCACCATCTCAGCCCACCCTGAGCAAGCTCAGCTATAGACAAACCATTTCGACAGTACAGAGAACATAAAAAAAAAAAGGTTAAAAGCCTAATACAAGGTTTTCAATCATCCTGATTAGAAACTGGATTCATTTTGTATGCTCAAGTGTRATACATTTTTGAGTACTTGATAAATATTTAAATAAATATGGAATCTACCTTAAACTGTGTGATCAGTAACTCTTGTGTTTTCGTGCAGGATCAGAGGCTTGGTACGACGCTTCGGGGGGCGGGAGGGGGAAAGGGTGTCATTTCTGCCCGGTGGTCTAACGTGTGAGTTGCTCTTACTGACGAGAGCGAGGGAATGGGGAGTCCGAGACCGAGTCTCCGACTCGGGGGGGGGTGTCTTGGCGCTGAAAACCCGTAAGGTCAGGGCAACACGGGGGCCTTTGCGTTCGCCCTTTACCTCCTGGAGACTAACGCGTCGGTGGGAAGCGCGGCGACTCCGCGGGGAGAGGCGCAGGGCTACGACGGGGCAGGGGTGGCCCCGCGGGAAAGCAACCTTCGCGCAGGGGCGCTGCTGAGATCCCCCCTTCTCCTCCTCCCCCCCTCGCTCAGGGCAGGGCCTTCGGGCCGGTGAAGGTCTGTCGTCTCCGAGGGCCACGCAGGAGGGAAAGGCGAATTTTGGCTGTCGCTCCTGTGASTCCTTGCGAGGGGGAAGGGCCCCCCAGTCCTGCGCGGGGCCAGGCTGCGCTGCGCGGCGCCCCGCGGTCCTGGCGCGCCCTCCCGGCGGCTGGGGCTGCCGCCGAGATAAGCGGTCCGCCGGGAGGCAGGGGTTTGCTCTTGGGCTGCCAAAGGAGCGTCTTGCACCTCGAAACACACATGGCAGCGTGTCTTCGGAGGGCTGCAGCCGCGCTCGGGCTCCTTGGTTCTGCAGCGAGCTGCGGGCGGGAGCCCCACTGGGGATGTGCCTGCACCCACACCTACCGCCGGGCTCCTGCCTGCACCCCTACGGAGGGTCTGAGCCCCCCGGAGCCTTCGGGGGGGGTGTGCTGTGGTCCCTTCTGCGGCTGCCGCTCGGGGGTCTCCCCGTCCCCTCGGCCGCCGCCACCCCGCTCCGGTTCGCCCCTCTGCGCACACATGCGGCCCCGGGGTCACACCGGAGCCTCCCCTCTCCAAACGTCAGTTAAACAAACCTCGTCTTATTTTAAGATTATCTCTTTTTGCGGGGCGGAGGGAGTTCTTTTATGACCTTTGGTTCCCTTTTCCATGGCATGTTTTTGTGGCATGTTTCTTCCCTCCCCCAAAACTTCATTATCCGCCGTGGAGCAAATTAGAGACAAACTGTCGAGCGGTCCCTCCTCGTGCCTTCAGGAGAACACCCTTCCTGAGCTCGGGCAGCAGGATTTGTGCAAGCGAGAGAAAACATCCTCTTCATGAAATGCATGTCCTTATGGTGCTCTCTGCAGGTTCCTGTTCTGGTTCCTCTTTCTGATACGGTTGAGGGCGGCAATTAGCAGGCCCATGTCCACCGGTTTTCTTTTTGCTGCAGCCTCTCTTAATAATGTCAACTAAGGTCTGTTAAAGCCTGCTGTAATTTCTCTGAGTAGTTTGTTTGCACACACAAAGACCAATATTCAAACTCTTTTAACTTCAATATTTGTACCAGGTTAATTAGCTCTCAGCATCTCAAGCCAACGTAGCAGTGAGACGCAAAAGCCGGGAACGTGAATTCCAGCGTTGAGATCAGTCGAACATCTCAACAGTAAGTGCTTGCCTTTATATACATATGTATACATACATATCTTAACAAATCCACGTTGGGTCACCCAAAAATGGGCAGCGGGGAAGGAATAAGGGTCCCCCCAGGTGTGCCGGCCCTCGGACCGCCGCAGCCCCAGCGCAGCGCCCGGGACGCAGCCGGAGCCGGAGTGGGTTCAGGGTCCGCGGAGCCGGAGCGGGTTCAGGGTCCGCGGAGCTGGGCGGGTTTCACGGGCGCCGAGCCGCCCTCGCACGTTCTGCACGCCCGAAACGGCGAGAGCGTTGTACGGTGCGAGGTGCCGCTGCTGGGGGCTTTGCGTGCTTCAGCGGAGCTGTAAGTAGTTAATAAAGGGGCTGGAAAGGGATCCTGTTTACTGATTGTTCCTGATTGTTGTTTTCTTGATAACAGAGCAAGCCACTGAATGACTGTTTGAGCTCAGGCGCCACAAACATAAACTTAACAGCTCCCCAGTGTGCCGGCCCTGCTGGAGGATCACTCCTCACCTCCCGGGACTTGTGAAGTGCAGGCGGAGAAGGCAACTCCTAAGGAGGCAGGCACCGGGGGGGCGGGGGAGGCTCGCCTGTATGGCCGAGCTTTCCATATTGCACGGTATCTGCCGTCATTAGCCAGGGGAAAGGGGTGTAAAATTAACCGGTGCCTTTCCCCGAGCCTCCTGCTCGTGCCGGAGGTGGGGGAGGCTCTGTGCGCCGCTCTTAGCAGTATCCCGGGCGAGAGATGAGGCTTTTACATCAGGCTGCTGCTTCGTTTGAATTTCGTTGAATTTTCTTGCCGCGGCTAAGCGCCACCAAACAAGCGCTCTGGGCTCGTCCGGGGCCCAGGAGGGAGGGTGGCGGAGGCAGGGAGGGCGCGCAGCCTAGCCGTGGCCGGCCCGCACTCTCCGCTGGGCCGGGTCTCCCGGGACTGGCAGCAGCGGGGCAGCAACCCGGCCGGGCGGCCCGGCCGCTTTCCGCCGCGGCTGCAGCTGGGTTAGTTACCTGCGGCTCCGGCTTCCTCCGGGGTGTGTGGCGGGGGTACAGAAGGAATAAAGAAGGTTGAAAAACAGGATTTTTGCTGGAGTGTCTCTTAGCTTTTTTCTTTTTTTTCTTTGTGTGTGTGTGTATGTGTGTGTGTGTGTGTGTTTTCTTTTCTCCTGGCAGACAAAACAGGGCAAGGTGTGTTTGTGGGAGAAAGAGAGAGCAGAAAAGTTTTCCAGGAATAAGTGACAGGGACCAAAGCAGAGCTCGCCTATCTCCGGGCAGACCTCGGGCGGCAATGGGAAGAGGAAAATAGGGTGTTACTGTGGCTTTTCTTTAGGAGGGCTGTTCAGGTCGGTAGATCTCCAAGGCTAATCCAAACAACCCGTTTGACTTGTGAGGTCCGGAGTCTAGACAGAGCYGGTGGCTCGGCGGCTCCTTATCTGGTTTTGGAATCAGCCAAAAGAGACTTTTCTTAATGTC
Organism: Oceanodroma leucorhoa; assembly: GCA_030449065.1. Lineage (NCBI taxonomy): Eukaryota > Metazoa > Chordata > Aves > Procellariiformes > Oceanodroma > Oceanodroma leucorhoa. The sequence goes on from JASVER010000093.1 coordinate 1,895,225, forward strand.
CACAGCAGCACTGGGATCTGCCGGGGCCGGGGAGCCACCGCACCTCGCAGACAGGACAACAAATACACCCACCACCTGGAGGCTTTACAGCCCGCTTTGTTGTTCCTGGGCCGCCGCGGCTGCGGTCCTGCCTCCCCCCCGCCCCCGGCCGCCGGGCCGGGGTGACCGCCGAGCTGCCGAGTAAAGCGTACAGCCCGCTGCTTGCCACTGCAGCTGCTCTTGTCGCCCCCCGGGCACCGAAGGGCCACCTCGGCGGCAGGATGTGGCAGTGGGCACTCCAGCCCCGCTGGGGTCAGGAGTGCTGTTTTTTCTTTTTTCTCCCCGACCCCCCGGTGTGTGTTTGCCGCTACTAGTATTTATTTCTTTTTTTCCAGTTGAAGTTTTGCAGAGAATGGGGAAAAATATCCAAACTCATTGTTGTTCACCAACATTAAGGAATGATCGAAGCAAATCAATTAAGAGAGGAAGTCATCTTAGATACAAGATCTTCTTTGGGAGTAGAAAATTGCCTTCTGTATAAGTTCCTTTATGCTGGGTTTGTGGATATTGCAAGCTGTAAAGCTTGTTTGAGGCGGCTGGGATCAATAAAAGCATTTAACTCAATAGCAATCAGCATTTTGGAAAGTAGGGAGAAAGAAGCATCTTTTAGTCGGATGTCACTCTTCCTATTTATTCATCTGTTTTCTTGAGCTTTCAAACTCTCCCGGCACGTTGCTGGCTGGGTGGTGGGTTTCCAGGTTTCTGAACAGTGCATAAGCCCGTCCACCGTCTCTACTGTTTCTTTAATGTAACACAAAASAGTTTGCTGCGAATCTGTGCAATTCCTCTCCAAACTCCGTGCTGTTTCTCAGTGCGGTTGAGTTCAGGGCCATGATACCCCATTTTGGAAGAAAGCAATCTGATTGCTTTAACTATGATGCACGGATATGCTATTTGCAGCRGATATTGTAATTGAGTCTGCTAATGTAGAATTATGAAATTTGCCAGTGGGTAAGACTCTTTCTCTGTGCAGTTTAGAAGGTTTGTGGTTAAGTGCCGTTTTCTAGATGTCGTTGTTGCAAATTTCCTCGTGTACGGAGAGAATTATATTGGAAGGCTTCTGTAGTAATTTTCCATCAAACACATTCAAACCATTTTAAACTCCCAATAACTCAGGGAATTCGGGATCAAGAGAGCAACATTTCCTAGAAAAGGAATCTTAACCATGATCCTGATACTCCTCTTTTTTTTTTTTTTTTTTCTCATGGGTAAAACTTCGTGTTTATTTTTAACTGTCACAAATACAAGGTGTTGTTTGAAAAGTGTTAAACTTAGCAGGTATATAGAGATAATACTGACGTGTCACTGTGCATGATAAAGTAAAATATGGTGGGAATTAACTTGAAAAGTTTATGAAGGTTTTAACTACAGACCATAAATTAACCTTTTTTACAAAGATACGATGATATGTAGAAGATCTTACAATATATATGACACTTAAAAAAATACTCCAATATTTGGAGCCCAAACATTTTTCCCCAACTTGAAGACAAACTGGGGTCCTAGTCCTCAAAGAGCTTACTGTAAAGGAATCTGAAGTAATTAATATTAGACCACTCTAGTGAATCACAAATTGCAGGAGCAAACTTTCTAGTTTACACAGGGCCTTCTGTGAAGGTAGTGAAAGATTTGCTGCTAACCTCTAGTGAAGCAGGAATGCGTAGCTCTGAAGGCTCAAGTCCAATTCTCACTGAAGTTAGTAGCAAAAATCCTCTAGACATGTGGGTATAAAATCAGTGCTGTGATTTTGTAGGGAAAAAAGTAATTTCCTTTCCACCACTCTCCTTTTTTCCCGTATTTGACCTTAAATGACTGCATAATTTTCTATTATAAAAGAAAAACCCTCTTAAGCTGCCGGTGCATCAGTAAAGGCATCTTGCTTGGTGTGGTAATGAGAAACAGGAGCCAATAGTTCATGTGAATGTACAGAGTATTACAAAATAAAACACCACTCCCTGTCTCATTTATTGCCGCCTAAGGGAAATTTCATATGTTGTGAATTCTGGGGTAGGAGACTACATACAAATTACTTACGTTATATTTTATAGGACAGAACTCTTAGCAAAACTTAACAGAATTATCCCCACACCAGCTCTGAAATTCTAGTTTACATGTATTTTACCTTCATGATATGAAACAAGGAAGGTTTTTTAGGGTTTGGCCCTACCAGCATCACTCAAATTCAGGCTCGTTCTGAGCCAGGCAATTGCCCAATCGGCTGTTGCAGAATGATCCCAAACTTCACACACAGCACAAGGTTTGAGGTGTGCTAAAGATGCAGGGTTTTCTTTAGTGAAAATGAATTGATAGTAAATAATTTTTTTTTTACTTTATTCAGATCATTTTTTCTGCAGCAAGAATTTCATGATTTTAGCACTTGAAAAGCTAGAGCTTTTTTTTAGTTATTCAAATAACTTTATTGAGGGTTAGGCCTTTTCTGGCTGAAAACCCTGGGTAGTTTTCATAATTAAGTCAGGTTGAGCAGGATTGAGCACTGAGTGGCCAGAGACCTCAAATTGTTGTATCACTTTAAATGAAAATGATTTAGCCCAGCATTCATTCCAGCTCTTATTGGCTTACTGGATAGTGTAAACTGGGGAAACAACTAACTCCCAGTCTTCATATAGGAGCATTATATTCAAGACATCAGACATGTCTTCATCATATTTTTTAAAAGCTAGGTTTTTAAATTTCTGTTCTTGTGGTTCAGAGTTTTTCTTCTAATGAATTAGTTTTCAAGGCATCTCTGCCTGTCATTCTGGTAAGCATAGTTGTTTTATGCCCTGATCTTAATTTTTTTCCTGAGTAAAGCCCCAATGACTTTAAGAGAGTCATGTGTCCTCAATTCAGTTGAGCCCATCCCATTTCGAAGTCAGCGATCTCTGCCAACTATATAGTGGCAAAGGCAAGAGCATTTAGATTTTTGCAATGATCACCACATATCATATTTCTTTGTGGTAACAATACTATTATGAGGTACTTCAGAGAAGAAGAATTGGTCATTAAAGTAGTCCTGGAAGTAAAATTTCACCATTTGAGATCTCGGTTCGACAGTACGTTGGCTCTTCAAAACTGATTACATTAGGGAAATGTGTATGCAGTTTCAATTTAATTTACTGAATCATTACCACAGGAAAAAAAAAAAAAAAGCCCAGAAGATTAAGAAAGGCAGATACCACTTCTTAGAACTATCAAATCAAAATTATTCTTGGTCAGTTTGCCATTTTTCCAGGTGAATATTTTGTTTATAAAAAGACATTTCTTTCTGAAATCATTAGGTCATTCAAGCAGGGATTCATCTGAGGGTGCTTATGCACCTGAGGCCATGCTCCTCACAGGTTCTTAAAGCAATACTGTAACCAATGTGATCAATAATACTAAATAAAAGAGCATGGTGATGTTAATACAACCCTACAGTAATAACTGGCTAATACAGATGTAAAGCCTTGTATCTTATAGATGCTAAATTCCCACAAAATGATTTTTCAACACTGCCCTTATTCCTGTTTCTATGGCAAAATTGTTGCTAACTTCCACAGGAGAATTTGGTCTCTTCATTCAGTAAGTGCCTTGAAGAAAAAATGGGAATTAAGAATGAAATAGCATGAGAAGTAGCAGCACTGCAATTAGCAGTACAAGTTTTATGTTTAAGTATGGTGAGCTATCCACTCCAATTCTTAATGAYGTCTTTTAGTCAGATGGTGTTAATCTGAGCTGCCCTTTAGTTAATGATTGTTTTATACTTTTTTCAAAATATTGAAAGATATTTCTTATTTGGAGATAAAAGTGAATAGAGTCGGGGGAGGTACGGACTTTTGTGAATGTGGGGTCTAAAAGGAACAAATAATTAGTGCTTCCAATTAGGTCAGTGAAACTGCCAGGGGCAGTAGAGTGGTAAATGCAATTGTGAGGGCAATGTGAAAGAGAAAAAGGGAGGATGGGGGCGGTTCATGTCTACCTGTGACATGATGCACAGTCTGTGACACCCTGATAACGCTCTCTGGTACTGAAGCCCTTGTTTCATGGTGCAGTCCAGCCTCACATGGGTTCGTGAAGGGGCTCACCACTAGTGAAAGGCAGCAGAGCTTCTCTGGGAAAGGACAGTTTCCCGCCTCCTTGGCAGAGGTTGAGGAGTCCTTGGCAGGGTTGGTTAGACATGTACTCTCCTCCTAGGAGGGATGCTGAAAAAAGTTGTGGCAGAATAGCTCCCAAAGCACAGAGTTGCCTCGGATTCACATCTGCACAGGAAGAGGCACTGACCACAGAGCGCGCTGATCTGTCAATGGTGGACAGAGATCAAGCATCTTTGATGAACTTCCTCATGCCTTTATTACAGTTGAAATGAAGTCTTGGTAGCTGGTCTGCAGAGCTTACAGGGGAGAACTGGGCTTGTGTTTCAGTCAAGGTTTTCTCCTTTTCTATGAAATTTCCTGTTCTCAGGAGCACGGCTGCCCACTCTTGCCTTAATGCATCGCCGCTCTTCCTCCCTCTGCACTGCTCAGGCTGTGACCTGGAAGCCTCCAGATGTGGGAGAGCCTGGCCCTGGCTGGCTCCTCGCCCCGAGTTCCCACACTCCTCAGCCCTGCCTCCGGCATGGGCTGTTCTCGCTCCAGTGGTTCAGCCCCAGCTACATGCAGGATGCTGCAGCTGGCTTGGGCGAGGCTTCACCTGGGCCCCCTCCATCTCCTCAGCCGGCATGGGATTCACGCACRTCCTTTGTGATGGGATGTAGGCTTCCGTCCAAAAAGCTGGGACGTGAGACTTAGCACATGGCACCAGCTGTGCAAAGCCTGTGATGGGAAAGGACCAGCGTGCTTCTGCAGGCATCCCACCCGAGCGTGGGGCTTGTCAGGAGGCACAGGTTGGGGCCGTAACGCGCCTGTGCCACGAGCTGCCTGGAGAGGAGCTGCAGCTCCGTGCTAGTGCTGTGCCCGGTGTGCCTGAGAGCCTGCRCCACGGCCAAAGCTTGGGAGACAGCGAGAGCTGCCCACACTCGGGGGGTGAGCTTCGGTGGGGCAGAGCGTGCACTGCAACAGCTGCTGTTGGACACCTGGCTCTGTAACGGAGTACAGGCTGTGGAGCGGCATCTCGCGCCGTGGCGGGTGGGTGGCGAGAGCTGAGTGCTCCTGAGTGGGGTTCACAGAGAAACAGCTGCTGCTTATTGAGCAGAGGGATACATTGCAGATGCTACCCTTCTTCAGGGCATAGGGCCCAGTGCTACTAGAAGTCATCTCTCTCCTCTCAGAATTTACAGCCCAGGCCCCTTCTTAATAGCAGGCACTTATGTCCTTTCTTTTTTTTCCTTTTTTTTTTATTTGAGGGATGCAGGGTGTAATTTTTAGCTTTCAGGAGATGCCTGGAGCGGTAGCTCCCCCTACTCTAGAAGTGATCAGTGGTTACAGCATTTACTTAGGATGTGACAGACCTGGTTTCAGATTCCCTCCATGCCTGAGGGGTGGCAGCCATGCGTCCCTGCCCTAGCCAAGGCAGCGACCCTAATCTTTGGGCTATAGGCTATGTATGTATAGTGTGTATGTGTTTCCATCCTGCCCACTGAAGCTATTCTGCAGCACAGGGAAGACTGGAGAGGGGAGATGAGAGTATGAGGGTTGAAACCTGTGTCATGGGAAGCAGGTTTGAGTCCATTTGGAGGATGGGTTTTGTCTGAGGTGTATGGCTTGTCACGAACAGGCAGGCGTGGGCATATGCGCAGGCAGAGCTGTGGGTGTTTGAGAAACTCCAGTGTAGAAAACCAAGACCTCTCCAGAGGTTAGATGCCTCTGGGACTGGTCGTCAGCTGAGCAAAGTTTTGAGGATCCCAGTTTTGGGCATAAGTGCTTAAATCGCACCCAAACCTCACACTGGGCACCTCAGCCCCTTTTTGGAAGGCTGTCGTTGTGGAGGGTGTTTGCAGTGTGCTGACCACACCCGCCAGAAGGGGCCCGGAGCCTCCACAGGAAGAAAGATCTGGCCAGCTTCCATCTTCCTAGCAGTGTCAGAGCGGCGTGGCGAGGGTCGCGCAAGGGAAAATTGGGACCCTCGATCTCTGCCTCATTTAACTTGCTCACTACTGTCAAATGCCTTGCCCAGTGTGTGGGTGAGACTGAGAAATGACTGAGAGCTTGCTGGCCCCAGCTCGGGCTGCATAAAGCTTAAGGCAATGCCACAGGCTGGAGGAAGCTGCCAGCAGGTAGGGCAGAGCTCGTACTGCCCTGCTTATCGAGGGGGCTGCCGGCTGCCAAGCTGGAAGCGTTACTGAGGCTTTGGCTGCTGCTAGGTGATCCCATCTCAGCAGATGGAAGGCAAGCTTCCCTACAACACTTCTCCATCATTTTCTGGTGAGACATTCGTTATTATAACTTTTGAATGAAGACCTTGCTCTTGTGATCCGTGCCCTGGCACCTAGGTTCTTACAATGGTCTCTGTGTTAGAGCAAACACATCAGTCTGAGTTACGACTCGATCAGAGTGCCACCTCTGCTCACTAAGCAACGTATCTCGCTGGGAACATGAGACCAGTGTTCCCAGAGCTCTGCTAGCCACTGGTTGGTTTTCAGATGGAGTTTTAAAATATAATTTTGACCTGCAGGGCGTATATTGCCTGCCTATATGAGAACATGGGCATCTATCTGCATAATCTGTCCACAGCTGCAACCTGCACTAGTTGGTGCTACTTTGGAGCAGCCACAATATGAAAATGGAAAAGAACCACCTGCCAGCAAGTTTCTACAAGTCTCTGCTTCTGAGTTTATTCTCTGGTCTTGCCTGTTGTCAATGTAGCCAGAATACGCTGACCTGCAGGACATGACCAAGCTTTTTGGGAGGGTGAGGAAGAGGAGATTGCAGAGGAAAAGGCATATATTTGAGAAAGATGAGCATGGATAAGATTTTGAGCCCGTCTTGGGGAAACTATTTTCTAAGTTAGAGGTGAATCTTTCCTTATATGATTTTTAAAAGTACTATATTTGTATCTGTAATAGCTGTAATCCCACATTTTCCCTTCAAAGACTGTGAGTAACCATTGTGTCTTCCTAGTGTACTAGTAGACATGGAAACCTTTTCTTGGGCTCATCAGAAACACCCTGTCACATTTATATCATGGATATCACTGTTTTATTGAGGGGTTCCCAAACTGTCGTACTTGCTATGCAACTGTTCAGTGCAATGTGTGAACAACTGAGCAGTTCCTGTGCAAGAGCTTGACCTTGCACAGAGATCTAAGGTACTCTTAGCTCTTCAAACTAAGTTTGGTAATCCTTGCTTTATTCAGTTCTACAGAGTGTGTCAAACACCAGCAGCTTTAGMTAAGCAGTCTTGTGTAAAACCACACTGAAAGTGTAATTTGGATAATAATTGCAATTTGTAATGCAACTGACTCCATGAATATTAGAAGAAATCTCTTGGCGATGGAGGGCTGTATCAGAGAATGCAAAACAATCTCACTAGGGTTTTTAATGGAAACTGTTGCTTGGATCATTTAAAAAGGTCATTTAAAAATTGATAGAAAGTAGTGGTGGGGAGTGCACGATCAATACAAAGATTCAGCTGCATGTTGAAAGAAATGCTTTATTTTCACATTATTCATTCAAAACTAAAGCAACAAAAATAAGGATGGGGATGGGCAGAATAGAATAGCAAGACCATGKTTTTTTTTCAGAATAATGAGATATTAAGGATTATCAGTTCATTCTGATCGTATTTTTTATCAGCGTGTAATAGATATGCTACAAAATAGTTCAGTGCCATCTAAAACAGAGTTTTAGATGTAAATGAGGAAACCACAGCAGTCTTCCTTCCTCTTCTCATTCTACCTTGATTAGATACACTGCTCTGTCCTGATACACAACATACACAGGCTCATGGAGGTGCGACAGAGACCTACAAGGGCAGCTTTTTGTCTTTTGTACCACACCCACCCACACAAAGAGGTCGGGGCATTGTTTGAAGATTTGATCCAGGATGTTTAAAAATACCATATGTCTAATGACTAAGCTAACCCTCCCCAAAGACATTTTGAAAGAATTTATCCTACACTTAATCACCAAAACTTTCTTTCTGCTTGCCCCTAGCAAGATTCAAGGTCGTAAAGAAAAAGTTAGGGATTTTCCCACAGGAAGGCTGTCTGTCTGAGTTTTGGAAATTCTACCTGGTATAGCATTATATAGCAGAATATCAGAGTATGAGGCATTGTATACTTTTTTAAGAATCGAGTGAGACCCAATCTGCAAGGCTGTTATGATTCTGTTTTTCCTGCTCTAATACTAAATAAATTTGTAGCTGTTTCTTCTTTCAGCTAGCTTGTGTGCTCTCATTTGAAAACAATGTTTGTTTTTTAAAAAGTATTTACAGTGTTTCCATCATTTGTCAGTGTTCTGACACTATTAATTTTTTGTCATGGTGCRTTAGACTGCAAGTTTACTCAAATGTGCAGACTAACATGATGTATTTTAAATGAAACTACACAATCAAATATATTCAAGTTTCTCTATGTCTGAGGATCTACCAGAGACAGATGGTGACTTACTACCTCACTTTCATACTGCTCAATTCCACTGGTTTGAATACAATTTGATGGATATAAATCAGAATTTGACCCTGAAGTATCCCTTAGCTGTCTGATGCAGTCATATTTGTAAGAGTGTATAGTGTGAAACAAATGTCCATGGAGACTTTTATTTCATTAAGCAAACCAGAACGCTGTTTCCCTCAAAAGCAGCATTTCTCTGCCACAGTCCGGAGCAGGCAGCAATCATGCTTCAGGTCCATGCAGCAGCAGCACAATAAATCCTGTATCTGGTGAGTCCCAATACAGGTAGGGAAACAGTAAGAAAGTCACTGAAATGGAGCAGCCACACACTGGCATGACCAGTTGCCACTACACTTCATACATCTTCAGCAAACTGCCGCCTTCTGTGCAGGCAGTGAGGCCTGACATAAACTATTGCTTTTATCAGGAGTGATAGAGCGCTGACTAGCCACCATTCCTGTTCCACTTTGGGTGATCGGTTATAAACATGATGTTACACAATACCTCACTGGAAATGAGACCCACTGGTTCCTGATGAAGAGATGACTGAGCACAAGAACTTGCGCTGCGCTGAAGTCCCTTACAAAATTGAAAACAGCATTGATGTTGTTTCTCGTTGGAAATACCTGTAAAAGTAGACTACACTTGCATTCTTCACAGATACACAGGTTCTGTGCCTACATTTCTGTATGGTGAAGTTGTAATAAACCCACTTCGCTTTAATACCCTTTTTTCTTTAAAGGAAAATAATACTGTACTACAGTACTGTAAGTAAAATATATAGTAATGTATGAAAGGTCTGTTGTAAAGCCCCAGAATATTTTCAGAGGGAAACTACATTTATCTCAATAAAGGCAATAGTTCCTAAAATATTCTTATAGAAGACAATGAGAGCTCTTCCACCATAAAATGAAAACTTCTTATTATAATATAGGATAAGTCAAAGATAAAGAATAAGAAGCCTATTTATCACTTGAGCTACTCCAGTTTATCAGGCAGCAGGTATAAAAGCAAACAATATGTACCTTTTTTTCAGGCAACATATAATTAATAACTATGCTGTCCTCACTGTCACATGATTTTATGGGTGCTGAGAGGTAAATAGATTCCAGAAGGAACAAAATTAGTTAATGCAGGCAAATTTTGGTCTCTGGAAGGATCTATCAGGGATGGGTCACTCTGTATGTATCTTGTTTTCTTATGCTTTTCCCAGAGACAGGATAGAAAGACCTTGTCTGATRTGGTGCTGTAGTTCATGCTGTAATGCAGCAGTCCTGGTTAACAGGGAAGGTCCTGATGACTGGAGGCTTGCCAATGTGATGCCCATCTAAAGAAGGGCCGGAGGGAGGATCCGGGGAACTACAGGCCTGTCAGCCTGACCTCGGTACCGGGGAAGATCACGGAGTGGTTCATCTTGAGGGCGCTCACAAGGCAGGTGCAGGACAACCAGGGGATCAGGCACAGCCAGCACGGGTTCATGAAGGGCAGGTCCTGCTTGACCAACCTGATCTCCTTCTACGACCGGGTGACCCGCCTAGTGGATGAGGGAAAGGCTGTGGATGTGGTCTACCTGGACTTTAGTAAAGCTTTTGACACTGTCTCCCAAAGCATCCTCCTAGAGAAACTGGCTGCTCATGACTCAGACGGGTCTATTCTTTGCTAGGTAAAAATCTGGTTGGACGGCCGAGCCCAGAGAGTTGTGGTGAACGGAGTTAAATCCAGCTGGCGGCCGGTCATGAGCAGTGTTCTCCAGGGGTCAGTTTTGGGGCCGGTCTTGTTTAACATCTTTATCAATGATCGGGATGATGGGATCAAGTGCTCCCTCAGTAAGTTTGCAGATGACACCAAGTTGGACAGGAGTGTTGATCTGCCTGAGGGTAGGAAGGCTCTGCAGAGGGATCTGGACAGGCTGGATCGATGGGCCGAGGCCAATTGTATGAGGTTCAACAAAACCAAGTACTGGGCCTTGCACTTVGGTCACAACAACCCCAGGCAACGCTACAGGCTTGGGGAAGAGTGGCTGGAAAGCTGCCCGGCAGAAAAGGACCTGGGGGTGCTGGTCGACAGCTGGCTGAACATAGGCCGGCAGTGGGCCCAGGTGGCCAAGAAGGACAACGACATCCTGGCCTGTATCAGRAATAGTGTGGCCAGCAGGAGTAGGGAGGTGATCGTGCCCCTGTACTCGGCACTGATGAGGCCGCACCTCGAATACTGTGTTCAGTTTTGGGCCCCTCAYTACAAGAAGGACATTGAGGTGCTGGAGTGTGTCCAGAGAAGGGTATTGAAGCTGGTGAAGGGTCTGGAGAACAAGTCTTATGAGGAGTGGCTGAGGGAGCTGGGTTTGTTTAGTCTGGAGAAGAGGAGGCTGAGGGGAGACCTTATTGCTCTCTGCAACTACCTGAAAGGAGGCTGTAGTGAGGTGGGTGTTGGTCTCTTCTCCCAAGTAACTAGCGATAAGATGAGAGGAAATGGCCTCAAGTTGCGCCAAGGGAGGTTTAGATTGGATATTAGGAAAAATTTCTGTACTGAAAGAGTGGTCAAGCATTGAAACAGGTTGCCCAGGGAAGTGGTGGAGTCCCCATCACTGGAGGCGTTAAAAAAATGTGTAGAGGTCGCACTTCAGGACATGGTTTAGTGGGCGTGGTGGTGTTGGGTCGACAGTTGGTCTTGATGATCTTAGAGGTCTTTTCCAACCTTAATGATTCCATGATTCTGTGATTCTTAACAGGGTCAGGACTCAGTCTTGTCTCACTGAATGGCATGGAATTTCAACCTACTTGCTTCAYGGTCAGGATGATAGTGTCCTTGCTATTTTGTGGACTTCAGCCTCTTTATTAAAATAAAATTTTGACTCATTTGTACGGAAGTGATAGTATGTGACATTACCCTCTTGTCTTTCACTGGAGGTGATGGTTTTTGACATTTCCTCAAAGTTCCCCTCCTTGGAAGACTGGGATCTACCTTTTTTCAGCCCATATAATTCCAGTTTATTTGTTCTCAATAAACTATACAAGTGTTAACAGAGATTAAASATTCTGTTTGTAATTAAATTTAACATTTCAGTGTAGTAAAATAAGTCTAAATCCTTTCAAATGAGTGATAGTACTGTAACATTATAAACAATCATCTTAATTATTATTCAGATATTTCCTTATGTGTATATATATATGAAGTATCATTATCATTTTACTATCCCTGAAATTTTAGTTTGAACTCTCCAAGTCAAAAAGAATTTAGGGGTCAAAATTTTCTATAACCTCCCCTTTCGCAACTCTGAACAACTTTGCTATTCTTATTTCTAGCAGTCCATAAAAACAGCAGGTAACATTATTTTGTTGACTTCTCCTTTTTATTTTTATTTCCAATCAAATTGTACTGGATTTTCTAAAAACACTTCTTGTATGGTCAGTTAGTTTTTGTTCATGTCACATCATATATTAACAGTTCCAAGCAGCTTTTTTAAACTACAAAGCTTTGTCTGCCTTGTATGTATTTTTCAAGTCCTACATTGTATATAACTTATTAATGACTTGGCTCTTTGTATGCACAGAATGTACCCTCAGTGAAGGTCATTCCTAAGGAAACCATATTTCAAAAACCRTGATAAGGGCAACGCCTCCTTCTTATCATTCAGGATTTTGTCCAAACTTAAGTRTGAACTGAATTGGCATAAGTTGATAGGATTCTGCAAATAGAAAAGTTTGGATGGGTTTTGTCACCAAGACAAATTAACTGGATTCCTCCAAGTCAAGCAAATGACTGGATCAAAAGTAATTCAGAGAAGAATGAAACCCAGGATGTGGGATCTGATCTATTCAGTAGAGATACGTATAACGTATAACACTACTTCTAGCCTGGAATTTTTCCACACTAACTACAACAATAAGCTTTCATGCACTGCAGCAATAAAAGCCTAGGACAAGAGACAATTTCAAATCAAAACTGCATTTTTCCTCTTATTCCCACTGGAGAAAGAAGAAAATGCATTGAATTACGGCATTTAAAACTCAACTAGTAAAATTTTTACAAGAGGYCACTATCACTGTAAACCACCCAGACTCTTTACAGATATATTAAGAACAATCCTGTGGCATTTATGTGAGTTCTTTTTTTTTACTAAACTTGGCCTTTTGAATAGAACCCTTTTTAATAGCTATCACAATTACCAGGGTAATGGCATTTTGTCCTCGTCCTGGTTTGCTCCTGCTGGAGGTGGATGTGGTTTCAGTCTACATGAGGAAGCTGAGCAGAGGTGCAATATCGACACACACAACCTTTCTGATGTGATAATGAGAGAGGGCAACCAACCTAGGAGCAGGGACAGAATTCCTTAGGTCTTCCCTTTCTATATCAGCTCTTGATCAAAATTTCTCTAAATAACCCAGTTCAGTACTTGCATTATTCTCTCCATGACTTTATAACCACTGGTCAACCTTCTTAAAGAAGGATTTCTTTTGTACAGGACCAAAGCATTAGAGAAAAGATATTATGGTATACTCAACACAAGCCATGTTATGTCTCAATATGATTATCTCAAGCTATTCCTTATTGTCTCGACAAAGAGATTCTCCTTTTTTTGCTCTTCTGGGCTTTGACACCACTGGAATAGTTTTGTAGGTATCTGGAGAAAATGTAAAATCTCCAAAACTAAGAGTTGAGATACTGTCTTTTAACTATCATTAGATTTGTGTCATGTAATAGCTTATCTGATGACACTGCTTCCTTTACTGTTCTTCTGTAAATTCTTAGTTTAGTAAGAACTTCTAAGCCAATATGATCACAGAAGAAACATCCACTGACCTAATTGACACATATTCTTGATGAATTATTACAGGCTTGCTACCTTTGAATCCAGTTATAATACAAAAATAAAGCTGTAGGCCAATATCTGCCCCTTACTGTGGAGTCCCAGTGAGTAACAGGAGCCATCCAAGTACATACTGGAGAACAGAACTACTCCAAAGTATGAATCTGACATATAACATGAACAGGTGGTATAAATGCTATCTCCATAAATCCTTTTATTTCTTCTTCATTGCTCAATACTTTGCTTTTCAAGTCCTCTCATTATCAGACTCTTCCATGAATGTGGAGTTTATGCTTTTTCTTGTCCTCTGCTGAGAGGAAGAATATTCCACCATCCTAATGAAAAGATGTCTTAGGAAGTTTTCCTGAGTAATGCTTTGGATGAAATTACACATTTCTTAGAAAATTGGTGCAGAATGCCAGGACATGGTGTAAATAAAATTGGTTTCAAAGAAAGGTACAAGGAAAACATCTATGTCTTTTTTGTTTTTAAATGTATCAAGGCATTGGTGGTTCTTATACATTATGAATGTCACTGAGATTTGTTTATTCAGTATTTCCCAAAAAGACCTGAGCGCATCTCTGTGTCTACTTATGGTACAATACCACTAACTCCAGCCACGCACAATCAAGCCCCAAGTGAATAAAACAGTGGGAAGAGTAATTAAAGGTATATCACAGGGACCACACTTTATTAATCAGTAATGCTTATGACTCTAAGTCAGTGCTGCAAATTTTTATTCACCCATTTGCCCTGAGCAGTGTTTTGTTTTTTTTTTTTTTTTTGACAAGGTTATGAAACACTGTTAGATTTTTTTATTAGCGTTAATCACAATGGTAAAGGGCAGTCAGGTATGGTAAATTTTAGTGACAGCTGTGTGAAGCTGGGTTAAGATGAGTACTATTCAAATATTATTTGCAAAATTATTTTCTCAATGATTTTTCTCTGCCTTTTAATGAATACATTATTTATGAATGCATTGTCTGGTTTCCCTAGGAAAATGATCAGTTAATATTCCTCTTCCATACTTCTTGTGCTATTTTTCTTATCAAATAGATTGATTATTCAGTATTAGTTTTCTGCTGTTACTTAGTGGGTTCTGCCTTTTTTGTATTAAATCAGAATCTGAATTCAWCCTATGCTACAGAGAAAGGATGTGATGCTTTCTCTGTATGCTACTGGAGAAGCAGTTTCAGATGGCTTTAGCAAATGTTAGTGAGATTTGGGAGCATCTGGCACCAATGTGTCACAGCCTGGCGGAGAGACAGCTTAGTCCTTCTGGTATTCCTTAAGTAGCTGCATGGTTCCTCTTGAGTTCTGCAAAATACAGTGAAGAAGCTGTCTTTTTTTTGGATAAATAATTTATCCTACACTTCATGATGTAAGTTAGTCTGCACTGGACAGCTTCTAGGTCCCAGTCTGGCCCCTCTCAAAAGATACCACCTCACTTCAACGTAAACCTAGGGCTCTTCTTTTGTCATCTCCTAACATGGCAGTTTTAATTGGYCTCCCTTGACCCCTCTCCTGGATGGTTTTGATAAGATATGCAACTTTTGGATGGCTGATGCATAGTGAGAGATGAAGGTTGCCTTTGGAGGCTCATGGAAATTATAGAGCCACAGTATTACCTGAGGCAACTGTTTTCTGGCTTCTAACTATTTAAGATTATGGTCAAAGTATAGCTTGAGTATAGCTTACCCTAACAGCTTTGAAACATGTGTCACTGAAGTATCTTTATTCCTGGCTTCGGACTTCATTCKCACCTTCCCAAGCTGTAGCACTAGGCTGAGGATGTAGAGGCAGGCAGTTCTCGAAAGGTGGTAGAGAAATCACTTGATTAAAGAGCTATAGAAACATTTATCAGGAAAAAAAAAAAAAACGTAATGGGAATAATTTCTGTAGTGTACAATAGCTTTAATACAAGTTTACATGGGTTACCTGCATTTAAATATTTCATTTAGAGCAAATCCCTACTTTATTGCCAGATTAATTCCCCTTCCTCTTCTCCTTCTCCCTCCCCTTCCCCTTCCTTTTCTCTCTTTTATTTCAATGACACAGTGGTCTGCAGCATGGCCATGAGTGAGGTCGCAGTGTGCTCTCTCTCTGGGGGCTGAGGGGCTCCTGGCAGCACAGCCAAAGCTCCCCACTCTTGGGTGACAGGCAGCTGCACTGCTCATTGCATGATTCATTCTGTCAGCATTGCTCATACGGTCACATAATGCCGACAATATACCGAGATGTAGGTGATGGTGTCTTACAGATCAGATGAGCTGATCCTAGACAGAAGATAGATTGGACAGAAGTGTTCCAGTCAGCTATTCACTATTCTACTGATATTTTTCCCTTCCTTTCCACATGACTGTACCTCAACCACTCATGATACAATTTATTAGCACTCTGGCAAATTGCTGGTGTGAATTAATATTGTTGAACTTACATTCTTGTACAGACATTGATGAAATTTAGTGCAAAGTCTGTCCGGTCTATTTCAAATGAGAGATCCATATTATGAGTCATGTTAAAATCTCCTTTACTTGCGTAAAACTTTAAAAAAAATCTTCATTACAGTTTTATTACACTTGCTAACTTATATGAAAACAGAAATGCACAGATAAGTAAAAAAATTCTCTAAGAAAAAACCCTGAGACATTGACTTTTAAAGCTGTAAGAATTAAAATAGAAGGATATAAAGTAGCTCTGAACACAGCCTGACACTTCAGGTGCCATAGTGATGAATGTCAGACAAATGCTTCAACAAGCAGAGAATCTCACCTTCCAGAATCTCACCTTCACTTTTCAGTGTCACTTATTGTAGGTTTGGTATATTTTGTAGCAGTTGCAAGAGGGTGAAAGTGAATCCAGTATGGAAAAAAGTTTTACTTCTGAATGCTGTGCAGTAGATCATGGTCCTATTTAAAATCTGTTGCTTGCCATCCACAATAAAGTGGCTGTTTAAAAATAAGATGCTCATGGTTAGTCTATGCTTGAATTTTTCACATCTGCTCCATGTCACAAAGGCACTCTGCCCCTGGTTACACCTGAGTATCCCCACTGAAATCACTGTGACAGTCCCATGTGTGTAACTGAGAGTAGAATTTGGTCCCCTGTGTTGAAGTTGCTCCTTTGAAAGTTGTTCCACCTCCTTTGGCTTAATCCTGCCCCATTAGGGGAATGTAATCCCACTCTTGTATAAGTGTAATGTGACTCGAGTTGCAGCCTCATAACTGGAGGGGGGAACCCAGAGGCAGTGTAGCTTAAATTCAAAGCCTCATTATACGTCTCTCCTGTGGAAATTACATGAACAGTTGAGTCAGATAAAGAGCACTTTCTCATTTTTCTTTCACATATCCCTTTCATGTTCTTGCAAATCCAGCAGAGGGACTGAGCATCAATACAGCATACACGTTTTCTTTCTCATGTGCTTTAAATACATTTTTGATTTTAGAAAGTAAGTGTAGTTTTAGGAAAAAGATAAGATCTTAAAAAATGGAGCAAGAATACCAAAGAAAAGAAATAACTGAATCATTCAAAAGTCATTAAAAGGTTGGAAGGGACCTCTGGAGATCATCTGGTCCAACCTTCTGTTGAAAGCAGAGCTTTAGATTTTTCCAGGGCCCTGTTAAGCCATGTCTTCAATACTTCTGGCAAGGGAGTTTCCACCACTTCTTTGGGCAGTCTACTCCAATGTTTTATTGTTCTCACAGTGAGGAATATTTTTCTTAGATCCAGAGGGAATTTCTCCCAAAGCAACTTGTTCCCATTGTCTTGTCACCATGCTCCCTTGTAAAGACAGTACTTCCATCTTCTCTACAAATATACTTAAGATAATGGTGGAGTGTGATTAGGTTCCCCCTGAACCTTCTGTCCTCTAGATCGAACAAATTCAATTCCATCAACATTTCTTCATATGTCAAGTTCTCCAGTTCTGTAWCCATCTTGGTGGCCCTTCACTGGACTGTTTCCATTTTTTCAGTGTCTCTCCTGAATTTGGGCATGAAAGCTGGACATTTTTCCCAG
Organism: Oceanodroma leucorhoa; assembly: GCA_030449065.1. Lineage (NCBI taxonomy): Eukaryota > Metazoa > Chordata > Aves > Procellariiformes > Oceanodroma > Oceanodroma leucorhoa. The sequence goes on from JASVER010000093.1 coordinate 1,912,614, forward strand.
TATGGCCTAACAAGTGCCTAACGAGTGGAATRGAATAATCACATCCCTTGGTCTGGTGATTCTCTTGCTGATGCACCACACGATGTTGCTGGCCTTCACTGCTGCCAAGCCCACAGTGGCTCCAGGACAGCTTGCTGTCTCCCAGCTGTTAAAAGTACTAAATTTCTGGTCCTCTTTTCTATATTTTTACAAAAATATGATCATATAAACTGTGTTGACCATACCAACCATGACATCAGATTTTAATCCAGTTGAGATTTACACCTAATTAGGTGTTTGAATCTGGTGGAGAAAATGAATTCCTTTTGTTCAACCTTGCTTAAACTAATATTATTGAAAAAGATAAATAAAAAGAATGTTTAAGTAACTTCTAAGGAATTTAATTTTCATGTGATTTAGATGCCTTAGTCATTTCAGCAGTGAAGGATGACCAGAATTACAACAGGATGAGTGAATATGAGTTCAAACTGCCTGCTTCAGGCTATGAAAACATAATGAAAACTGCATCATGATGGGTGGGTTTTCTTATGCATCTGCTTTTTTGCAATGAACATTCAATCTCTGCATTTATTTTTGTATACAGATTGTTTACAAGCAAATAATTTGATAGAATATTTAAGGCAAAATGCACCTGGGCTGAGGGCTGGAAAATCTTTTTCAAGTGTCAGTGACCCCATAACTAGGGTTGAATACGCCAGTGAATAGGTATCAGCATAAAAGTATGAATATGCATAAGATTGCAGAAAATTTTAAATATTCCCTCATGATGAGAGTGCATGATGGAGAACAGGAGCTGTGTGGTTCAGAGGCAGGAACTCAGATCTCACCCCACCTTCCTTCCACTTGCTTTTCCCAGTTGACCCCCTTATAAAGAACCATTTTGTTGGTGAATCAGAGGTGGTTGGGCATGATGCCAGTTATTTCATTTGTTTCTCTTCCATTTGCTACAGAAATTGCCCTTACCTGCTGTAGCCCACCAAGCTGTTTAGGCTCAGGGGAGAACTTTTGACCCATTTTTCTTCTTTTTTCTTTTACTAAATCCTGTTGAATCCACTTCTAACGAGGCGAGAGTGGAGAATTAGGGAACCTTGGTTGTGCTTTTTTCTTCCCGAGTCTAAGGTGATTTAAAGAAAAAAAAACATATTTGTGAGAAAAGTTAACGGACCAACCATCCCTTTTGGAAAAAGTATGCCAAGATTGTTTGCTGGTTTCACTTTTGCACTGCAGAACATTTTCTTAAGATTTTAATTTTATTAGATTAAGTGATTATTTTCTTTACCTCTCCTTTTTTTTTTTTWAAAAAAAAGCATTTACTTCATTACACAAATCACCATGAAGAACTTGTGTAAAGATGAGATTATGACAGGTTATCTTAGTAAAGAAAGAAAAAGAACTTCTGTATTTGAATAAATTCAGAGGTATTTTTTCCTTTGGTTTCTTTGGTTCCTCTGTTTTTTTTTTCTTCTTGTAAATGGATTCCCTGTCTATTTTATCTGACTAATTTTTTTAAGGAGAAATTTACCTCTCTGGGTGATTTGTTCAGGATGTTACATTTAACCCTTGCACAAGGCCAAAGCCAGGTAGGTCTTGTGATGTTCCTTTGCTTGAAACGGAGTTTCACTCAAGGCTTCAGTGACTGTGTATGAAGGACAGTACCTCAGGGGTGGCATAGATGGAGTCTGCAAAATGACTTGAGCCGTGGGCTGGAGAATCCACTTTTTGTATTAGATTCAGCCTGACCCATTTATGCCACTGGGGCTCTTTTCAGTCTCTCTGCAGAATGTGCTAACTTTATCTTGAAGACCGGCATGTTTACCATTACTTGATTATCAAAGGCCTATCAGCCAAATTTTAATATTTTGTCCATTTAAAACGCTGTCAGTTAGGACAATAAAATGCAGCACTTAAGTGAATGGAAGGAACTTCAGGGGTGGAGTTTCACTAATCTTAGAGTGATACCATGTCTTGCAAGATTCAAAGTTTTTTCTTAAACCTCCAGCTGCTTTATATAATTTCCCTAGAGTCTTTATCATTCAGGCAGTCAATCAGTCGAGCAAATAGTCATAAAACCTTTCAGTTTCTAACACTTACGGCTATAGAAAAAAAAACCCAAAACAAAACAACATGTGATACGGACATTGCCTAATGATTTAAAAACCGGAAAGTGAACACAAAGAAACTAACTTTATTCACTAAAAAWACCCTGGTGTTTTTTAACAGTAAGTCAAGACTTGAGACACTTAGACTCGTGTTTTCTGAAGGTTTGGAGTTGGATTAGGTTAAACATTAATTGTATCCTGGATTAAACTTCAGATAAATGCACTCCAGAACTTGATATTTTGTGTATCTGAGTTCTTGAGTAATGTCAGCGTATGCAGAACACCCTACTTGTTCTGTTGTGAGCAGGTTGTATCAGTGTTCTCTCCCCCATACCTACCTACACACATGTTGTTCCCTTCCTCTTTGTTTTGTTCTTCATACAACTCCTATTAGCAAATACTGTGTGTAGTTAAAAAAAAGCAAATCTGCAAAAAAAATTAAACTAATTTTTTTTTTCCAAATGTAACAGAACTGACAGAACTCCTTGCATATTTCTTTCTGCAAGTAATGACATCATTAAAGACTTCAGCTTTGGGAATCTTATGTATTCCAGGGGAAATCCCAGGACCAGAAAACACAGAGGAAAGGGTAGCTGTGTATAACTTTAAAAGTCCAATGAGGCTGTGAAGCATCACAGGAGAGATGACAATAAAGAACTCTGCCACAGGCTCTCAAAAAAGACTGATTTTTTTTTTTTTTTGAAAAGGCAAACAGCCTTCTCTCTTCTGATTGCTTTACTGTGTCAGCAGGCAGGAGACAGTCCTTAGAGCATTCATTGTCTCCTACTGTTCACATATATGTTCTGAACAGTAGGAAACTCACTCATTTCCAATGCACACTTTATGGTAAAAAGAGGATTTTGCTCCATTTTTGTATTCTCATTCCCATAATTTCCTTTCTTATGATTTGAAAAACGTCTAAGCAAATGTTGGCAAAGGGATGTTAGTTTTTGTAGTGCAGATAAAGAGAGCAGTTTAGATGGAAATCATTGTAGCTCTTCAGCTCACTTCCTTACTATTACGAAACATGGAATTGGAAAAAATCTTCAGTGATAATGCAACACAAAATAACCAAAGGAGATGAAGAGATGTGTGCACAATATCAGCATGCCTGATGCTTTGGCTCACCAAATTAACAGCTATATTATGTATGAATTATCAGCACAGCAAGTTAAATGAACTATTACTGTCTCATGATGTCTGAATTGTAAAACAGGGAAAGGTTAGACTCATTTAGAAGAAACTGTCAGATTCTACACTGAAAGGTTATTCCTTGGTTATGGCAGAAATCCAGGGCTCTACAGCTGCAATGCTGCTTAGGGCAATACCCACATGGGGAAATAACTACCCATTTTTTATAGTACATGAGCAATATTTTGGTTGTGCTCTGCCCTCTTATATAGACTGCTCCTAGGCTGTGACTAGGGGCATGTCTTTTTTGTGATAATAGTGAGGRATACCTGTATTTGGTTATGTGATGGACATAACTCCAGTCATTTGACAGAATAAGGATATGCAAACCAGTGGGAACAAAACCAACAGAGGGTGGACAGCCAGGACATGCTGTGAAAGAAGACACCAAGGGGAGAACCACAGTCTGGATAAACTGTTTGGATTCAAGTCAGAAGTTCACCACTCTGATATTGCAATTTGATATGCAGTTTTCTTTTTAAAATCAGTAAATTCAAGTACAATTTATCTCTTATTTAAAAAAAAAAAGAAAGAGAAAACTTCTTTTGGGGCCTTTTAAATGTTTTTCTTTCCTATCCTCTTCTTCTTTTCCTTCCATGATTTTGTGAGTCTCCTTTTTTAAAAAAAAAATCCCTCCATGTAAAAATTTTTAATTCTTCAACCCAGAATTTACTCCCAGGCCAGTCTAGGCACAAAATGAACAGCCATTCAACAATTATGGTGACACTGAATTGTAATGGTTGTACCTCAAGGTTAGTAAAAGCATCCTCAAGGCTAGTAAAAGTCACATCTCTGAGCCCCTGTTTCAGGCTATCTTCAGAGTCAGGTGGGTATCACTTCGAACAAAGAATGGATTGCCTCTGCAGTCAAAAGGGCTAGAAGTCACTAGATTTTAGTGAAATTGAAAGTTGGAAAAGCCACAGAAATACATGATGTGGGTCAGCTGTAGCATATGCATGTTACACACTTGCTTAAGAGCATACAGAGATCCTTGGTTCACATATGAATACAAAAAGCCTAGAAGACTGCAGTACTCTGGGGTATCGATACTGATGTGGAAGATAGTGAATTCAGCCGGCTGAGATTTCCATTCATACTGAAGCCTCCTTGGGCCCAGAGTAACACCTCTCTTTCTTTTTTTTATGATACTTTTACAATTTGCAGTGGAAGTAGGAAGCAATTAGGTCGGCTTTAAAAGAATGCAACCCACAATTAATGATGTGTATATACCTACAATAGGAACTTACAACTTCTGTGATTAACAAAAATGCTTCTAAACCTGAAGCAATTTTCATCAAGCTGATCTTGTTCAAACTCAGTTAAGCAATTCTCAAAACAAGGTTCACTGCTTGATATGGCCATGGTTTGAGAACAAAACTAGAAGACTGAGGGGAGATAGAAATGTGCAATGAATGCTTTTTGATAGTAATGATTCTAGTTATTAGGAGAGGTTGGTATGCTGTCTTCTCTCTTGGAGATAACTGTAGGTGTAGAGACTCAGGGGAAAGATCCCCCATATCCGTCAGTCCTGTGGCAGGATGGAGACATATCTCGGTTCGTATTTTATTAAATACTATGCCACCTTGCTTGTATGTAATAGACATATAAGTGATAACAATCAAACTAGTTCCCAGCGAACTGGTCTGGATTAATCTGTTTTAACAGAAGATGAAAGGAAAACCCATAAAAAGCTATTGGTACTGAAAAACTTAGGAGCCCTCCCTAAATAAAGATACTTGTGACCACAGGAAGGAACATGTAGAAGTAAGACTGGAAGAGCCCAGTCATCAGATCTTCTTGATCATAGAAAAAAGCAAAGAAAAAAAMCAAAAGAACTCTGACCCGTATCCCTAAGAGTTGCGTAAGAAGGACTTGCGGTGGCATAGAACTGTAATGACTCCAAACTCACACTCTCCCTTATTCTGTTATAGATGGTCATAYAGAAAGAACCAAACTTTCCTGTTCCCCCAAACACTTCTACCTGTAAAGCTGCCTCTTCCATCTAGGCAGTGCTCTAAAGATAAGGCAAACTCGGATATTGAAGAGGGACTGATATGTAAARTTTTTGAGAGTCAAAATCTAGTCCGACAATACCATACTATAACACTATATATACAAGTCCAAACTAGCTCCCAAATGAAGTGTAAATGCAGATTTTCAGGCACAAAGTCTCTGTGTTGTCTGTTAAACTTTCTTCTAGGGAGCACCAGATACTCAAGCTCAATACAGAAATGAAGAGGCTTACCAGGTACCCAGGGCAAGGGAATCATTGGCAGTGATTCACTGGGAAATTAAGAAACATCCAGGAAACAGCAGAAAGTAATTGTAAAATATGAATACATAGATTACAAACAAATGAACAGCCTGCCCTGAGCATAAGTGATCTAAAAGTTCCTACCTGTAGGCTCTATTTCTTAAAATTAAATTCCTCTCTTCCATGAAATGTCTGTGTTTGCAGCCTTTTATTTTTACACAGTCAGGATATGCAGCTGATAGGCCTTTGTGAAAGGCTGTGTACATACCRCACCTACTACCTTGCCCTGATGTCTGCCTGCACTGGTCAGAACTGCACCTGGGAACAGAGTAGTGAAGAGGAAGAGGCAGACCTTGTTTCATCACTTTGGATGAAGGCCATGCAGGAAACATAAGTAATGAGAATTGGCTAATGCACAGGAGACAGCTTAAAGGCTTAAAACCGGGACTTAACAAAAAAGGGAAGAAATAATAAATTTTGTATGAAAAACAAGGTTCTTAGCATCCTTATTTTACTTTTATGCTTTTACTAAGGGCAAGGCTGAATGGGGGTAAGGGTTGTGTTAGGCATGTTTCCTTCCTGGGGCCTGGAGGATTGCAAGTTCAGCACTGATAGAATTGATGAGTACCTTCTGATGAAACCTTGGTTCATCAAATCAAGGTTTCAGACTTGAAAAATAATAACAAAAAGCTTGAGTGGTTCCATTTCTGTTCAATACAGTACGTGAATACCTCTCTATGTTTGTGGCTAGAGACGAGGTGAGCCCTGTGGTCTGGCAGCTCCCCACAAATCACCTCTCCCTTTCCCAAGCATTGCTTGGGATCCAGGCATCACTGCATGAAAGCACTACAGTTTCACTATSTTCTGCGGGACAATACTATGAAATACAATGTTTCCTGCAGTTCTGGGTCAAGTCTGCCTCAGCCCTGTGGGAAGACTACCTAGATGAGGAAGCCATTGCTGACATTCCCATGGTGGTCTTGGGAAGGGTGGCTCAGCCATGTTTTAATGCCCCCTCCAAAGTGGGTCTCAGCTTTACTATCCTCACCCTGATGCTGTGTAAAGCAGAGCCGTTACAAGCCTGAATTTGGAAAACGAAGAGCCATTAATATCCTGGCTGTTAAGAAAATAGATGAAGATATGCAGTCCTTCATAGTAAAGGTCTCTTATTTAGTTTCACAGAAGATAATTATGTTTTTACAACCCATTTACCGTACACGGAGAACTAAAAAAAACCCTAAGAGCTTTAGAACACCCAAGAGGCAACAATTAGTTTGATGGGGGAATCTGGTAATTTGGGTTTTGTCTTGTCTTGTTAAGCTTCGAAGAAGGATGACCCTATACTTTACTAAAGACATCTTAGAATGAGTCCAGAGCCCTCAAATTTTCAAAACTGTTTGGTTTGTGATAGCTCCTAGTGCTGCACTGCTGTGGCTGCTAGCACCGATGATTCCTTTATACAGATTCTTCAAAAGAAAAGGTCTGTGTGCAAGAAAACAGACCTTTATGGATTTTGTGTTCAGGGGAATATGGGATTGCATTAAGAATCTCTATCATACATATAGAGTAAAAATTGGAATGTTTATATTTCATTTGGAATAAACATATTTTAAAATTATTTTACTTTAAAACAAAATAAATTTAACATTCTGTAAATTAAAAAATGCTATCTTGCCTCTCCAAAGATGCTGGTGTTACCTCTTTTAGCATGTTTACACTTCTGGCAAGTAAGATTTTATTGCGTGAACCGAGGCATTAAAGTATGAAGGACCTAGGGGTGTATTCAGAGAGAGAGAAGTTGTATAGTTTTCCTTGAAGTCTGGCTTCTTCTTTCCTGCTCCTGTGAACATCTGATGCTTGATGCCGTTGGCTTAATTCGTAGCCACCCACTCCAGAGACGAAGGAGCCTGTGGAGATTAGTCATGAAGGACCTGCTATCCCAACATGTTTTAAGAGCAGGACTTTTGCTATTGGAAAACATGTGGGTGTGGAGTAAACTGTGATGCCTTCAAGCTGATCCTGCAGGGTGCTTGTTTAGAGAGAGATTTGACTCATTGTCTAGTTAATGAGCTTTACAGGAAACTGAGAGTGACCACAGCCAATTTTGCTGACGTTTGTTAGACGAAGGGGACCCAAGGAAAACCACTGACTCCCGGACAGCGATACAAAGCTGGTAGACTCCACGTACAGGCAGGTAAACGGCACATAGCCGCAAAGGTTACAGGAGAATCTCCAGGGGAGCCCCTGCGGGACTTCCTCCGGCTCTCCCGACCGGACGGCCTCTCTGCAGTGTGCCCACCAGCCGCCAGAGGTCTCCGCGTTATGCTGGGTAGTGCAGGCTCTTCTCTGCCTGGTAAACAAAGGAGACAAAGCTGGAACTCAAGTTCATGTCTGTAGGTTTTAGTCCAAGTTGCTTTAATTTTGTTTTAAACACTTGCTCTTCAATAAAAGCTTACGTTGTATGAATCTCCTTGTGATAACGGTGGGTAAGGAAGATAGGATAGTAGGCCAGAAGACTTTTAAAAGCCCAAATAGTGTTGACAATATTAAAACTAGTTTCTATGTCTTTTTCATCATAAGTCTTTGTTCAGGGTTTTTCTTGTGTTAATCACAGTTTAAAGTACCAATATTGCAGTAAGAGGATTTTTATCTGACTGTGCATTGTATATTTAAAATGTATTATTAAAAAGATGAACGATATTTAATGTCAAAAATCACCTGCAGGTACTTTAAATCCTTATATTTCAAAACTCACGGGTTGCTACAAATTTTCTTTCAATGACTTTTGCATAAAATGCTGGATATTACTTACAGTTTTGTTTTTGAAACCACAGCATGTTTTTTCTCTTTTCTGTTGGTGCAAAGCCAGCATTGTAGAAGGGATGCAAATTGGCTACAAGTCTAAATACCAGTGGGAATACATTGTCTGTGTTGGATTTGTATTCTTAAATACTACCTTAAAATCTCTGTATAATGATTATTGCAATGATCTTGAAAATACCAATCAGAAAAGGAGCTGATAATTACTAAGCCTGTAACAGAACATGAACTAATTAGACTTAACTGCAGATTTTATGCATATGTTTGTGTAATTGATTAAAACACTTTTCAGTGACTTGCCTGGCATGAAGAAAAGCTGCTTGTTTCTGTTAATAAGCTCCTTAGTGGAATACATAAAGAAAGAGAAAAACAAAAAATGAACAAGAGCAATTAGTAGTTTACATTTTGGAGTCTATACCTAGCATTGATTTCTTTTATGAGCAGAACAATTTCAGATGCATGCAGCTGTCCTGGAATATAAGACTGTTCCTGTCACATCAGTCAGGATTAAGGCAAAGTCATTTCTGAACGGGTGATTATGAATTATCCCCAAAATCTATATTTTCTGTAGAGTGTTTTCCACCGTTATGTAGAAAAATATATGTAATTCTCAAGCTAGGTTATAGTTTTTGCCTCACACTTCATTAGAAATACTTCCAGTTTTGGTGGTAAAATTATGGTCTCAATCACGTCAACGCTTTACCTTATTCTTGGATTGTATATTTGGTGACATGTATGCAGACCCACACAAAACTTGCCTGTAGTTAGAAATGTGGAAAGGAAGGGTGATCCAGCTTGTTCTCTGCTGTGCATGCTCTCAAGATTAGAAGAAGGAAAACACAGTAAGGCTTAAGTTTTGTTTCTGCAGGCAACAGATACGACTCCAACTCTGAATATGCACAAAGAACAGATGTGCAGAATAAGAAGGTGTCATTTTTACATCACCTCCTTTCAGAACTGAATGGTACTTTAGGAATATTTAAAGACCTGTTTGTAGGAGAATATCCTTCATACCTTCTGGTTGTTTTGGACACAATATTAAAAGTAACACCTGGTAAATGTCCTGTAACATCAAAAGAGCAACATGAATTCTTTTTGACTCATTTTCTGACATCATGCTAGGACACAATGCCAAATGTGCAGGTGATGTGTTAAGTCCATGTAAGCTAAGTTCACTTGAGTTTACTCAGATTCTCTTTCACTTTTGTAGGTCTAGTGGGCCTAAGGCACAGGTGAATTTTAAATGAGGGGGTATAAATAACAAACTGGCACTTGTCAGTGAGTCCTGGTAATGCATGTTGGTTAGAGAGAGTATGCAGAGAATATGCAGAGCTGAGATGTTGTAGAGAACGTCCAAAATAGTGCAGGGGCCACAACTTAGATGAGCTCAGACTTCTGAAGATACCTGCTCAGCATCTGTATAAATGATATCCAGTTTTGAGTTTATGGTTATCTGAACACAGTTTACACACAGAGTACTGAGATTCTAGCTTCTATCCTATATAGAGTTTCAGCCTCAGATATTACTCCATGCTGTGTAAGCTGACGCTTGAGGTTACTTAAAAGTAATGATTAGCACCAAGATTGAATAAACAACATGACAAATTAACATGGCATGTAAAAACTATCTCCCATTGTCATTGTTTTGTGCAGGCAAATTAAACAAATGGTAATCAAACTGGCTTTGATCTGACGATAGCTTGTGTATCACATTGGGTGCAAGCAACACTGTGTCTCTGTCTTTATTGTAAAAAACATATAAGCCAGAAGTAACAGAAACAAACCAAATCTGTCACTGTTTTTCAGCTGGGTACTTTTGCACATGCCAGACATTACCAGTCACAGAACAGCACAGTTAATAGATTAAACTCACAATTCATCAATTTTAGTTAGGATCAGCTGGTAGTGTGAAGTCTCAGACAGGTAAAGTAACTTACGCCAATATTTCAAACTAGAAGCCACAAGTGAGGTGCTTAAATCTTCATTTAGATGCCTAAATAAACATGGTCTGATTTCAGGTATTCAGAAAAAATGCTTAGTGAGGTCAATTTACAGGTTCCAGCATCTTTTGAAACGAAGTTTGAAGGTAAGTTTTCCTAGATAGCCATAGCTGAACAATTTAAGCTTGGTTAATTTTAGTGTTTCAACCAGTAAAATGTTTTAAAATATTAAACTGAATTTTATGGGCCGCAGATGGGTTCTTATAAGGCAATATAGATTTATTTGGGAAAAACAACTGAAGAAAAGGGAAAAGCATAGAAGTAATAAGTCTTTTAGTAATATATATCCTAACTATTATTTACCATAGCAATATCATAACTAAGTGAAATGCAATTTATATTTAGCTGTAGAATTCTATTTATGGGCAACATAGGTACTGTGACATTTAAAAAATATTTTGCAGCTGATCTGCTAAAGACTTTTTTTAGGAAATGGGTGCAATTGTGTTAATATTGTTAAAATCGTTCTAAGCCACTCTTGTGCTGCTGGAAAACTAGTTTTTCTCTGATAAGATTTTTGAGACTGATTCAAATCAGCCTGAAAAGTTTTCACAGGACATGGTATTTTGATGTGTGTTCTCTGTTCAAACACGTACAAAGAGAAAATGTCTTCCTGTATTCTACTTGGTAGCAATGCCAGGAGCAGTCAGCTGAGCTAAAGATGAAACAGAACAACATGGACATAGGTACATTTACTGTACCTTTTATTGCACTTGGTACAGTAAATCAAACCTGTAGGTCTTGTACATGCTCCCCAAAATATTAACTAGTTTTATTTTATAGGAATATGCAAAAATCACATCCGTAAACAACTGGAGGTAGCCTCTCGTCAACACATTGTTGTCAAGTAGCGGTTGGCTTATACCATGAAATCAGAGTACTTATATGTATTATCATTTTTTTTCCCTGTCTGGTATAGCTACAGAAATTCTCATTATCCATATAAACGTTTAATCCTCTATGGCTTCTACTGGGATATTTATTTTATTAATGTCTTGCAGAAATAGTTTCTTTGAATTCATTCTAACTTAACCCCTCCACTTTTATATGCTTATTGATAATTGTCTAGATCATTCACTGTTGATTTATTTGTGAGAAAAAATTACATTGTCATTTCTCCCTATGGTATTGTCTGTGATGTCATGCACAAATTATCCATTTCCTCTCCTAATTCAACAGTCCTAATCTCTGAACATTTCTTCTTCCACCTGAACATTTCTTCATTTTATTTTTTGTCGATAAAACTTGGAATCATTCCACTGAATTTTAGGCTCCTAACTGAAGCTCTTGATTTAGGACCCACCTAAGCGTAGACAGACCTGTAATGTCAGGGGAAGATCTTTGGAGGTACAATTTTGTATACACTGACCATAAAGTGAGCATGGCGTGACAAGGCTTGTAATCCAAGTGCCTCAGATAAACATCTGAAGTTATGGATATGGTCTTGAAGGGTGAGAAACTCCCTTTTTTTAATAACTGATCAATTATCAGTAATGTTTGATAACTGTTGCTCTAATGTAAGTGTTGCTGTGCTAATAATCAGTGCTGCACTATACACATGTTAAAATTTTGGGAAAAACCGCTCAACATACAGGACCCTTAAATTCTGTTAACTTATTTAGATTTTTGTTCTTCCTGAGCTCCTTTAAAATGCTTGATAACTTTTGTTGGGATGAGTTATACATCTACAAACAGCTCTGGCTAATTCATCATCTCTTTCATGATGTTAAATGGAGCCTGCTTGAACAAGTTACATTTTGCATCTTAATTATAAAATGACATGAATAGAGTTTCCATTAAAACTTAATACCAATTATTTCTGTCTGATTTAACTTGGAATCTTTATTGACACTGGTGGTCTGTTCTTGGTATTATTTCTTTCGGTGTTAGTATTACAATGTCAATAATTTGCTCAGTACTGGTCAGGGCAAGTTTTTAAACTGAAGGCATAAATACTACTTACAACACCTACTTTCTTACTAAGCCTGCAGCAATTCTAGCTGGGGAAAATAAATGATGCCAGCTGAAGAACTAGCTCTTAAAGATTAAATATCTGATGAATACAAAAAAAAATCCAGGAAATTCTACTGGAAAAGCAGTGCAAGAAGCAGGCGTTACATCTGCATGCTCTTTTTGGTCTGTTGGTATTTTGTTTTAGGTGCATAACACCCTTAGGAGGCAAGCAGTTATTTTTTCAGTTTTAGGGAGGTCAGCRTTTTCATGCTAAATACAAAAATTTAAATATTCAAATCCACATACAAGCACTTGAAGAAATATTTTACACTTTAGGAGCACTCACAATTTTTAGTTAAACCACATGGAGTTCTTAAGAGTTTGGGGAAAATACTCATTATGCATTTATGCACCTCTCTAGATATTCTGCTACCTACAATTTTAATTTAAAACCTTGCCATTTGATAAAAAGTTTTTAATTTTTGATGAATGATGAAAACTTTTTAGTGTCTGCTTACTGTTTTGATTTTGTTCTTTATTTCATACTCTTTCAAGCTTCCACTTGCTTTAGACATACTTGGCATCTAAATTTTAATTATATCTATTCATTTTACCTGTCTCTTTAAACACTTTTCAATCAGCATATGCTTCCTCTGGAAGAATATTATGTTCAGATTCTTTTTAATCAATTTTATTGCCAAATCCTGTTTGCCTTACTCATGCAAGTATTCCTGCAAAAATCAGTTGGACTACTTGTATGAGAAAAGCAAGCAGTTCTTGCCTTTATTTGGTAAAGCAACAGACTTGAACAAAAGCAGTACTGTACCTGCTATGGGCAGCCAGAAACAATGACGAGCTCCTTGATAAGATTAGATGTAATTTTAAATGCAACCGGGACAAAGAATCCCTCCCACCAACCCCAACTCCTAACTCTCCACAGTATTTCCACCTCAGCAAAGCAGCTGAAGAATTACTGACAAGAGCCAGACTGCCCGGTAAGCACCACCTAACAGACATAGAAACATGATCCACATCATTTTTAAGCTTGGCAGACATTTTGTGCTTCTTTCAAAAAAGAAAAAAAAGGCAATCTTTTAAATAAGGCACACATAAACCTTATACATTCCTGGTTTTACTGTTACAGGAAGACCTTAAACTTGAATCATCCTTTTRAATACACACTGGAAATACTTCTGCGAACCAGCTACTTGTGGCTGATTGTTTCAAAATAAACATATGTTCTGCATTGTCATTGCATACGAGCAAATTGGTTTAACTTTAAAACAAAAAGTCTCTCTCCAGTCCCGAGCTAATCCCCGACGTTTCACTCACAAAATTTATGCCAGCAAAGCTGACAACTGAGTCTGCAACTATGAAATGGGTGCAGGACTACATGCAACACAGATTCCCTGGCTGACTTCCTATTTGTTCTTTGAAGTAATGTATTCGATTAATTCTGTCTTTAACAACCAAGAGAAACCTCCAATGTAATGTCTACTTATATCTTTATTTACAGTCCTGAGATAAGCACTATGCAAATCCATACATCGTGCGATTCAGACATGCTTTGCTTTTCAGCATAAATTCTTTATTCCTTTTGTTTGTTTGTTTTGTTTTTACTTCTGCCCGTTTAAACATACTGTTTTCTATATGGATCAAATGTATTCAAACTGTAACCTTAAGGGTAATAACGTATGTTTAGATGAAAATTCAGCAGCTTGATGCAGAGCCCATTGAATCCAGTGGAATAATACCCACAGGCTTTGGATCAAACCCAGACAGAGGATAACAAAGCTAGATTAGGGAGTTCAAACAGCACGGGGACTGTTTCTGAATATCTGACAAAGGTGACTAAGCAAAGCAGAACAGGGTGCTATACAAAGTGTCACCAATATCTTGCCCCACAATCTAAACTTTTTGTTAAAGAAKAAATAAAACTTTTTTGCCCTATTCCCTAAAGAATATGAAGAAGTGTCCTCTGCAGCTAGCCTGGGACAATGACTGTCGGTGACCTCACTGTACTTCCTGGGGAACAAATGGTGAAACATTAAAAGTGAACTAGCATGGCTGTTAACCTCCTCAGTGTTGGTTAGCTGGTGGCCCAGCTGAAGGCACCAGCCTTCATCCTCCACCACCTTCCGAGTGCTCCAAGGCATAGTGGGCAATGGTTGGTTTTACTGACTACAAGTAAGGAAGTTCTGTAACATTACATTAATGGAAGTGGCTTTTCAATTGCAGAGTTTTCCAGCATTTCCTAACAATTTTCAGGCCTTGGATTTATCTGGAAGTATGTTATCCTTGACCAAGAAGGCTTTGTCCTTGGCTGTCACACACTTTGTCCTAGACTTTGTGATCTGAACTGTTCTGAGAAGCACAAGAGCCCTTACTAGATAGACGGTCTTGGCACACATCTGTGACACATTTGACTCAGGCACAAATGTGTGATGTGATTCTGTTCTCAGTTAACCTGGACCTCACTTCTCCACCTGWATAATGGAGATAACACCAATCCTTCCCTATCTCAGAGAGGTAGTGGAAGGATAAAAACCATTAGTGATTGCTACGTGCTGAGATATAATCGTGATGAGGGCCATGTAAGTGCCTTCACAGATAGCGGGTCTCAAAAGCATTCAAGGGAAATATGACTCCATTTCAGTTGTAACTAATTTTGTTGCTTTTCATTTTATGAAACTTAAGAAATTCCCATCAGTTTAGAACAGTGGAGAGTAAATACGTTAGAAGAGAGATTAATAAAAACTACTAAGCAATATGGATTGAGTTAATACAGTTTGTAAAGCACTTTATAAAACTCAGTRTTTTTATCCTCTACAACAAAAGGAAACTGAGCAACAAAGACATTAAGGGGCATGAGTGAGGTCAGAGAATTAGCTGCTAATGGGGCTGAAACACATTGATGGGACTGAAATACAGCCCAGAACTCCTCTTTTCCCTTTTCATTTTCAGAAAGCATAGCAATTCCAGCTGGGCCATGACAAGATAGTTTTCATACAGCATTAATGACATAGGAGTTTCCCAGTTCTCACATTTGAAACACAGAGTGATTCTTTTCTAAGAATTGTTTTTCATCATAGCATCCAATCATGTGAATAAGTTTTTGATGCATAAAGCATAATCTAAAATCTGAAAGCAGTATGAAGATCTGTTTTTATTGGTTTGTGTTTGTTGGCCTTGAAAATTTACTGTTAGTATGCAAGGGGGAATTAAGATATATAAATATTCAATACTTGGCTTTTCTACCTTTATCAGAGTTCMGACAGATGAAAGTCTGCCCTCTGTGCTCTGAATTGTTTGTTCTGGTGGCATCTCTCTTTTGTCATTGACTGTCCATGAAACAGACATTTGCCTTCAAAAAAATGACCGCCCATTGCTATAAAACTTGTGGGAACTTCGTAAGACAGAGCAGTTGTGGCCATGTCTAGGTTGCCTTCAGTAGCTGCATTTGCAATCACAGAGACCTAGCTCCCACAGAACAAGCTGCTTTGTTTCAGACTGGGGGAAAAGCAAGGAACTATCAGTAAATAACACAGGTGATCCTTCAGTACCTCCTGTAAGTAAAAATGGCAGTAGACACTGAATGACCAAGCTACTAGAATGACAGTACAGATGTAACCTGTCTGCCTCAGTGACATCAATTTTTGTTACTCAGGTTTAACTGAATTCATAGAAATATTGAAGATTTTTCAGCATGGCTTTGGATGCCCAGCTTCAGATGTTTAACAGCGAGCTGTTTTTGGAGGAAGGCTGCTCAGCACGTGCTGATAGCACATGCCTTTTTGTGGTAACAAAACCCAAAGGCACCTAAAACCATGAGTCACTCTGAAAGCATGAACTTGGATCCCTTTTCTCTTGGAGATACGTGAACCCTTATTTGTGATAAACCTATATTTTGCACGCAGGCAATCTAGACTGCAGCAGTTACCAAGAGTTAAAACAGGGAGCAAAACTTAAAGTGCCAATGGCTTAGAAGTCACACATTTCTGAGACATGCCTYGTCCTCCCTTATCGTTCTCCGACAGGGTTATCAGAGGAACTTTCTGCATTCAAAAGAGCTGTGCTTCACAGCTCAGCTAAAGTGACCACAGCACAGTGTGAGGTGACATGTCGCTCCCTCGCTTTTTTTTTCTTTTCCCTTTAAGCCTCCCTGGCCCGATTTGAGTTGCCTGTCATCGGCCGGGAGCCCGGCTTTGCCAGGCGCGGCTGCCCAGGACATGTCGGTGAAGGGGATGCTCCAGGCAGCCCCCTCAGCCTGTCGGCCGCCCGGGTGTGAAGGCAAATGCTGAAAGCCGCCAGCACCAGTGCCGCCGCAGGCATCAGCCGGGGAGAGGAGGCCGGCCCTGCTGGGAATGAATCCTGGTGCTGAAAGGGTGCACTTCAACCTTTCAGTTTGTACACAAGCCTCCCTGTAATGGCATTATCTGGCAATTGGCCTTCTTAGGCCTAATTTTCAATCCACAAGTAGGAGTTAGGTCATTGAGGATATCCTCACTATTAGAGTTATTCAGTTTGCATAAAGGCTCTACTTAGCACTTGAGGAAGGAGTGCTGATTTTCAGAGTGTTGATTTGATCCCCAGCCACTGCTGTGTGCGTGGCAAGGCAGTGCGGCACCGGCGGCTGAAGGTTTGCTTATGATCAACGAAAGGCAAGGTCCATCTAGAAATGTCCAAGACCATGGGCAAAATCCCCAAACTTCCCATAAACAGGGATATGATATCTGCCTTGCAGCTGAAGACTGTGTTCAGCCTAATGGCACAAAGAGTGCAGAGTGCATCTTGTAATGATCACTGAAGTCACCAATTATAAATATGGGGGGGAAAAGGAAATGTAGATATTAATTAAAATAAACTTGAAGAATGAAGTGTGTCAGATGAAGTTTGTCATATGTATATTTATAAAGTACAGTTATGTTTGAAATCATAAGTGCTCCTTGCACTTTAAAGGTCCTAATTTAGTTGTTTTTAGGAGAGCTGTTGTTGGTAACATGGATCAAGGAAAGGTATTAGAGCTCTAAGAAAGTTAGTAATGATGCTGAAGCTGAAAGCATATAAGCATTTATCTCACCTGGCTCCCCTTTCATCCCAAAGTTACAGCTCAGTTCAGTTAGCCTAAATGTGCAAACCTCAGAAAAATATCTTTTTTTGCCTCAAATATGTTTTCGTTTTTGAAGGTATTGATATGAGAACAGGAGAAACACTTGAATTTTGTTTKCGGTTGGATTTATCATTTTCAGGCTTGCTCAAAAATAAAGGAGGTGCAATTCCACCTGGAAAAAATTCACTGTTACAGAATACCATAGAAGTTTTACTCAGGGAGATTCAGTCTTGAACACCGAAAGGAAACTGCTTCACAATCTTAATGTTAGTAGAAAAGGGCCCAAACCAAAGTGTAATTTATGATCGCTCAACAGTAGAGAATATTTTTATCCCAGATTCGGATCTACATGTTGTACATGATATTTTTCAAAGTAATCAAACAAGTTATACCCCACACTAAACCTCAGTACTTATCAGTTGTGAAGAAGTTCAGCTCTGTTCCAGGTCCCGCTCAGGCTTATTGCTGATCGCTAATAGGCAGCCTACTGTTAACATTGCATTTTTACCTACTGGAGAATATCTAACTGCTACGAGAGCAAGCACTGCTACCCTTAAAAGGACAACTTTTGCTTACCTAAAAATAGATATGGTATTGTTCCACCGCATTTTTAAATTCCTGCTATTGACTGAAATGACTGACATTCAAGAAACAGCATGAACCTTGGCCACTTTTCGGTATTTTATTAGGCTATTATAAACCAAGATGAACTTGAATTCTTGAATTATTGGTCTACACAGAAGTCCCGATGTGCAGAAAGAGCTCAGTGCTGGAAGTCCTCTAGATTCCTTTTTTATTTCATGGTTGTTTCTTCACTCAGAAGATGAGCAACTTCAGCATATGCAAAAAAAGACAAACCCCTTCAAGCTCTAACACAGAAAGATAGATTTTAAAATCAAAACACGAAAGCTGTGGTTTCTCTGTATTTGTGTGAATAAGAACTACTATGTTTCTTCAATACAGGTGTGGAAGTGTTAATCCAGTTCATTCATTTGAGAACACGAATTCCACCTAAAATGTTTCTTTTTTTAAGAACACCCTGAACAACCAACCATATGTAAGCAAAGGAGGGACTGCACTGTCATCATTGAATTCTGTAGTCTGAAGCAGAGGACCTATGGGTTGGTACTAACAGCAGATGACAATTTTGAGTCTTTCTGAGATGTTCTCCCCTTTTCCTATCTAGGAAGTCCAYAGTAAGTACTAATGTATAGGAGGGATATGCCGGGAATACTACATTTCAATGCACTGCTTTCAACAATGATGTTTCTAATACAGAAAAAAAAAAAATCAGGAAAACTTCTTGATTTTGAGCTATTCTGGTTTGGATAAAGTAAATTCTTCCATTAAAACACAAAATCAATCTCTGCTTTTGATTCTTTGGAATTACTTCATTGGTCATCAGGGATCCTCTAACCATGTAAGGAACAGTATATAACCCAGAGAAACTGTAAACCTGCTGCCTCACAAACACCATTAGCCCTGAAATTCTTTCTTTCTTTTCTCCATTATTAAGTATTTTACACATTCATTAACAGTAATGAAAATAGTTGTCCTCACCCACGCATTTGTCGTTCAAGAAAGCAAAACTGCGAGGACTGCATAGGTTTTTTGTTACTCTTCTTTACTAATCCACCCACATGGTTAGCTAAATAACTACATTTGAGGCTAAGCATTGACCAGRGTCTGTCGAACAGTACAATAAGTTTGTTACTAGGATAGTTTAAAAGTTATTCATGGACTTTCACTAAAGTCATAAAGTAGTAACATATAGCACAAAGTCCTGTTTAGAGATATGTTCTGTTTTGTTGGATGATACCGGTTCTGTTCCCAGCTGGTGCCAACAAGACATTTTGCACTCACTTCTCCCCTCCACCCACCCTCCAGCAAGGTGTCTCCATCTTTTCAGGGATGGGAGGGATGAAGGAGACAAAGTTCCACTCTGAGACTTTTGACTCAGGCCACTCTCTTGTTTCTGAGAGCTGGTTGACTTTTGTGTTTACTCTTRGTAGGCAGAGACTGTGTGATTCATGTTCATGCTGCTCAGCTAAGTGGATGGAGCATGATCAGCAGGATAAGGGATTTAGTCTTGTTAGATGCAGAGAGCTTTCTAAAAGGTGCTTGGTGGTCTTTGAGAAACAAGTGTACGTTGCACCTTGCACTTAACTGAATTTCTTGAATTACAGTGTTACCATTATATCAGGGCAAGTGAAAAGAACAAGAGCAAGAACAAGAACAACGACAATGACGACGATGATGACGACGACGATGATGATAAAATATAACAACAACAACAACAATTAATAATAATAATAATAATAATAATAACAATAACAGTAATAATAATAGGTAGAGTCAAAGGCTGGAACGAATTCAGTGTTTGAGGACTGCCATTTTAACAGCACTTAGAGAAAACCAAAAGGTCTGTGAGGACTTCTGAATGTGCTATGTTTAGTGTTCACTATGAAGTTTGTTCTGAAATTGTTCAGATGAAGTTGTTAAAACGTTTCTTCCCGGGTTTTTGGAGAGGATGGGAATTTCTTTTTCTCATGTCCTCAAGGAGTCTAAAAATTGTTCTTATCGGTCCTTGAAATATGGAAAATTTAATTGCCAGGAGCTTCTGATGTGCAGCCTGTTGGAGGCTCTACTTTTAGTTAAAAAGTCATGGTGGTTGTTGATGAAATACTACAAAATGCAAATACTTCAGTTTATTGTTATTCTGTAAGGACCTAACAAAAACTTGTGTGAATTAATGGGAAGTTCCCAAGTGATTTCATTCAAAATGTCTTACTATACGGACCTCACTGTACAAAAATTTTCTATTCTATGTTTACAGTCATCATCTGCACAGTTTGGCAATTGCATAGGAATAATGCAATCAATCTATTTGCACTGAAACATAGCCCAGAGGTTTGTAACTGCCACAGCAGGCAAAGCTGCTTCTTCCTCTGAAGTCAATTCAAAATMATTGTTAAATCAAGAGTTTTGATAAATCAACTGCTTTGTGTTAGATTTGTCCCTTGAATTCTATTCAACCTGTTGATACACCATAACAGTATTTACTTTACTTTTACAAATTCATGGAAAAATATCATTATGGAAATGCATGTAACATCTGAAGTATTTTTCACAACAGTGAGGGACTCCAAGGACATCTAGGATTAAAATCTTCCTGGCACCCAGTCCTATGCACAGGCCACAAGACCAGTGACTGTGACCTTGATTTGGTTCCTGATTGCAGTGGTGTTGTTGATGTGTTTCTAATGCTTGGGAATAATATATAGAATTCAACAGAAACTCTTTTCTTGGAAAACAATTCTTGTTTCTCCAGGCTGTCATCATTTATAAAGCCTTAATAGAAGTTGACATCATGTGCCATTTATGTGTCAGACTGGTTAGCAAAATCTTTTGATACGTAGACTTATTTGTCAGGTAGCAGATTCCCTTTACTCCTTTTCACCTTTAAACTGTTATATCCTTCTTTGGTCAAAAATATCTGAAAACACTGCTTCAGCATGAATCTTGTCACATGAAGTTGGCATTTTCCTCTTCTTCATTTCTTTTTATCAAGCAATTTATTTTTAAATACCTGTCATGTTCAACTTGTTACTGCTGCTCTACTTCACCAGGAAAAAAAAAATCACTAGATGCTTGTAATTCATAAAGTGATGTAGTAACTGGCTCTGGGTTTTTAGGAGGAAATCAACTGCAATTATTGTTTGTGTTAAAAAATAAATTTTTGAGATTTTTTTGCTATGAAAATGATTGTTGGTCATGGCATATTTTTAATTCTTTGCTCTTTCATTTTTATAGTGCTAATAAAATAAAGCCTTTGTGAATAAGAACTTGTGAATAAGAACCATGTTAATATGGCTAAGCATGGCGCAGCACACAGAGTTCAGCGCTGCGTGCCCATGTTAGAGAACAAAATACCATGTAAAAGATTGATTTCTAAATGCAAATGGTTCAGATACTGTTCAATCACAACAGATCATACAAGCACTGCAGTCCTGTGGCCTTATCCTGAATACCCAGAACATGGACTTGATTTTCCATATGTGGATACTCCCCGTGATTCTCTCACTGTGATGATGTAGCATGTGTGGTACCAGGCAGAGTTARCAGGGAGGAAAAGCAGTTCCAATCTGAGAAATTGACCTTTTGCTGTGTTGGGTCTTGGTTTTGTAAAGTTACGACTGTACAGACATCCTGTCCAAAGAGGAACCAAGTAGTGAGTCAATCTTATTTCTAGTACTAACATCAGTCTATATTTTCCTTGACGGCCATATTTGGAGACAAAAATACTATGTATAATTTTAAAATTCTAAGCTGTATTGCTACCTACATGCATTTTATTGACCATAAATGTGTTTCAATTGTTGTCTCCTGTCTGGAACAACACGTAATAATTTCATCTTGCTGTATATGAATTTTTATGGCTGTTAATATATTTTTTTTTTCCCAAGGGTATATCACAGCAGTAATTTTTGCCTTGGATTTTCTTCTTCTTTGGCTGGATTGGAATTTTTTATTTGGAACATACTAGCTAGCAGGAAAACTAAGAATAATGAAGATTTTTGAACTTAGAGATAATTAGATGATCAACAAATCACCAGATACTCAAATACCAAATTGGTCCCATAAAAAGTAAGTATCTTTCTGTATTTTAAGATGAAATAAACAAGATTTACTTATTCATCAAGACATTATACATATAGAAAAGAAAAAAGCTTTGTCAATAAAAGCACAAATAAATACTTATTTGTGACAACTTCACTGATCTGAAGCAACTTCTGTCTGCTAAGCYGGAAAAAGTTGAGTAAAAATTAGGCTGAGGTTCGAGAGAATATTTATAAAGTTTCTTCATTTTTTATGTACTGTTTCTATTGTTCTCAACAAGAATCATTTCACTGACATAAGAGACTGGCAGGTAAAGGGTTACTAAATCAGAGGAGTTTAGAGACAGATTAGGGTTTCCCAGCGGCACATATCTCTAGCAATAAGTGTGGAAGCCAACTCGGAAGAAACACGTTTGAAGTGGCAGAACTAATCATGCAGAAGCAATTTGCGATTTTCTCTCTCTCAGCCTAGATAAAGCAGAGCATTATGACATTGGCTGCACAGAACAAGGTCAATTTACTGTGAAAAGGCAGCTATAGACTCCAACTTCAAATAAACTTTCATCCTGCATGATGAAAAAGAGGATTTACCCTATTACTTATACCATAGAACAGGCAAAACCAAATGAACAATTCAATTAGGACGTGCTAATTTGCATCCTTTTTTTTTTCACCACTGACTCCCTGATTGTTTTAGCTATTCATAATGTAATTATATCTCAAGGTATTTCTTTTGACGTAGCAAAAAGGGAGCTTCTCAATTGCTGATGGACTTGACCTCAACTGAAGCTGTGGGCTGTTCTGAAAGTGAAAGGATTAAAGTGCAAAGTTTCACATGGTTACTTCAAAAGAGGTTGGTTTTTTTTTCATGTTTCAGATTTTTAAAATGTCATTGGAAGAAAACTAGCCAAGACACCATGTGAAACAGTTCTTGTATCTGTTCATTTAATTTTCACTATTTCTCCATTGTGACGTGAAATTTTCATATGCTAAGATCAGCTGTCTGCGTGAGTGATGTTGCTGCACTTGAACAAGGTGTGATTCCTTCCCTGTGTGCTCCTTGCTTCAAGCCAGTGAGTAATATCCTTCAGTAGGAATAAGGATACAACGTACTTTCTGTAATGCATCAACTCAAATCTGCTTCCTAGGGCATGGAGAAGCAAAACCAGCATTTTAGTCATCTCCCATTTTCCTTACCAATGGCTGGGCTGATAGGCATAGTTTCTTCTTCTCCTCATCTCTTTCTTAACCCACAAATGTATTAAACTGCCCCCTTCTTCTATTTCCTCTGTGTCACAGTGCTAATAGCAATCATACCTTATCCCCCAGCATACAGAGAATAGATGCTCACCCCAATAAAAATATCACCTTACCTATACCACCCATTYTATTAGTGAGACTGTCCAGTTATGCTGAATAATTTTGGGAGTAGTTATATCCAGAGAATGGTCAAAGTACTTTCAGTGATGAACTCTGTGACTAAGCACAAACTATCCTCTACGCAATGGAAAAAACACAGGCAAACCCTCACTTACCTATTGCTGGCAGATAGCCAAAGCAGATCATTCTTGGGAAAAATTAAACAAGGCTTCAATTTAGTCAGTTGTTCAGGGATTCATCCAGCTGGGATGTTCATGTTTCAATTCATTTATATTTATTAGTTGAATCCAAAAGGCTTCCTCTTTCCTCCCTTGCCCTTCTGCAGTAGTTTATATTTATATTGATGGCAATAATCAGGATATGGAGATTTTTATATGCATTCTGAAATCATAGTTGGAAGGTAAATGAAGATATGATTGAATGCCATTGCTGCTACAGTTCATGTTAAAAAACGCACAACCAGTCCAAGGGCTCAGTGAATTAAAGCATTAGTCTATTAGTCTTCTTGTGCCAGACTCTAGGACTCCAGATTGAGTTCTGGTGAGCAATGGACCTCCGCAGGGCTGACATTTGCTCCTGGAAAGGAGTAGAAAACAGTCCATTAACCTTCACATTGGTATAAAATCAGCTACTGAATTCAGGAGCTGCTGGCCAGCTGGATTCAGCAGAATAGCTATGTGATTTTGAACAGGTCTGTCCTTTCACTACTAATATCGTTTACGTGGTCAGTGCCATTAATATGGTTAGTACTTYACAGGGGAAAAAAGTAAAACAGTGCCTTTAATTCAAATAACTTTTTAATCAAAGGACAAGCCCCCTGCTTACAGAATTCCTGCACAAGCTAACAGAAATTGCGTAGCTTTCAGTGTGCAGATTTCCAATGGGTGTTAGGTCTTTCCAAAGCAATCCTTCCTAATTTCTCAGGCTTGGGAAAAAAGATTGTGAGACATTAAGAGACTTATCAGAGAGAAAAGATACAACCACCTTGGTCTCCATTTAGTGTAGTTCCTATGGAATAAGCCTCCAATCKTGATCCCAACCCTGAAATGGAGGAGCCTTGCACTGGCTTCCTTTGGATTTCGCACAGGGAAGACTCTAAGAAAGCTTGGCCACTGCTGCTCCATCTGAAAACCTGACAAATTCACAGCTCTTGCCAAGAGGCTTTTGCCAAGAGACTCTTGGCAAGGACTGGGAATTGAAGCGGGAACGTGCTATGAAGGGCTTCCACCCGCATTTCATGGTCACTGCACACAGACTCATGGGCACAGGAGCTTCCACACACAAAGAATAGAAGAATATTAGGTCCTGGCTGAGAAGCATGCCAGGCTATTAGGCTTTCTAGGGATGCTGAGAAAATTTTAACTTACCCTGTAAAAGGTGTTAGGAAAAAACAAATCTGCATGAAACATGCCTAACATTTCAGAAGTAACAAAAGAATTGCAGTTGTTTAAAAAAAAAAAAAGCAGCATCATAGACATGCCTTGGCTTAAGGGGAGTTTAAGAATGGGATTTCTTCAGGACTAAGCTCCCTTTTGACTGCTTTCAAGCATTTTAAATTAACATAAAACACATAAATGTTCCCTTTCAGGGGCTTACTGCAGAGCTTTTACAGCTGTATAGAAATGAGAGGCTACTTTAGATTTGTTGCAGGTTTCTTCAGTTGTTATATTGAGTGCTATCTTTATGCCATGCTCAGGGAGTGCTTTGCCCAGAGCACACTGCAGGATTCAGTTGAGATGAAGATGCCTCTTCATTATTAAGAATTAAAGCTGCACTTATTTTTTCATTTGTTCATTATTTGGAACTGGAAGACTCTTGCTTGGAAACTGAGGAACTGCTAGGCAGATCCGACTTTTCACCTTAGGGTACTGACTGCTGGCTCACATCCATTTCTTAACCATAAAGTATTGCTTTGTTCCATTTCTGGAAATGCAACAAGATATGTCTAGGTTTCCTTTTGAAATGGATAATTTGTGACAGATTTCTCATACCTCTAAGCTGTCAAGAACAACTTGTTTGTCCCAGAAACTCCTGTACTATGTGGAAGCCATATTAAGTTTCTGATAAGTATGTTCGGTACATTCCAAATGTCACTATTCTTGTCATAAAACCGATACAGCATGATAATAGGCAGATATACAGACAGACATACACGGAGCCATGTATTTTAGGTACAAAATGAGACTAATGCAATGTTCTAAAAAGAAATTGCATATAAAGGGATCAGAGTCATTAGCTTTAGCTTATAATTTTAACTGATCACTGAGATAGTTTTACCAAATTTCAAAGAATACAACCTTATAGATTTAAGAAACTTATTGCCAAGTCACCCTTTTCATACATCTGAGAGAGAAAATGACAAGCTTTGGAAAATGTGATGAGGTTTCTTTTTAGAGTTTTTCTTGTAAACTGACATAATTGACTTTAAATACATAGGCAAAATGAAGAAAATATTGCTTACTTATCTAAAACACATCAGGTTAAATCCTTTGGTTTGTACCCACTGCTAAGTTTTACACCTTTACTCACAAGTAGTTCCATTGTTCAAAGAACAAGGTGTTAATAAACTGGAATAAAGGCAGGATCTCATCTTACTATTCTGGCAAACTTTCACTTCATTTCTGAATGAGGATTGCAGAAGGATAAATTGTGCAAGAAAGCTAAAACTCCGCAGTTTTTATTTCTGTTATATTCTCAAAGATTTAGGAACTATCATCGACATAGCAGACTAGAATGTGAATGTGAATCAAGTGAATGATGCAAATTCATCTTTTTGTTCACAACAGTTTTGCACAGGATCCTAATTCTAATAGTCATATGAAGGCATTCAGGGACAGCAATGTATCATTTGACATTTTGTGTTTAAAAAGTGTTCTGCCAGGATTTTCTGTCAGGATTAATTTTCTAAAAGTGATGCATGCTTGGTTTGTACAAAAACTTGCACTGGCTTAACAGAAGATTATTTTATTTTAGCACCATTCCATACAGGGACATACTGGCTTAAACCTGATGTCTCCTGGTTTTGACTGCGCCCTGAAGTTTAGGCTTCTGACTTTGACAGCGGATCAATATTAGAGGGCTGAAATTTTTACTGCCCCAGGTGTTGATCTGCACCCTTTAATGGTCCTGTAACATAGTCAGCAGAAAGAAATAYGGACTTGCACCTCTGCATCGCAGCTTGTCTATCTATCTGGCATATTTGTGCCTACCCAATGTCATTACTGCTTTCAATTCCTACCAAGCAAATACAAGCAGAGAACAAAGCAGGAACCTGTGAGGTAGTAACRTCTTCAGACTGCCCCATCTGGACTCAGCAAGGCTTCTGTATCAAAGCCTGAAGAATTCTTCATTCAATTTCTACTTAAAGCTACACTCATTGAACAGGTAATCAGTTTAATAAATGTTACTTTGGGTTGCGACTGACAAGTGGGACTGGTTGGTGAAGTTACCAGCTATCTGCCCCGGTTCATGGATGCGTACAGAGCTCGTTGGCTCACGCGTAGCTATCACAGCTTACAGCACGATACTTTAAGGTAAATATTTGATGATTCAAATGTCAGCAATTCAGAAAGTAATTGTCTCACCTGCCATGGTGTAGAGTGGAGGCAGGCACCTGGGGAAGCCACCCCAAGCTAAGCCATCTTTGTGTGGCCCTCATACAAGCGTAAAGACAATATCTAGGTTATTTTCATGCAAGCCTGCGCATGGATACTTGTCCATCAGAAAAAAACTCAATTAAACTAACGGTAAGTATGCAGYTTGATAGAATACAAACTAGTATTCTTCATCTTAGTGAATATTCACAAAGGTTTAAAATAACACAACTAGTTTCAGTTCATTATTTTTGCTGTTTCATTTCCAGTTTGTGTGCAGCCTTGATCAAGAGAGTGTGAATGTTTGTATTGTTTATTTACTTCTTCTTCTTCGTAAGTTTTACTTAGTTTCAATATCAAAATCTCAGGCGCGAATACACTTCTACCTCCAGGACAAAAATCTGTTCAGAGTCAAGTAGACTCCGAAACTTTTCCTTGACTGTTAGACTACTTTAGATATTAGATTGGGAATGGGTGCAGAAGTGCTGATAACAATCTTGCTTTAGTGGCTTTAGCTGTATCCCTAGCCAACTATACTATGGCCTGTGAATAGTCCCAGTAATTTGAGGGGGGTTGGGGCGCGTTGCTTGTAGGATAAAGCAGTATAGGCATACTACAATTTAAACAACTTAGTATCCTTTATTGCTTTGTTGCCCTGGACTATGTGAACCTAATCTCAATACCCAAGGTTTAGGTTTTACCACCAAAGATATCTGTAATACAGCATCAGCTGACACAGAAATCAAAACTCTTCAGGACTCACAAAGACGAGTTTGTAATTGCTGCCTGCTGCTAATCCTATCAGCTCATATTAGTGAAACACACTATAGTGCTGCAGGGAAGTTGTCAGGATCTGGTTGCAGGACTCAGCCTTTAGGAGAGGATTCAGGCTAAGCTTAGACTATACATCGCCACCCATGAGTCAAAGTACATCTATTCTACTGAGTGACAGGCCTCTGAGGGGGAACAATGTGCATGAAAAAGAACATGCCTCTTTCACTGCAGCGCTATTGTTACTTTGGTTTAACTTCTTAACCTCCTTCCTATTAAMGCTTCATTCAGTCATAAAAAAGATACCTGTAGCTCTTTATTAAATCTCTGTTCTCAAAAAATGCATGAAATAATACTTTATTCCAGGTGATATGTTTAAAACAGAAAGCATTCTTTTTCTTTACTAGACTTTGCTTTATTAGCTTCTTTTTTTAAATTTTATGTAGGCTTGTTCTGAAAGAAAGTGAATGATAGATGGACTAATAAAATTAGTCTTCTAACTTAATCACACTACAAAACATGTTAATTAAAATTTGCTAACACCTCCAACAGTTACAAATCATATCAGTTTGCATATGTATCAAAGAAGCGTGCTTAATCTTTCAGCTACTTTGTGATTTACAAATTTTCTCTTACTTTTTCTGTTTGGACCTAATAATGAAAATGTTTGCTCATCTGGGCCCTGAACTAGACATAGTGTTAACCTGAACTATGAAAGTATTGGCTTAAATAGGATTAATCCTTTTTTAAGTTTTCCTAATTTATAGCCATTTTTCCCTTCAGTGAAGGAACACAGTTTTTGTTATATGTTTCCTTTAACAGTGAGACTGAGGTTTGGCATTTTTAATTTCATTAAGTGATGATGAAAATGGCATTTGTGAGCACTAGCTAGAGCCAGATAGAGTGCTGGCAAAGACTAAATGAGTTTCTTAAAACACTTCTATGGCACCTTGGTCATGACCTGCGATACCCAAGTGAATGCAGAGCTGCATCTACTCAGAGTTGAAACTGCAGATAGTGGCAAATTCCAAGATGATTTTTGCAACAAATGTTACTTGTGGCCTACTTAAAATTGGAATTTAGATTTTAAAGTCTGAACTACAGTTATTTCCTGGTCTTCCTTTTCAGATTGACACAGTACTACTATAGTGTAAATTTGAATTAATTTACTCTTAATGCTACTGAAAGATATCTGACTGTAATATAAAAGGGGTCTAGAAAATACTACTTTTCTCCAAAACATCTTTCAAGCCATCGATAGTAAAAACTCAAAATTGCAAAAGGTTATGTATGTGCTTAAATTTAGGTATGCAAACAGCACTACTGCAATCAATGGATCTAATCACACGCTTAAAAGTAAGCATGTGCACAAATCTCTACAGGGTCGTGACCCAGTTCTGTATTGCTGCAGTTCACAAGAGGCCAATCTCCTTGACCTTGCAAGCCAAAATCCTCTTGTCATTGAGAGCTGCAAGATACATAGCTCACTCCTTCGAGAGCTGGTGTGTACATACCCCCACCCAGCTCCTTCGACGGCTGTTAGTGTGCATTGGACAAACGGTGTCTGTGAGTGAAAATCGTCTTTTACTGATCTGCACATCAGTGCAGCTTGAACATCTGCGTGTTCAAGACAGTAAGCCTCAAACAGTGCACCCTTTACCAACTCAAGTGCGCTTGCATTCATCTAATATTTGTAGTAACTCCTACCTGCTAGTCAGTCTTCATGGAAGTGAGGAGCTTGGTAATTGCACAGGTCTAGATGAAGTTGAGCAGCTGCTTAACCTGAGACTCCACAAAGTGTCTCTGGCCCATATTTGGGGTGGACTCTGCTTTTTACCGTATCACCACAATAATTCTCTCTATGTTCCTTTGTTAGATGGAAACAAAGGATTTTTAGTGAAAGAATCAGACCTTCATAACTTAAATAGTCCTACTAAGGCAAGTGGGCTATCCATTTTCCTAATAAGCATAATTTCTTTACTTTCCACCTCACGTACTTAACTATTTTGTTTGATGGAAGCCTATATACTTCTAGAATGAGGGTTTCGGTTCTTTCAGACCTGATGGCTATTTTGACATTTGAAAGTTATTTCTTATTGTTGTACTGACAGAAGTCCAGCGACAAAGAACAGATATTAAAGGGGCAGTCCCCCGCCCCCTTTCTTTTTAATAACGTGACTTCAGTGCTGGAAAATAAAGCAAGTTTTACTTATATTAGGCACATTAGTATGTCCAGGAATAACACCTTTAGACTGTAAGTATTTTTGCTGAACGAGAAGTTAAGTCCAAATGCCAAACTAGAACATACATACATGTGTGAACTCTCAAAGTGGAATGATGCTAAAAGTAAGAAAGAGCACTACACCATGGCAGGACATCAGATAAAGCAGCTGGGTATTCTTTTAGTGGTTTTTCTTAATTAGTTTAACAGTGACAAAGAAATAGATTAGTGGTTAATAAACAGAACCACACACACAAATAAAAAAGTAAATTATAATCGTATTCATATATACATGCACATCTACATATGTATTGGAAATAAAATACTTTTAATATTTGAGCACAAATGTCATATAAATGTGTTTTTAACCAGAAATACAGTAGTCAGCTCCATTTTACATCTTTCTTAAAACAGTAACAAAATGGTATCAGCAGAGTCCTATATCGAGGCAGGCACACACCAGGTGTCAGTTCCATGTCTTCCATGTACAGTGTGTATTTCTGCAGTATACATTTTATTTGAACAGCGAGTGAACAGAATAAACAAGGTATAAGACAAAATGGATGCAAAACCAGACTGCATTGTTAAAAATCTTCAGAAGTATGTAATTAAAATATGCAGACCCAGATTCTGCTAGTTTATAGTGATGTAGACCCAGAGTATGGAAAAACAGTATTACTTTGGATTTGCTCGTGCAGTTTAGGACTGAATCTGGCCCGTAAAATTTAACAAGCTGCATTTTGCATCAGATGGCAATGTATATTTCCATAGGCAAGTACTTCATGGTTTATAAATAGCATATATATTGTAAAAGGTGGTGCAAATATGGTATTTCATGTTTTTACTACTCACAGTGTTATGTTATCCATTGTAACATTAAAGTCACTTAAGTAGCCAGCTTTAAGCATGCACCTTTTTTAGAGGTCTTTTTTAATTTACTTTTATGGTGGAGCTCATTCAAGATACAGTGAAATAGCTGGTAAAGGCTGTGCTGGATGAGAGACCAGCAGGGAAGGGTAACCCACTTTGGAAACAATCTCACTTTATGAATAAAGTCTGCAACCTCTCAATCCAGAGAGTATGCAGTTTTTCAGAATCAGAGAAAAGTGAAAGGTCTGTGACAGCCAGGCTGTCCCGACCCTCCGTGCCTCAGCCAGCAATTATACACTGAAGAGTACAAAATGCCTTTCAGACTGCAATGCCCTGCAGCCTCACCTGGACCAGTCACTGAGAGCATGGACTTTGCTTTTCCCGCTGCTGCCCACTAACTGGCAGGTTGTATTCAAGGCTCTATGTTTAATCCATAGGTGCCTCCATGGAGCTGGTCAGAGGTGCCTCTCAGGGGTGCTCCCTGCAGCTACCTGGGCAGCTTTCCACAGCCCAGGCTGGTGCTTGCCTCATCTCCTCTGCTCCCCATAGCTACTGATGCTGAGAGCAAAGCAAAGAGGAGGAAGAAAATGAGCCCAAGGAAGAGGTAGAAAGGAAGGAAATTGAGAAGAGGGTAGGAAGCAATGGAAATGTGAAGAGGGGGATGGAAACTTACTATTATTAATAATAATATAATACTGCTTATATAATTATGTATTAATATAATTAATAACAACAATAAGAACTGTCCTGACTCTGTTCTAAGAAATGGGATGAAACTGAGACAAATGGGCTCCTGTCATTCCACCATTGCTTCAGAAACTATGCTGATGGGTATCTGAAACAGAGCAATAGACAAAGACAGTGTTTGCTTACACCTGCATTGTTTTGCCTTTGAAATCTTTAAAACYATTCTACAAAATTATTAATGTTACTTAGCTTCAAAGTAGACTTTCTAATTGACAACCCCTGCTATGAAAATCATCATTGTCATAATTAACTTTTCTCTTGTTATATTTTCATATTCGAAGCAAAACCCATAAAATTTGTATGTAAATATATASATAATACTAGTTATAAGCTTCTTTAATGACGACCCCAGACCCTAGTGACTGTGGAAACATCTAAATTTATAAATTCTCATGCAAAATCCACACCCGAATTCTGTGGATCTTTTTCCCCTGAAGTCTATGTAGAAAAATCGTATAATTTGACCCTATAAGACAGGACAAAGTTGTCTGGGCATATTTTAAGTAAAGCTCCATATTTAAACAGCCACATTGGCGATTGTAAGCAGTTAAACATGTAAATAGTTTCAGAGTCTCATCTCTTCTTTTCTAATTTTACACTATAATCACTAGATTGTTAATACTTTAATTAAGTGAAATACAGCTCCACACATAGTGTATATATTGGTCCAGTATAGTCTCTCCCAAATATAACCCTACAAGCAGCTGGTATGGATATACGACCATCACCTCAGACTCTTATTGCTCAGATATAAACAGTAAAGATGCAAATAACTCTAGTTTCAGATATTTTTGTTTGCAATAACAAATAACTCTGGTTTCAGATATTTTTGTATGCGTTTCAGTAGTTAATGTGACTTTCTATTTCACAAGCAGCTGGAATAACATTCTGTGCACTTATATGGGTTTGTTTTTTAAGCGTAATTCATACAAACAGCAGAATATCAAAAAGCCAAACACAAGCTGTATAACAAGCTCTTCCGATTTTATCATCAGTCTCCTTATATTAGGAAGCACTCATTTATGTTGAAACCAGAGATTGGAGAATTTCTTCATCTTCATAGTTTTAGGCAAAAACTTGTGCACAGGATATGGGACTCAGAAGGCAGAGTAAACAGAACAAAATAGTACTAAATAGACAGATACAACATAGCTTTTCCTTTTCTGTTTTTCCTTAATCCTGTCTTTGTGGCTTGAACAGAAGTACTTCAGGATGGCAACAGTGGCAAACGTAAGAAAACCTGACTAGACTCAGCTTCTTCAGCTTCCTTTAACCAGGCAGCTAGTTCATTGCTGCAATGTTAAAACTGCAATTGAGAGACAGATGAAAAATCATTCCTCAGACCTCAGTGATTTTGTGGTGAAAATTCACCCATGCAATAAGTGCATCACTGCAGGCAGAGAGCAGTTCTAGGGTTGTATTTCCAATGTTTCCAACTAATAGTTTTATTTCCAGTCATAAAGTAGTCTGTATTCTTTTAAATGGTCCCACRGTTAGTACAGAGCATTGGGATCTGCTCTGTCATCTCTGTCACTTACTGCTGGGAAGAAAAATAAGAAAATGAAAAATAGTGTTCTTCAGAGGCTCAGAAATAAGAAGGTAAATGCAAAACATTCTTCAAAAAAGTCAAAGCAAAGAATAAGAAAACAAAACCAAACCAAACAATTAGTGATTTTTAAGAGATTTTCTTGAGCAGTAGAAGAGGTTCACGGTTGTTCTCAGAAGTGTTAGCAGGGCAACATACACTTTTCTTAGCAGACATGAACTAGAGCTCCTAATGTGACTACTACTATAATAGTCAAAGCTCTCATACACTCATATCAGTAAAAAATACATACAAGATGAAATTCTAATAGGAAAAACAGCTATTAAAGAATACTTCGTAAGAAGAAATACCTGCTTAAATTATTATTGTGTCACATCTTAAAACTTAAAAGTACCTTACTTAGAACTTCTGTGATGATTTTCATGTTATAATTTTTAATAGTTCTTATTTTTGATTCTATACAGTTTTGTCAGGGCAGTCAAGTTATAGAAACTATTCTGAAATTTGGATCACATTTGCAAACAGTTCTAGTGAAAGAGAGGAAATAAAGGAAAAGGGCTCTGAAATTACCCAATATGAAATGTTTTGAAAAACAATCTTTTTTCAAACAGGCATTTTTAATGCAGAACTGCCAACAGTAGTTAAAACAGGTAATGCAGAAACTTAAAAAAGYCATCAAATAGAAGATTTCATTTTGAAGCAACAAAGCAGTTTATTTAACCTGGGGCTCTTTTTTATTTGTTTTGTTTTGGTTCTGTCTTCCATTTAACACTAATTTGGGCTGAACTGAAAACATTTTACTTTTCCTGATTAGTCAGGTGGCCTGAGAAAACAGTTACTTCTTTAATTACTATTTTCTTAGGGCTATAACCTTCTTGATGAAAATACAAAACACTTAATGCCTGTCCTTGCTGTGGAATGACCACGAATTGATACCTCCCAAGGTACCAGGATCAGGTCTGGACCCAGGAGAGGCACTGCTGCAGCAGCAGGGAGACTTGCTGGAGTTACCATGCATGCGCTGTTGATTGGGAGGAAACATTGCCTTGGAGATGGCACCTTGGTTGCAGGGAATGCTGCTTCCTGACCTATTTGTATGTCAGAGTAGCACTACATTTTTATGCCTGGAGCTCCTGGCTTGGGCAGGAGTCAGCTTCTACTTGTACGCGCAGTCTTCTTGGATCCAGCTCATATGTCTCTTCACTGCATGTTATAGATACATTTTTATGGTTCACCTTGGAATATTAGCCTCTAGATATTTACCTTGTGTCTTCTTTAGAGGAAGGTAATTAATTGGATTTGGTGTCCTGAGGTTTAATTCCAATTTAATTAACTTGCAGGAGGTCACTCTTAGAGAGAGCAGAACAATTTATACTGCAACTGTTTTTTTTATTGCAAACTGTTCTATCCTTGGTTGCTTTTAACTGAGATTACTTAGTCAGAGAATTCAGTGCATATCCTTTTCTTCTCTTAAACAAGCTCAGAAGGAGGTATTAAAAGCTGTTGGTATCATTCTGTTGCCACTAGAGTCAATCCTAACCTTCCAAGCTATGTCTGCATTGCATACAGCTGTGTGAGCTGTCTCCAAATGCATGTGATATGCAAAAGAGATGATGCAGGAGTATGGATGTGTCAACAAGGTGATCTGCTTGACTAATTAAGCTGAATTCATCAGTGGGCCAGAACAGCAGCATTGCTGCAAACAGTAATAATGCTACTGCAGACAGTAACATTAATCCAACGAACGTTGTTTTCAGTAGCAGAGCTTATTGCATGTGCGCAGCTTGCAGTTTTGCCATTCTATATATTGTGCTACCTTACACATCCATTACCTGCCTGTTGCCACACCTGAATAGGTTGAGAGGAGGCTGAGCTACAGGCTTGTTCCTGTTCCTGGGGCTGCATCATCACAAATGCATCTAGTCTTCCCTTTTTAGAGATGACCTACCCAGTAAGTAAGTTTTATCTCATTACCTCCATGTTTGTTGGCCTCTGCCTTTCCTCAAAAAAGGAAAACAAGAAGCTTCTTTATGACAAATGTTCTATAATTAGAGTGCTTATTATTAATATTAAAGCACATTAAGATTGAGGAGCATTCATCATATATACATTTACATACAGAACTTCTAAATACAAAAGTAGGGCAATGGTTGCTTTGCCAAAACTCTCCCAGATGAGTTGGAATCAAGCTTTTAGCTTCAGGCGAGGCTGCTGAAATGTTATAATCTGATTTTAGTTTGATGCCTGGTGCTGTGTCACCTTGGGCCTGGTACTCTGTCACTGGCTGCAGCATCGGGGGCAGACCTATTGAGCAACACATGGCTGCGACGCTTTGCAGAAGGGAAAGCAGCTGCCTCCTGGGAGCCCCAGCAAACACCTGCACACACAGCCACATGCATTTGCGTGCAGACAGAGCTAAGAAATAAAGGCCAGTTTATGCTTTCTATTCCTCTCTGTAGGTGTGTAAGGTAGATTATGTAAGGAATTACAGGAATTACGTAAAAAAATTCGTTTAGCAAATAGGAACTTAAAATGAAATCTGAGTATGTCAGTAATGAAGATGAATACACGTGAATATAGACTGTATATCTGCAGATAGATACATTAAACACATGAAAGCAAATGAGAAAATTCACATACAGTTTACAGCTGTCCCAGTTGCTCAGGACTCAGCTGTGGTTTTGAAAGAAAAAGAGGCAAAATCACTATGATTTAATAATAAAAAATTGTCATTTAATTTTTTTTTTTTCTCTGTCAGAATAGCTCTCAGTGATTTATAAGCAAGAGAATTATCAAATCTTTATTATATCAGAGTATAGCATASCAGGAAATGGTTTATATTAATGCTGGGAGATTTTTAGTATTTTATATATTTAAATGGAATGATATATAAGACTCTTAGAATGGAAGATTGCGTATTTTTCAAGAAGTCTAAGTCTGATAATTGAATAAGATAATAATCTGGTGCTAGATACAAGGAAATTTTTCTTACAGCAGCTAAGAGAAGAGGAAGAGAAAGAGAGAACAATGCTATTCATTTTTTATTTTATTTTATTTTTTTTAAAACCACAAAACTCCTCCTGACTTCCCAAGGATTTTAATACAGAGATGATGATATTCACCAAGAATAATCAAGGCCATGGTGAAGGATAACCAATCCTCCTGGTCCGTGGCATTACGTACCAATATTTTCTCATGCTCCACAGCCAGAAGTTGTCACACTCTAGAGTGCTGAGAAACAGATGAAATCCCAGAGTAGTTCTTAAACATAAAGTAATGGTGTCTTGTTCTGTCATTACATTATAGACTGTCCTGGGCTGGGCTGCTGCATCCCGTATAACAGGGCAGTGTTGGGTACAGAAACTCTCGCTGACTCCCACCCTCCTGCCAGGAGGTTTCAGCTCACCCAGCCTTTCCTGTGCCAGTCCAGCCTCGGCGGGATGTACTCTGACATGCAGAGGAGCATGTGAATTGTTTAATTGTTTAAGAGCCAAATGCTCACCATCTCCACTACTAACATTTTCTTCAAGCTTAACAATTAACAATAAAGGGACAGGGTATCTGCCACACAGGCAATACCAAGCTGAGTCCACGCTGTGTGCAGCTCTTACTCCTGTTTCACCATGCACTCTGGGCGTTTCTGAAGCACAGCAAAGAGCAGACTTGTTCTTGCTGTGAATTATTGATCTGTTTAACCTTATTTTTATTTTTTTTTAGAGGGAGGGAATTTTCTGTCAGAAAATGCTCTTTAGTTTTACATGTTAATAATTTTCAACATTTCTTTGGGCCAAGTACTTAGGGAAAGAGAAGAACCATTTACTGATAAATTACTGGTAAAAGTGAGGAACAAAGTTTGCTGAAAACACTTATTATGATCAAGTTAGAAACTGACTGTGACTTTTACAGCTGATTCTGCCACATCAAACTGGGCTGTACCTCAGCCTGGCCTTGTATTTGGGGTAAATTTATTTCTCTCCAGAAACCAGAATGTTAAACATAGAAAAATCTTTATCAATGCAGCTAGGCACCAAGTTGAYAAATGTTATTTCAGCTTATGAGAACATGGTGGCTGACCCTTACATTACTATCTGTATCATCTGATGCAAGAAATCTGTTTTTCCATATATATCAAAGGCTGTCATAAGAAATAAAGTTATGGAACAAAAATGTGTTAAATGTGTATATAAAAGACTAAGTCTCCCATGGAATCAAAATCAAGAATAAAAAATAAAAAGACTGTAGTATGAAAAAGGAGCTGGAATGAAATACAGCCACACACAGTTAGAAAGGTTTTGGAAGTTTTCACAGGACTTGCTGGAAAATACACATCGCTTCTATGAGAAGATTTGGTTTATTAGTAAAAGTCTGGGTAAAATTTCAGGATTTAAAAGAATACCAATAAAGTGAAGACTGACATTAACCAGACCATGTTATAAATACCACACAAAGAGACCAAACGAGCCCACTACTGAGAAACATGCTTGACGTTCTGCTTCACTGCTACCCTGTAACAATAGGGAGAAACCTGTTGTCTCTGCAGAATTAGTTCAGTTAAATAAACTGCTCGAAATGCTATTGTTTAGGTCTGACAGCAGCTGCTTACTGTGGTTCCTGTTTATGCACGATCAGCTGATGCAGCTTAGAGTCTGCTGCAGTGCGCCTGTAGCACACATACATTTTAAACTGTKCCATTTGGCATATACGAGCCACTTTGTGTTGCTTTGCATAAATTCCTCTTTTTGTTCTCATCAAGTGTTAAGCACAGCTCAGGATGCTATGCAATGCAAGTTGCTCCTTTAAGGCGGGCATTTTCAGAAATTCACTTCTATGAAGGTGAATTGGCTTATACYTGCAATTTAGTTGCATGTTACACTGGGAGCACTTATGCTTTACATATTTGACTGCAAATGTAAACCTGAGTTCAGATTGTGACATAAAATCTGTATTATAAAAATTAAGATAAATTCTTTTCTCAATATCAGTAGGAAGGCATGTTTTTTCTGAACGGCAGACAAAGATATAGAAGCAAAATTCTTTAAGAATATATTATTTTTACAAGGAGACTGAATTTCACTCTGATGAAGAATATATCTGTTAATAAGTGTACATTTTTTTAATGAACATCACAGGTTACATTTCTGAAAGCTATCTCCTCCAGGCATCAAAAAATGCAGGCACATACAACTGCTTCAGTTAGCAGTTGGTTTGTCTTTTACTACCATAGTGGTGGACATTCAAGCCTGGGGAATAACACAGCTAATGTTAAATATGTTTGCTATACCATTTACCTGAAGCCATTCAGACTTTTCAGAACTGTGACCTATAATATTTTACTAATACAAACTTTGTGCTCGCTGGTAATAGTGAGATAATAATTCACTAAACAGCTAGAAGAGAGCTCAGCTCAGGCTCCACACAGACATATGTGAGAAACAGATTATAGGGTAAAAAGCAGAGAAAATTAAATTTTAACTCCCCCCCGCCATACATAAACTCAAAAGACTCTCCAAAACAAACAAACCTATCCTTAGACAGGAAGGATAGAAATCAGTACCGAAAACTGGATTAGAGGGTTGGTTTCATGAGGACAGCAGGGAAAAGCGAACTTCCTATTACCAGCTGACTCTCATTGAAAGCATCATTTTATAATCCAATGCAGAAAAAACTTCTGCTGAAGTCAACAGGGCTGGATCCTTTAAAGTTCCTGAAGAGTTCACAATTCATGTTAAATGAGTAACTGAATAACTGAAAATTAATACCATCACTCCGACTGTTCTCTCTAGTATAAAAGAAAGAAAATGTGAGACCAAATTCACAGAGATCCTTATTTCTTCCAAATTATGCTAAGAAATGGAAATCAGTCTTCTTAACTCTAATATGTATTTATGAGTTTAGTTGCAGGAAACTGCAATAAATGTCATATTATTATGCAGAATGTATTTGTAGCTCATTTCTATGCTTATAGTAAATTTGGGGCACAGGAATCAGGATTTGAACACTAGCACTTTTTATGAATAAAGACTGCTGAATCAGGTTCTAAACTCTAAAAACTGACACAAAATGAAAGCGGCTTTTAGGTAAGTTTTCAGACTAGTATGGGTAAGATTCACAAGCTGAGAAAGTGTATAAGTTATTTGGTAGAATAACATATGTCAATGTTTCCTTCTTAAATTAACAAAAATAGCCTTTTTGGTGCCAGAAGTCCTTTGTGATTTCTTTACAGTCTTAAAGGTGACTGATAAACAAAAATGATCGTCCTGGTTTCAGCTAGGATAGAGTTAAATTTTTCCCTAGTGCTATGTTTTGGATTTAGTATGAGAAGAATGTTGATAACACACTAATGTTTTTAGTTGTTGCTAGGTAATCTACTAGTCAAGGACTTTTCATCTTCCCATGCTCTGCCAGGCGCACAAGAGGCTGGGAGGGAGCATAGCCGGGACAGCCAGCCCAGCTGGCCAATGGGGTATTCCATACCATGTGATGTCATGCTTAGTATATAAATAGGGGCCTGGTCCAGGAAGTAGCGATCGCGGCTTGTTATCAGTCAGTGGGTGGTGAGTAATTGCCTTCCGCATCATTCATTTTGTATATTCTACTACTACTACTACTACTACTACTGCTACTACTACTACTATTATTATTAGTATTATTATCCTTTCATTTTCTGTTCTATTAAACTGTCTTTATCTCCATCCACAAATTTTACTTTTTTTTTTTTCGATTCTCTCCCCCATCCCTCTGCGGGGGGGAGGCTGGAGAGTGAGTGAGCAGCTGTGTGGTGTTTGGCTGCCTTCCGGATTAAACCACGGCAACGATATGTCAAGCAACATTATTTTTGGAGATGGGAGGACTTGGAAGTGAATGCCAGGTTTGGTGCTTTGGAATCTGAAAGTAGGAAAGAATATATAGGTAGTTATTTGTTTTTKTTTGTTTGTTTGTTTGKTTKTTTTTAATTCAGAGATAATCCGTAGTCTTCAACTGACAATAATGTGTCCCATTTAACATTAAATTTACATCAACATGCTGTTCAATAACACCAGATATTCAGAATAAACTTTTGAGTATGATTAGAGGATTAACATTCTGAACGTGGTATTTAGTTGAATTTAAATTCATTAAAATAAAACTAAAAGGCCAGACAGTTGGAATATCAAATCAAGAAAATTTAATAGCTTGATTCTGTTTATTTGCATTCTTTTTAAGTACTAAGTAAGATGACTGCATGCCTCTGAGGATTTTTCAAATGAGAATGTTTACACATATAAATCAGCATATAAAATATAAGTATAAATCCGAGTACCCCTCAGAACTATATTACACCACTTTATTACTATATTACACCACTTTATTACTATATTACTATATTACTATATTACACCGCATTATTAGAAACAAGAGATCTCAAAGAAGTTTACAAAAGGGGCTAGCGCATTAAATCAGTTAAGGCATAGTAAGGCATAGGAAAGGGGATTCACCCAGTGTTCTAGGGTAAATAAGCTGTACCTGCAGGATGTAATGTAGCTCGCTTTATTCCAGCCCAGTACCGAAACATACAAAGCATTACTGCCTTTCTTCTGGACTGAAGCGAGTTTGGCCAGAACAAGGCCAAGTTCTTATCATGATAATCCTCCTGAGCTTAGAGCAAGGAGGTTTTGGCCTATGTTTAATTAAAGCTGCATTACAGTACTTAGACATCTGTTACATTTGTATATTGTGGGTCAAGGGCTCAGCTTGAGCTTCTCTTCTGAGATCTGTATGGCCACTGTTGAGTCTTTTTTTTTTCCCATTATTTTTTATAGCTAAGCCACTATTCCATGGCCATGCCGAAGGACACTTTTCCCCATAAGGGAAAGAGGTATGATCTGGTCCTTAACTTCTAGCATTTTGAGATTTGCAGAAGAAAGTTTACAGAGAAACCTCCCAAAAACCCTCAAGAGGTTTGGTGAACCACATTGTGCAAACTGTAATGGGGATGGATGCAAACTTCTTCTTTAAGTCTGACTCTTAGAACAATAAGGTTGTATCTAAGCATTGCAGTTAGCTGCATCACTGTATGATCTTTAATTGAACACTTGCAAACAGTGGTTTTCCTATATTTACATCATTCTTTGCTATTTCTATCTTTTATTTTCTATCATTTTGGTACTTTCCTTCATTCCCTCGCCCATCCAAAACAACCTTATGCAACAAATTCAGCCTTTAGTTTCAACCAATGAGACTAATCACATGACTAGATTTAGACACACATTTCCTTAACAAATAGCTATGACAGTTTAAGATTGCCCTCTTTCCCCCTCCTACATTACTTCTATCACAGGTCTATTGACAGAAGAGAATATCTGAGAGGTCTGCAGGCACCTTAGAGAAAAGTCTACAGTTTGCGGGGGAAAAATTTTGCTTTGGATCCATGTACAAAGTCTCATGTTGTATGTGAAATGTTTTGTTAAGTTAGCTCCTCTCCGACAAATTTACTAGGGTTTTCATGGCTGAATCTCTTTCATTCCTTCCTCACTTTCCACTAAGCGGACGACTGCCATGAGCAGCTGCTCATGTCTAACAAATGTCTAAGGAAAGATGTAACCTTCGTTCTTCCAGCATCCACAAAAGGACTGGCCAAGGGCTCACCACCACCCCAGCAAGGGGGGGAGCATAAGCCTCTTGACCTTAGACAGCCCTTTGGAGYCAGATAATTGTCAGAGGGTACAGGTGTGCGAAAACTCAAGTTATTTACTGTCTGGGTCCAAATTATCTTCTTGTTACTTACACTGTCTCATGTTGGGTCTCAGTCAGGAATGGTGGCTATTTTGTGGTATCAGTTCTTTTATAAAATAAATGTATATGTATGTGTATGTGTATATGTATATGTGTATGTATATGTATATGCATATGTATATGTGTATATRTATGATAGGGACTAAATAACATTGTATGAACTCAATTCTTTTAGGAAAAAGAGGTCACATCATCAAGTCCTTAATTTTTTTGTTTGTTGCCCTACTCCCAGTTTAGACCTGGTTAGTCTCTTCCAAAAATTTGATGAAAGCTAAACTTCCTTTGGAAATATGTCAGTGAAACTACTTTTCCATTTTCCAGCTCTTGTTAGCACATATATGAACTTTAACTGATCAGGCAATGCATTTTGATACTTGTGTTCTTATTGCCCCTTGAAAAAAAGAAAAAGATAAATTTCCGTT
The DNA here is from genome assembly GCA_030449065.1 of Oceanodroma leucorhoa. Lineage (NCBI taxonomy): Eukaryota > Metazoa > Chordata > Aves > Procellariiformes > Oceanodroma > Oceanodroma leucorhoa. The sequence continues at coordinate 1,954,982 of JASVER010000093.1, forward strand.
CCCATTCCAGGCAATGCTTTATCTATGGTAAAATATCCTTCAAAATAATAAACAATGAAGGAATACCTATGCACATAAATACCTTTATTCTATAAGCAATTTCATCTGTAAGGGTTTGGGTCAGAACTGTGACCTAATCTACAGGAGGATCAAACTCTACACCATGACAGAATGGTTAGGGATACTCTTCAGCAGCTTTTTCCCATGGTTTTAGGAATTGGCTATATTCTGGCTCAGTGAAGACAAAATCTAAAAATTTCATAGTGTCAAGGTTTATATTCTAGAAGGATGTAAAAGCAAAGATATATAACCTAATCAGTTTGCTGAACAGCAAGTGTATTTCTTTCAAAGTAAATAGCTTCTGTAAAATATTATTTATATAGGCCTCGCAAACTGGTTTGAAGTGTTGTTTAGACAATCTTATTATGTATAAAGATAAAAATTTCCATCAAGAAATTATGCAAAAGAAAATGGACACACCAGCTGGATAAATCTATCATACATTGGCAAAAAGCAACAAGCACTTTTAATTAGCTGAGTGAATGTAGTTTGCTGAATGCTGAAAGCACAGACTCACTCATATTAAAATGTGTCTAATTTTCTGTGAAAAAGTCCCATCTGAACATCCCTGACCATAGTCAATCATACTAAAAGCCACTGGTGCTTAATTTGATTTACCAATATAAAATGCAAATGGGGTGATTAAGTGGAGTGGCAGACATAGTAGGGCCTCTTTCAAACCATCAAGTTAAATGCAAGCAGACAGCAAACTGGCTGTGCAAAGAAAATTTTAGCATATTCGTTTGATTAGTGCTACAAAAATTTAATTAGGTTGGCTAATTACTTGACAAATTGCTCTACACTAGAGAAAAGGCAGAGCAGGTTTTATTCCTGCATAAACCCTGTGTGTATTTTAGCCCAAATGCTATCTGCCAATTTGCAAAAGCATTATTAAATGAATGAAAGATGGTACAACAGTCTCCAACAATGGCAAATTGTATAATGCATATAATTAGACAAGGCACACACCACTATATCCATATGTCCATGATCCCTCATGTCTAAAAATATTTAACACAATATTTCTAGGAAAATACTGTCAAAACAGATTATTACAAGGCTGTCAGTTCTTCATAAGAAGCAATATATAGAAAATACTCATTARTGGAAAACACAGCTCATCCAAAGCAGAGCCTCTTCACCCAAATGAACTCTATCAAATGTGGTAACAGGGATGCACTTTATCTGTACCTTGCTAAAAGGAAATAATATACACTGTTCAGTTAAGGGCTGTATCTCTATGTCTATTTATTGCTAAGCAATGCCAAGAACATTAGTTATCTGGGAAAGGAAAAAAGACAAACTTGGATGAATGTCACATTTTACAGTTTTATTGGTGTGAATAGGCCACATAAGAAGAACATCAGGACTTTAGTGTAAAAAAACACATTTCTCTTCTYGTTTGTCTATTTGCATTCACATAGCACAAAAGCTGCCAATTCTTATTCAGGAGACTGCATTTGCTTTTGCTGGCGTTCAGTGTAACTAATCAGCCTCTACTGACTCAAACATCATGGTAATATAAATAGATACCCACTTTATCTGCTCAAGTGGAAAAAAAAAGTATCATATTATATAAACATAATGCATTGCAATTGGCAATTAGATACTGCATTTAACTCAGGCTAAAACAATATCTTAGTAAACCAAGGGATACGTGAGATCTCTTTTAACAATCATCATACATGTACATGCAGACATAAAATATTATTTCTTGCAATTAGCAATTGCAAGAAATTCTCAACTTCTATTTTAGCATACCAATATATTTTTAAATGTACAGCCTTACTGAGATGTCAAAAACCTTAAATCAAATATAATTTCATGTTACCTCAGCATAATTATTACTGTGTGTGATCAGGTTTGTTTCTAATATATTGTATATTAAAACAAATTTCAGTTCCTTAACAGTTTGTCTGAATAATTGCTAAGCTCACATTAAATAAGAAGCTACACAGGTTTTCTGATGACTTTTAAAGGAAAGTAGCCAAACCTGGTATTTCAGTCTTTGTTTATGTTCTGATACTTCAAAACTCCTGATTTTCAGAGGGTGATGTTCATTACTGCACTTAACCATCTTGTGACAAAAATTGAAAGATCTGAAATCCCTTTTTACTTTAAAAAATCTTGCTTATACTGAAATAATCCAGGAAGAAGATAATATAAGTTGTTAGGTTTTAAAACCAGTCAGATGAGGATAGACAAGAATGCAGTCAGCTACACTGCTACAGTCCTCTTCCACAGAAGCATACGAAAGGCAATGCATGGAACTAGGCTCAGAAAGTGAGCTCCAGCATCAAGACAACTAGCTCTGACATGTCCTAAAATTCAGTAGAGCCATCCGCATTGAGGTAGATGTTAATATTACCTGCCATTGAGTGAAAGATGCTACAAATTAATTATCTGAGGCTGAGATTCTTAAAAACAGTAAATATAAAGCGGAAAAGAGAGGCTTAACTTCAATCCTGTTCTGTTGTGTCCACTGTAGGTATGAAAAACTCTTCAGTGAAGCAAGTTTTGTGTGAGACGTTTCAATAAACTGGAATTTTGTAACGAAGATGAGACTTAAAAATCGCCATTTTTGGAGGAAAAATATCTAACCAGCTGTTGAAAGCAGAGATTGTAATTATTCTTTTCTTTTGGCCTTGAGCATGCTATGGGCACTACACATGCATGGAGGTGGGAATGGGAGAACTTCTTAAGACTAATAAAAGAGAAGAATTGTGGTTTCTCAGGGAGTTCTGACTTGACACAGTGTGGTAAGGGACATGAGGAAAATAAATTACCTACCTGTTTTTTCCCCCATGCTTTGTGAGACGCAAGGAGCAACAGTGTCTAGAAACATTCCAAATAACTATGCAGGGAAGAATAACTATATAGGGAATAACTATATATGTGTAAGTATATATAGAATAACTAGATAGGGAAGCCAGCAGGGTGCAGAAAATCTTTATTAGAACATGTGCTGGAGGCTATAGCTCTTCCTACAGCCAGTGTAGGCCAGAATATCTTAAGGAACTTATCAATATAGCATAACAATTCTCAATCTTTTTTGAGAAATTTTTTCATCATAATTCAGGTGCCTCTCTCCACAGGTACACATAGTCACAGTCTCTAGCCAGCCCCAATCCTCTAAATTTCAAACTCTCACCTTTCAGCTTCCCTAAAGTGCAACAATTTGTCCTCCCAACTCCTTCCTACACCCAGAAGTCCCTGGTCTCTCTAACTGTCCTGATGACTTTTTGATCAGCCGTGTACACTGCATCAGTGTAAATGAAGCATCTTTCCTGTAGAGGAGCTTCTATGAGAAAATTGGGAGAAGAGGCGGAAAAATGACAGGAATGGCACCTATATGGGGAACAGAGGTCAGAAAGGATTTGTGGGGCCTGGGCTCACCTCTGAAGATATGTGTGCCAGCCTGCACGACCTGTGCAATGCCCTTGAGATGCCCTGGACAGAGCCATCAGAGAGAGAGCAGCCCCTGGAGCCAGCAGCAGAGGCAGCAGAGGCAGGACTGTGTATGAGGGAAGTCTTAATTTTCATCTTTTTGCTTTGGGCTTTACTAGCTGGAGATATGCTAAGAACAGTGCTTATCCTAAAATGACAGATGTGCCAGTACAAAACAAAACTCTGGCAAGTACAGAGCTTCCTGTCTGATTGATTTACTTCTCATAGCCACCTTTCTCTGTGTGAAACAAGGGAACAAGCAAACAAGAAAATGAAAAGTCTAAATGTTTGAAAAGACATTTCCTGCAGCAGAAGGGAACATAAAAGATACCAGGCAGTTTTCCTATTCTGAAAAAAGAAACACTTCTTAAACAAAGTTACAGAAATAGGAATCCAATTATTACTTAGATGAGACAATTAGAAGCTGGACCTTGCTCAAGACAAAATAGCTATTCGTTTTTGTTACTGTCTGTTTTTGTAAAGTAATATTCAAAACAATTTGTAATTGTTAGGGAGATGCACAGCTCTGGAACTGACATTAATGACATTAACAAAAGATTTGGTTTACAATCGAATGACATAGTTCGTACATGAATTTATGCCTTACAGTGGTTTTAAAACACTATCAATTTATCAAAGGACTATCTTTTTAAAATTGTTGCATCACTGGATTATTTACAATTTATCCCTTGCTATAGGAAAAAAATGCTAGACTTGGTTTGGACATGTTCTTAGTTTCACAGAGTCACTCAATTTTTTTTACACGTTTTGTATTTTATATTCTCTCCTCAGTATTGGCTCCTTATCTTGGAGACAAGACACTGGGCTAAACTGCTATGCCATTCCATTCTTGTGTATATAACAGGGCAATAAGATTTAGGTAAAAAGATTGAAAAAACCCCACTTTGTTTCCTGTAGGTCCTACTCTGTTAAGAATATGTTACTTTAGCTTTGGTGGAATGTCACTGTTATGCTATGCATAGTTAAGATTTACACCCTAAAATTAGATTTTTCCTATAAGAAATAAAATTTTGAGTGGTTACATGATACTGAACAGACTCCTTAACTTTTCAAAGGAAAAAATCTTGGTTTCATTTATTTGCATTAAGACTCATCCAAATTAGTATTTTAATCATTTCACTGTCTATCATTATAGCTAAAAGGTGATATCTGGGAAAGTAAAGTGTACTAGTATGACAATTATTAAATGAGTAAAGTTCCTCTATCCTGACTCACTTTTTCAGTCCCTTCTGGTTTTTTGCTCTTTTCTGACAGTTGTGGCTTGCATACTATTTTTTTCCTTACTGACTTATGTATTTACATATAAATAACGGTGTTTAGTCCTGAAAGGCAGTTTCAGCACACTGAATTCACAGCAGCAAAATCTGACACTCTTCTAGACACACTTGTGTTACCTCTCTAAAAGAATTAAGACATTTGGAAAGGGCCATTCGAACAAAGGACCACGTGTACTGAAAATCTGAAGGGAAACAGTGAAGTTTAATGCTATCATCATAAATCGCATACTCTAATCAGTCTCTCCTTTCATGTGAATTTGAAAATCCTTCTTCCCTAGAAGTACTTGCTAAAGACAATTATGCAAGAGCAAAACCACACAGTGCTACTGCTGAAAATTGCCAGTAGATTCTGAAGTGTTTCAAACAAGGTTATTGTAGATTGCCTATGTACTTGTAAATTATAATAACAGAGGACAGCAGGCTGATGAGAATAAACAAAAAGCTTCTGGAGCAATGCACCTAATAAAACACATTCATAAGTTAATTTTTCAATGATGGTCTGCAGTCTATGCTTATGCCTGAGAAAATGCCTGCTTTCTTTTTTTTCTCAATATTCCCTGAAGTATCAGTTACTGACTAGTGTAAAAAATTCAGAGTTTTTCATAATAGAAGGATTTTATTTCAACTCCTGAATATATTTTATCTGTTTGAATGAATATTTATGATGTTTGTAGTGACCATTTGCCCACCTTGGTAACAACAAAGAATTCTACTTTACATGTGAACAAAAGTGGATTGTATTCCAGGAAATGCTCTGGTTTTACATTTTGTACACCATGATAGCAGGCAGAAGCATCTGAACAAGCTCTGAACATTAAACTACGAGCCAGAGTTTGTTTCTCCCTTTACATTGAATATGATGATATGAATATGATAATCTGATCTGAATAACTTTGATAAGTACAATATATTTATTCTTGGTTCAGGTTAATGCAACTGAAAACAAAACTTTGGCTTAATACAACTATTTTTTTAACTACAGGGTCAATATTGTATAACGTGGGCACATAATTTCAATGTGTGTGTTGCAGATGATGCAGCAAACACAGGTGACTTGCTTTCCCTTTTAGGAATTGATTGAGTCCTCGGAAACTTTGCACGTACTTGTCTATGATAAGTCTTGTCTTCATAGATACTATTTTACTAATTATTAGTAGTAATTAGAAAGTATTACTAATACTTTCATTAAAACCTTGCTTCCCTCCACACCCAGACAAAGTTTCTGGAATGAACATGGCACACCATAAACACACGTGTCAGTTAGGGCATGCAATGTAGTTCTGTTTGACAGACTCATTTCAAAGAACTGATGATTCTGCCTGTCTTATGTGCAGGGATTTAATAACAATTGCTGGTAGCATCAAATCAAACTCTTTAGCTTATTTTAACATCAGATAAAAAGTCATTATTCTGGTTATTTTTCCCAAATTGGCCTTCTCATTCTGATTGCATCTTAATCTTCCACAAGGCTGCCATAGAAAAGAAAACATTTTTTTTTCTTTTCTGTTCTTAATCACTATATTTCATCTCAGACGACACAGAGGATAAACTTTTTTTTAGGTTTATGACTGAATTCAAGATCAGATTTTTAAGAAAGTAATGTCGATATCTTGGCTTAAAAGCAATGCAGACATTCARGTCCAATGCTGGATCACTAACAGTCTTTGCAGTTTGGCTAAAAACCACGGGGATGGCCAAGCTCTATAGGTGCCTGAGGCTTCCAGAACCCACAAAGTTCTACTTCTGCACCAAATATCTGAGTTATAACAGTGCTGAGCAGCCAAGAGAAAGAGCTAAAGTGATATTTATCTACTTGAAATCCTGAATCATTTACTGGAAATATATTCAGAGTGCCAAATTACTATGAGACATAAGAGAGTTGTTTTGTGTTTTGAACGAACACATTGTATGTGTGATGTGTGTAAGGTACTGAAGTGCATGAAAGACGGTAAGTGATATAAGTATTATTTGAAAAATTGTTAGGCATGTCTTAAAGAAGGTACATGCATGTGTGTGTGCGTGCGCGCGTGTGTGTATGTGTGTTTCCTGCCAAAATAAGAAGTTGATGGATTTGAAATGTAACAATTTGGTACATTAGTGTGATGTTTGTTGGTTTTTTTTCCTTGAAGATGCTCAGAAGACTGAGGAACTGTTACATTTTCTTTCATCTGTTAGAAGATATGGGTGCAAGACTGCAAAACAGGGATGTAGTGAAACAAACTGAAAATAAAAATAGTTTTTGTGCAAGCACAGTTTAGTCACTGGCAGAGTTAAACCAAATATATGGTCAGGAGACAATGGTGAGGATCAGAAAAGTCATCTGCCTGTAAAACTGGGAAGGGAATTGTGGTAGAATAAGGAAAACAATAATATTCTTGGACCATTCAGTGTGTTGCTTTGCTTCCTTGCACAGCTTCTACTCTTTTCTTCCTTTCACTTCTTTTCCCTAACTTAATGATCAGCTTAAACATAGAAGTGCTATGATGTACAGTGTAAAGCAGAGAGGTCCATACCCTGCATATCGTACTGCCTGCTGGTGATAGCAGTGTTTTGGGAAGTAGGAAGCTGTATGGGGTGGCTGTGGCAAGGTGTTGGCAGCAAGGGGCTGCAGGGGTGGCCTCTGTGGGAAGAGGTCAGGGCTGTCCCACGCCGGACACAGGTGGTTCCAGCTGGCTCCAAAGGACCCACCACAGGACACAACTGAGCCCCACAACCATGTATGTGGTGCCTCTGGGAAAACATACTTAAGAAAGGGCAAAAATGGCAGACAGGCAGAGAAGTGAGGGGAAAAAAATGGTGAGAAACAACCCTGAGAACAGCAAAGTCAGTGATGAAGAAGGGGGAGGCAGTGTTCCAGACACGAGAGCAGACAGATAGTCCCCTGCAGTCCATGGAGACACCACGCTGGAGCAGGAGAAAAGTGYGAGGAGGAAGGAGCGGCAGAGAGGAGCTGTTATGAACTGGCCGCAAGCCCCATTCCCCATCTGCCTGCGCCGCTCGCTGAGGGGAGGTAGAGGAGTTGGGAACGAAGGAGTGGAGTTGAGCCTGCGAAGAGGGGTGGGAGTGGGGATAAAGTGTTTTCTTAATTTTTGCCTTTATTTATCACATCCAGATCTATTTTAATTAGCAATAAATTAAATTAATTTTCCCCCAATTGAGTATGTCTTGCCCATGATGGTAATTGGTAAGTGATCTCCCTGACTTTATCTCAACCCATGAACTTTTAATCTTATTTTCTCCCCCTGCCCTGCTGAGGAGGAGGGGCAGTGAGAGAGAGCATCTGAGYGGGCATTTGGCCACTAGCCAAGCTTAACCCAACACAGCGGTACAAGTGTAAACCTACTGAGGCTGGTGAGGGCCTGGAACCACGTATCACTGCTCCTGATTGAATATAAACTGTAACATGGGAAGTAAACTATAGCATATTTAATTGAAGCCATTAAAATGAGTGAGTTTAGCAAAAGGTTTGAACATCATGTTTTTGGTTGGATTTGGTCAACTCAGCACACAAATACTCTGTAACAAATCTTAAGCTTCGCAAAAAATCTGTGTATCTGTGAAGATAAACACACAATTTACCCARATTTAGGCTTCTGTATTCCACTTACTTGGCACCTAAATGGTGTGCTGGATATCTGCTCTCCAACACTGCACAATGTCCTGAAAATGTTGATTAAAAGAGCACTGTGCTGGGGCAAGTGGGGCAGAGGGTGTGCAGGAAGGGCTGCAGRTCCCCGGTGGTCTCAGGCACACTGACCCCACTGCCAAGCCTCCTGTGGGCCGTAGCTCTGGCTGTTGTCCTCCTCTGCTCTCTCCCTCCAGCACTGCTGCTAYGGTAGCTCTGCTGTCTTTACTCCGGAGTCTGCTGCACAGGTGACTGGCATTAGGCAGTGAAATGATTTGTTATGTGTTTTATTCCCCTCTAGCTAAATCCCTAATCTGGCTTTCTCAGGAATGGACTGGAAGTAGCATAGTGTCTGAACTAGTGCTTCTGTGCTGTAAGAAACCTGGGCAAGTGCCAGACATTTTACTGTTCATCCCGTGTCTTGCTTTCTTGGAGGAAAGAGCCGGGGACTGTTCCCTGGAGACCTGATGCACCTGACAAAATAAAAAACTCTCTCCTGTCTTTCCTTCCRTCCCAGTGAAAGATCACTTCATGCTAAGTGACGCCTTGCTATTAAAAATACTAATTGATACAAACTAGGTTCTGTAATTAAAACAGAATATTGAAAAATAATGTCCTGAGGGTTTGTTTTTAGTTGAAAAGAAATAGCTGAGATAGCTGGAGAAGAGGCAAAAAGAGGCAAGAGAGGCAATAGCCTTATCCACCTATTTTAATGGTTCTTGATTAGTGATTGCAAGCCTCTGCCTATTAAATTATACTCTGAAATTTAATAGAAAAAATCTACATGAAGTGACTTTTCTACTGTAACTACACACATTACGTAAAGACACAGTAAAGCTTTGTTCACTTCACCTCTGTACTCTAAGTGAAAGCATCTTATCCATAATACTGACATTGAATGTGGGTGGTGTAATTTACCCAAGACTATTTGAGGACCCCAAAGGTAAAAATGGCACCTTTGACATTGTAGTCTTGTAATTTCTGAACTACTAATGAATGGCTGAATCTACTTCAAAGATGCTAATCATTTATGTATTAGATCACTGAGGCTGATTTCACATTTAGCTGGCTGAAAAGTGTTTTGGCTCTGAAATCATTATGGGGCTGCCCAAAAGGTACTGGGCTGACAGATACTGAAATGGGCAGAAATGAAGTTCCACCTAACTATTCGTCACCAAGGAGAGGCTGAAAGTACCTGGCTGGTAAAACATAACTTAGTAATGATTTTATCAGGCAGTGTTTATTCTAGCGATTATGGTCACTCCTGTTGTGCTTTCATGAGGAAAAGAAGCCATTTTAAGTAGGAAATTCATAGCCACTTGCAGTTGCATATGGACCTGGATATGGTTCCTAGACTGAAGGGTGAACACAGAAAGTCTTATTCTGGTAAAAAGGATCGTTATTTTTTTTATGAGCTGCAGGGACAAAGACATTATCAGAGAGAATAGAAGTCAGCTCCACTTTGCCTGAAGCAGCAGTGATCTCTGGCCAGATGTACACTCTTGAAGGAGATATGACATGTGTCCATGCATCAGCATGTTGTCCTCCATACATCAGCATATGGACACATGTTTCTTCAAGTACAAAAACTCTGGATCAGACACAGCTGTTGGGAGTTTAGCATTTCAGAAAATCAGACAACTTATTTTGCTGCTCAACTGAGACTTTTAAAACCTAATGTTGTCACTTATTTATTCATTCTCCCATTCTTGAGTCCAATTAGAGTGATCAAGCACAGAASGCTTTTACACACCAATGTATAAGTAAATTCAGAAACATCATTTGGATCCCTTATGTAACCATTGCCTTCTGAGAGGCAGATTCCTGCATTAGTCTATGCTCTCTGTGGTATGATGGATGAGACAGTCCCACACTGAATCACAGTGGCTGGAAGAAACAGAAAAATTTCTCATGGGAGAGATAGTCTACCCAAAAGCCTAACTAACTTCCCTGACACCCAATGAGATCAGGTTATAGTTGAATTAATTGAAAAATGAATATTTCTACTTTGGTGAACTGAAAGGCRTCAAAGTCACTTGTTCCACCTCACATACAAACAACATCTTTCCTAGCAGCTTTACCAAAAATACCATTTCTTTGTGGAAATTTTCCATTGTGGAGAAAATGCATTTTCCACTGAAACAGAAACTGGAAATATACCAGAAACTTTATTCTTCAGCTGAAAAACAAGTATCTACATATACATTTTCTAACTGTGTAACTGTTATATATCCTATGTCCACACACGGAGATCTTGAAATTGTTCACAAACACTGTCGACTTTTGAACCCTACATTTTTCTTCTGATGACACATGCTATCTCCCTATACAATTGATAGGGAAAGTCAGATTATTCTTTGTGAGATGATTTTGATTTTAGGTGAGTTAAGTTCTCTTGGGATGGTTATCTCTTTCCATTGTCTCCAAAGGACTTACACCCTTGTGTAAAGCATCCAAGATTAGTTAGAACAAACCCACATCAACAGCCCATTAATTTATCCCCATTTGTCCAGTTCTCTAAGCCAGGAAAAGAATAAATGCCTYCATGTCTAACTGTTAGTTTCTTTTAAAGACATACAACTCATCCTTGTTCAGAGGATTCATACTGTAAGGATTTCAAAATTTCCAATACAGAAAGTTTGTGATATCATAGTTTTCTTTCGTAATGTCAAGAATTAGAATGACCTTTACCTATGTTTAAATTCCCATAGATATGTTTGGATAATTTTCTAAAAATTGACCAAATATTTAGATGGTGTGACATACTGGCTTTTAATGGTGAATACTTTCAAAGTGTCTCTGCACTTYTAAAGAGCTTTGTTAAAATTATGTCTTCATCCAAACCCCGCTATTTAAAAAAAACATATAGCTGAATTAGTTTCTTTTTCCTCCTGACTATTATTTTTCAGGGGGGGCAGAGGGCTGAAAAAATCTCTGACAGAAGCACTATTTTCTTTGTTGAGGTAATCCTAATAGATGAATTTATTTGGCCATGAAGGTTGTTCTTTTTAGAGCACTTTGAAAGCATAAGCAGAGGAAAGAATGCTCGAAAGTGCCTGAAATTTGATTTACATATTTAGAACAAAGAAACAAATGAAAATGTGACTATTGTCTTTATCTTCACTGTTATTGTATGTGGTATCCTTCTATAATCTTTTCTTGTAATGATACTTAATAGCTGCCTTCGAGATATTAATGGAAATTGTCACAGGCAAGGGAGATATTACTGCGTCTAATGAAGCAAAGTAAGACTAAAAGGAAAAAAAGAACAATAAGTAAAATCTGAACAAATAAAAGAATTGAACTTATTTCTGAAATTTAACCCTATACGTGGTTAATTGTCATAAAATCAAAATAAGTGGATGCAGTTACTATTCAGCATATTAGCACATTCTTTATGGAATCCTACAGAGCACTTACAGTATATAGTTTTTGGATGTAAGGATTTAAGTGTATCTGATTTATCAGCCCTTTGCACATCAATATTACAATATTATTATAAAATGTCCAATATTTTTGTAAACTATACCAAGCCAATTCCTGCTGGCTGACAATTATGCATGCTTCAAAGCACTCACAACTAGGAAGATAAAACCAATATTTTATAAATGAAAAATGTAATTTTGATAGAAAATATAACTATCCAAGTGTCAAAATACAAACATGGGCATCACATTTAAACATATTTCCCACTATTTCTCCACTCATCTAAAGTCTAGAAACATGACTAATGCTTTTCAAGCATTTGTCCTGGCCAGTTAAACACAAGAAGCATGTGAAAGGAGGCTGTAAAATATAAATGAATGACTTATTATTGATCAAATTTTCAACTATGTTCACCTTTTGGTAATGGAACTTTGGTGAAAGACAAACAGAAAATACCATCCAAATAGAAGCTATGTAACACGGCAAACAGTTTGCCTGATACTTGTTTGTCTGACCTAGAGAAACAGAAAATTTTAAAACATTAACTGTTTAATTTTAATTAGAATGTATCTTACTTAAACTACATTTCTAAAGCAGACCTAAATAATTTTAAAAATTAATAAATGAAAATTACATTAAATCTACATGAAGCCCTAAATTTGTGGCAATTGACTTGAATAATTTCAATTAATGGAAAAATATATTGAATATGTTGAGTAGCATATGTTTTGTCATAGTTTTGAAGAAAGTAAAGTCACAGAATTGGCAGAAGTTATTGACAAAATCCCTGAGAAAACATTTGTTGAAACGATAAATCTACTTCTGGAGACAATARCCATTTCTGCAGATAAATATATTTTTAAAAAATTCTATTATTCAGTGTTTGCAATTAAATAGTTCAGAAACTTATGAGAAGTTAAAAAAAAAATTCAAAATCCACAAACCAAGGAAAGCTGCTTTTTTTTTTTATTTAACCTGTGAAGTGGTTATGGAACAATGAGATCTACTACCTCTGGAACTTGAAATTACACTGATTAGGAAAAATAGGTGGAACTTCACTAAAGCTGCTTCCTTTGTTTTATGTGCAAACAGAAAAACATGCTTACAAAACCAAGATTCTTATGTATGTAATGTGTATGTAATGTAGTTTTACACCACTAAAAATGTCATAAAATGTGATTTTTGTGTCTTTTAATTGAATTTCAATTTTAATCCAACAGGAATTTACAATATCAGAAGTTAAAAATAATTACTCAGCTACTAAAAAAGAAAATTATCATGTGCCTTTCTGACAAGAAAAATGAACTTACTGAATTTTAGTTATGGAATTTGCTGGCTGTTCAAATGCATATGCTTAGACATAATATATCCATCGAAAGTTAAAGAAATGCCAAACTTGGTGTGAAGGCTATAATTATGAGACTTTTTAGCTGCTAAGATCAAGAAATAGAAATATAAATCCAAAGAACAAAGAATCTAATATCACGTAATGAACAGCTATCTATGCCTGCTGCAGCTATATTTGTACATGTGAACATAGGCAACTTTCAGAGGCAGATGAGAATGCAGTTGGTTAGGCATGATCAGGAAGAACAAAAGTTTAAGAAAATAAATCAAGATAAGAAAGACTAAAACAATATAATAAGTTTCAAGATTCCCTGATTATTCATTAAAAATATTATTATTAAAATTATTGGCTAAAATCACCTTGATTTAAATATGCATTCAGCAATGCAGCTACTGGGATACTTCTGATGACTGCACCTGGAGGTGATCTATGATTGAAGTTAATAAAATAACAATGTATTTCCTTTTATATGATATCCACTTGCTGATATGTTCTCAGAGAAAAGCACAGAGTTAGGCCATTTGTATGCAGTGCTCTTAGATAAACTGCCCCATAMATTGCTGTACATAAGTCTGAGATTTCTATGAGAAATCTTAAGGGATATGTGTGAAGTGTGAACTTAGGGAGTATTTATTATGTCTAGAATATTCATACACAGGTTTGGATGCAAAATCAAAATCTCAATTGTTTATAAACCAAAATCTGGGAAAAAAAGAAATCCTAAGATATCACACTTTTTGTGGCAACTTCAAATTTTTCAGTTTTTCCTGACTTTGAGTCAAGACATTCTCTGCAATTGTTTCACATATAATGTTTTGAAGTCAGTAAATTTTGAAAAACAAAGATACTCCAAGCCTGTACTCAGAAAATTCCTAAGCCACTCTAATAAGCATGCATTACAATTTGTACCTGAAATTTGTAGCAGGCTAACATTCTCTGTGTAAAGATGATGAATTGTGAACCGAGCAGTCTTGAAACCAGCTTTCCATTTAAATCACTTGTGCTATCGCAGAAGAAAGAAAAATATACATCTTCCAAGGCTTTGGGGGAGGTATTTGCTGACTCTAAAATAAGTTACAGAACATTCCCTTCATTTTCAGACTGTTAATGCTTATCCATGGCTTAAGTAAGAATACTTACTTTTTCTCTTCAATTGTGCACATTACAAACAGAGATTAGTGGCCTTTCACTTCAGAGCTGTCAGAGTTAAAGTGACATGAAGCTATTAACATTCTGTTGTAAGTGGCCAGAAGCTTCCTCTGAGTTTTTTGCATCAAAAGAACACTAAAACCCTTAGTTTGCAGTGTTTTCATGAAGATCACCCATTCCCTTTTCACTTGGATTGGACACTGGCACTGAGTATCTTCAAATTATTAGTGCTCCTTTGCAGCTGCCAGATATTTTACACTTCACAAAATCAGATTATCCCATATAAACTGTTCCATGCTATTCTGCGGGGAAGACTTTGAATGCAATAATCAGAAGGTATCAGTCAGATCTATGAGATGACCAGTTGTAAAAGGAGTTGAGTTTAGGCATACAACATTCCTGTTGGATTTATGTTTAACTACATCAGTAGTACAGCAAAAATATCCTGTAAGTATGCATCTCTAAATATCAAACAAAATTCAAACATTAAGAGAAAAGATGGACAGGAATCTGGAGAAAGATTACGCAAGGAAACATATATTGTGTTTATTCTTTTGTATCTTACTACTTTTTACCTCATCAGTACTACGTGTTCTCATACCTGTTATTATGATCCCCGAGAAAATGAAGACATCTTTAATTTACACTGTTTTTCAGGACAGCCTTCAGAATCTCTGACAACTGCTGCAGTATATCTTAAAATGTATGAAATTTAACCTGTCTCAAAATTTGCCCATTTTGTAGTAAGCACAAATAACTACTCACATATTGTAGAGACCTAGAAATAGAGCAAACAGCCTCCAAGATGTCTGGAATGGAGAAGATTTTCCACTGCGCAAACTCTGACAGGGAGCATTTTCACTGACATGAACATGTGAGATAAACTTTTGGCTCACTGAATACATTGGAAGTTTTGATATCAACTTTAGGCAGCACCTCACCAGGTTTTATGGGTTGGATATTAAATACCACTTCCTTTARACATAGACCTGAGGGATTCTATCCATATACACATCCTTCTCCTATATTTTACTTCTTATTTCACTCAGTTCTTTCCCCCTTTGAATAAGATTTCTCCTTCTTTTCTTAAAATTGTATAACAAGTGTTTCAATGTTGCTATGGTTTTTTAACAGCTCTCATTAATGCTGTTAAACCCATGTTGTTTCGCCATGATGTTTTCACTTGCAGTAGACCTAAAGTTTGTGCTTTTAAAAGGCTTAAAAAATGTCAGAGAAACAGTAACTTCATGTATTGGCTTGTAGATAATGTTACTATGAGGACATAGTACCATCAGGAACAGCAGTCCTAGTGAGAAAAATACTGCTGGCTGGGTTTTTTTCCGACTATTAAAAAATAAATGGTAACATTCAACCTGCAGAAGCAACATTTCACAGTCCGCCCTCATTCAGGAAATTATCGTTTTGATTACTTGCAGGTACCACATTTTAGCGACCTTGAGCTGTTGATCAGAACCTTGATTTTCCAATGTCTTCTGGTGCTGGATATATCAATAACCTGTTTAATACTTTTAACCTGCTTTTAAAAAAATAGACAAAGTCTGAAAATACCTTTATAAAGTACAAACACGGACACAATCAGAGGCTTGTCTCTAAAACTGAAAACTTTAAACGCAAAGAACTTGACTGTTATCTGCAGAAATAATAATGATCATTCTCCATGCTTACATAGCACATTTTTTGAAGAGCTGAAAAAATCAATTCTACTGAATTTGGCAAGGATAGACAAATCTATTCTAGCTAGTTAATTCATATAAACCTCTAAGAAGGTGTTATCACACTTATTTTACAAATGAGGAGAGATGGAGATGAAAGCTGAATAGAAAAACTGAAATTAAAACTCAGCCCTTAACATCAATAGAGCACACCAATGAATGGATTTGGATGTGGCAAAGTAATATCTTGACATATTTGTAAAATTAAAAAAAATAATTGGTAGTCAGAACAGGATCGCCAAAAAACAAAACCAGCCACCCCCTTGCTAAGGAATATACAGAACTTTTCATTATAAATGGAAGAGGTCCAAGCTTTTTATATACACAGAAACTACTTTTATAATTTAGAACTAGCTCTATAGATAGTTCCACTGACACTGGGATAAAGTTTTAAGTTTATTTTAAATTATTTCAAATATATTTTAAACTTAAAAACACTTTGAATAAAAATAAAGTCATATACCTGGAAGTTAAAAAACCCCACCTCAGACAAACCTCTTGGGTTGGTTTAACTGAAAAAGAAGAGATATCCAGCTACCGCAGAGTATGATTCACATGAAACCTCAAGAGTCAGAAACAGAATGACATTCACTCCTTGTAAAAGCGTAAAAGAAAGAAAGAAAAAAAGCCTCTGTAAATTATCATCTCTGATTACATTAAAAAAAAATAGAAGAGGAAAGCACGGACCACGTTGCACATTACCGAGCACTACCTGAGAGCTGCGCTTCCCCACACATGGCCTCATTCTGCACGCAGTGAAATCAGTAACAAGGGTTCTTCTTGACTTGAGTGGATTCAAGATTGAGCTTGTTGGCGCTGTGCCCAACAGGCATCATTGAAACTGTAAGAGCAAGGCCAGAGACTCCAGTGGGAATCCATGCATTGACTGAAGCATGTCCTTAAGCAGATATCTGAGTCCCATAAAGTCAACAGATTTAAATATGTACTTTAAGCTGATAACATGCTTTGTTGAATCTTGGCCTTTGGCAATTATTTGAGACATTAAGTTTTACTTACTTTGTGACTAAGCTGCTAAAACATGTAAAAAAAAATATATATTAATACCAGGGGTCATTTTTATTGATGTTTTTATAGGGAAAAAAAATCCTAAAAATATTATTAATTAATGAAATGACAAGGGCATGTTTAGTTTCACCTAAATGAAATTCATGTAGTATACAGTTTTGTTCTTTGTTCTTTGTCATTCATGGAAATACTGCTGTATGAAGTAAATTCAAAACTGCTATTAAAAAAAAAAAAAGAAAACAAGCTTCATAGGTGTAAATTGGCCTTGCTCATAAATCTATAGTTCTAGAGATCCCTGTTCTGGAACAGATGAAGAGCACACCCATAAACACTTGCAGAAACCTGAAAAGCTAAGGACTTTGTTTTGCAGAAATTGGAGAAAAAAAAGGTTTCTGTAAGTATGGTTAGTGCAACTATGATTGAATTTAAGGAAATTTGGCACTTTATAAATGTCTTAAAGTTAACTGGATTTGCTAGATGTTCGGGACCTTAGAAAACCAGAATATTTATGAAGACAAGTTGCAGTGATTAAGGATCTTCATTTTAAACACCTTTTTTAGAAGGATTTATACAGACAGATTTGTAGAGACATATGGATACCTGTAGATATAGATATACRCTGATTTGTAACAATATACATACTGATTTATATTTTAGGTATAATTTAGAATGAGATAACAGTCCTTACTTTGGTACAACTCATTGAATTGTTCATTCTGAATGTATTAACTAGTACATTTATATGCCTACTCTGTTCACAATCACTTGCAAACTGATCTTCAGTTCAATTAATGTGGTTGTCAACTGTAAGGCTGGAATAATCAGTCTATTTTGCTGATTTTTTTTTTAAATTAAAAAGATATATAACTAAACTTAATTACTAAATGACCCTCACTATTAAGTAAAAACTTAATCTCAATAAGTTTGTTGAGATGTATAAATACAGATATAAATAATCAGTTGTTCTTATTTTTGAACTGATTTAACAAATACTTTCCAAAACTCTCCTGGCTTCATAAAATACAAATTTTCTTAATTTGCAGAAAATTACTTCTGGTCATTCTTTTTTTAAATTATATGCATTTTAAGAATTTTCTAGGGAATTTCTAGGAACATGACTTGATTGTTAACATGAAAGAGAGCGCATATTATTTTTCTTTGTTTCAGAGTGTTCTTTCTTTACTAAGCAATGCTGCTTATTGTCCCCAAGAAGGGACATAATGATTTGCTTAAAACAGAGCATACACTAATCCCTTTTCCTACAATATCCTTAAGTAATTTCTAAGTGCTAATTTCAAACTGAGGAGTTTGACAGTGCCCCTAGTGAATCTTGATATACAYGTCTTACAATTCATACACAAATGATACTGCATGAAATATTCATTAGGAATACTCTAAATTATGTACCAAACAACGAGGGTACTGTCGTTGTCACACTTTTCATCTGGTAAATATCCCAGTGGGCACAATGAATTCACTTATATCTCACAAAGAGTTTCCCAACATGTTTCAATTATTTATCTTATGGCTACAATCCTCCATATGTGCACGCATGTTTTTGTTTTTCAGGCTTTTCTGAAACACACCCACATCTTCAACACCGCAGTAAAATAGATAAAACCTATAAAGAAAGGCATTAGCTAGTATTTTACTTTAGTTAAGTATATTTCAAAGCAGTTTCTGTGTTTAGACTGCATTGAGGAGATCTGGTCACAGCATAAACAGATTAGACTTCAAGAGGAGAGATTTAAGTGTTTTTAAAAAGTCCAGAAGATTTCCCCATTAATTTAAACTGAAGCACACAAACAAGAGAATACAGGAAAATGGATCTATACCGCATTTAGAACAGGCAGGCATCATATAGTGACAAGAAGCAACAGGTCTACCATGTGATGAGATGAATGGTGTCATTTGTAACTTCTTAAAAGGCAGATGAGGAACACACGGTACTTCCTTGACACATGATGCTGAATGACACTTATCACTTAAAATAAGTAGCTAGAAATCTCAGACATAATAGATCAATTCGGAAAGTGCACAGCACGGTGCAAACTTCTTACAAATATTTAACATCTGACTTGTCACATTCCATTATTCAATAATATAAACTAACATAATCTTGGTTTTTTAAAGTAAATTTAATAGAAACTTAAATTCTTCTACCTACGCTTTTCAGCGCCTTAAGCTACCTTTCAAGTAGAGATGGCTTGCAGTTAAATTACTGAGGCACTGAAGATCCCATACAATGGAAGAGAGAAGGGCTAAGTTGTGTAGATGCAGTGAGAAGCAGCTTTTCTAATGTACATTTCTCTTAACCCAATGCTATGATTATACACAAATAATGCGTAGGTAAAGATAGGAGGTCAGGTTTAAACCCCCCTGGGCTGATGACAATGCTAAGGAGAGAATGGCACTAGCAAGAAAATTCTGTTTTCACTTTCTGGTTTACCAGAGGTTTCAGGGGAAATGCTGACTTAAACAGTCCTCCCTGCACTCTGGTTAGGCACCACCAGCACTGCTCCACAGCTGCTTGTCCCCTGAGCTGGCTGATACAACTCTGAGGATGCTGTGTAGTAACCACATCAGGGTCTAAAAAAACCTGCTTATTTCCAGTGAAGGAGCAGGGCATCTCTAACCAGGAGCATCTTCCCCTAAAACAGCAGTTCAGGCACCATAGTTGAGGTGAAGAAGCAGAATGGTGCAGCCAGAGGTAGCAATGTGGGAGGTGGGTTTCACTGCCAAGCTTGCATGGAGACTGCATGCGGAGTGTACATAATCGTCTGATTTTTACCTAAGGTCACTACCACTTGCTAGGCAACAGGAGCATCACTCTGAAAGAGTATCGGCTTCTRGATTTTATATACCCCCAGGTATTAGTGATAAATTTTGACAATTTTGGAGAAATAACCACACTTTTCAAATATTGAAAGTGATGAAAAATAAATCTTGCTTACATAATTTATCATTTTATAATTCCAACAGCATGGCAGGGTAAAATTCCTTTGATATATGAAAACTCCCTCCGTGAAAAAAAACCTTAATTTTTGTGTTTTTAAGAACGTGGCTTTTACTTCTCCTTTTGTGATTATGCTACAAGGAGAAAAAAAAGTCTAAATTTTACATTATTATTTTCTTTATTTTATCATAACTTACAGTGCTTAAAACTTTGAACTAATATAAAAAGTTGAACAATTTCATKTTATCATTGTTGTTATCTCTTGAGATAGTTTTAAAAGCACTAGTCACAAATAGAAAACTATTGAACAGGGTGCTGCAGAAACATGTAACAAAAATGATATTAACAAAGAAACTAAAGAAAAGTCTATAGAAACTCTAGATAACATAATCTTTATTAAAAAAAGCTAAAAATAACTTAATAGTAATATATGTCTGTGACTGTTAACCTTTTTTGGTTTGCAGACTCTTGAACACTTCCATCTCCCTAAAGAAAATCACATATACAAACTTCTTTCCCTAGACGCCTTTTGTGGACAGTTTCAAGTAATACATTGATAGAGAAAAAATTTGAAAACTTTTGAGTTTAGCAATACTGGCATTTTCTTTTCGAACAGTTTTAGAATCGTTTAGGTTGGAAAAGACCTTTAAGATCATCAAGTCCAACCGTTAAGCTAGCACTGCCAAGTCCAACATTAAACCATGTCCCTAAGTGCCACATCTACGGGTCTTTTAAACACCTCCGGGGATGGTGACTCAACCACTTCCCTGGGCAGCCTGTTCCAGTGCTTGACAACCTTTTCAGTGAAGAAATTGTTCCTAATATCAAATCTAAGTCTCCTCTATTTTAATAAAACCTCTAAACCCTCTAAAACCTCTGAACTTTCCCTATCTTAATACTAGGTAAAATACATGTTTAGTAGCACAAAGCACACACTTTCTGCAAATAAAGGATAGATAATACACAATTTGTTTCTAAGATATAACAGTAGAACTGTTTTTAATAACAAATGGTTCGGACTTACAGATTTTCTCTTTCAAATGCTACTTTTACTCTTTATCCCCACCAGGAAGATGAGATGCCTCAGGGTGAGACATATATAAAAGGTTTTGCTGTCTCTTTCTGTCTCCCCCTTTTTAAAACTAATTACTCCCTCTCATAGCATTCTGGGCAAAGCACCTTGGCATTGTATGTTTTCTAGAAAGGAGGGGAAAAACCCAACAACTATCAATACATGCTATTAAATTTCAGGTAGACTAGAAGGTTCCCTTTTATGTAACACTTTACTGCCTAAGAGATGTTATGGCTATTGACCAGTTTGTCTAAGTTTAAGGTTAAGGCTATGGTGGAACATGACACTTTTCCTCTTATAAATCTATTTTCTAGAATAGTAAAACCTGCAAAAATAAGAGTGTAATGTTGCTGGCATGTGTTCCTCTMAGGTAAAACAATGAGAAGAATAAAATTGTGTGGTTTTATTCTTGAAAGGAAACAGCTAATTATTTAACATTAAATGGGGTTTGTGGGTATGTGCATGTAAAATTACTTATAGACTCTCTGCTGTAAACTCCATTGGCTCTCAGCAGCAGATGACAAAGAATTCAGGCTTCTGGGCTCTGTAATAATTTCTCTCATTGATTTCTTATGAAACTTCATGGAAGTGAACAGGTTGAGATCTAAGGTGTTTAAATCAGCATTTAGTCCGGTGGCTGGTGCTTTGTTCCTGTGTCAGAGGTCACATTAGTCTACAGAGCTTGCTTGTAGCCCCTGGAGGTATCCTAAACAGCAGGTATGTGGGCAGCTTCTGGCTGCCTTACTTTATTTCGGTGACAGTGTCAGCTTAGGCAGTCCCTGCCACCATTCACTTCTGCTCCCATCTTGCCCCTCATTTCAGCAGGAAAAATGTTTGCATATTTGCACAGCAGAGCAGCAGGCTAGTCCAATATTTAGTTTTGGTTTTTGTCTCTCTAGTTTCCCAGTGGACTTCTCCACAAACACAGATGCAGCCACCACCACTCAGAAGTACAGTGAGTCATGGTGCTCAGGACAACTGCTGAATGGTTAAAGCTGTTAAGTGCCAAATTTCTTTTTTTAGTGGAAAGTGCCATACCACCAGTCCATAAAATAATTCTTCCCCTTCTCCTTTGTCAGTGGGGCTCTTCCCAGCCCATCAGGGGATATGAGCCTAGAGATGACAAGTAATGTATTTATTTTAAACATGGCAATTTTGTTCCCTCAAAATCCATTTCTACATCAGCATATTAAAGCTTATTTTATTTTATTTTTTTATTTTATTTTATTTTGTTTTATTTTATTTTTGGAACAATGAAGTTTAAGAACTATGAAAATAGCTACAATCAAAAGTTCATGGAAAAAGGATCTGCTGCTTTCACACATCCTTGGGCCCAGTCTTGCACTTATTACGTGAATGAAATACCCCATCACATAGGACAAAACTCTCCAATGTCAACAAAGTTAACCCATCCGACATTGTTTCAGACAAAATGTCTGGCTTCTCAAAATCAACCGATTTCAGTTCTTAAACAAAACAACTGCTTCCTTCACCTGATTTCAAGAGGAACTTTGCCAGCAAAAGGCCTTCAAAAGTGGCCCCATTGTGTCTACCCGCCCTTGAATGATTGCTGCTTAGCAGTTTCTCTTAAGAAAACTGTGCATAATCGAAGTTAGACAATGGGAAAAACAATGAATATGAATGACTCTGGAATCTCAGAGCTCCTTTGTTATGCTGCCACCAATGTACACAAGAAAGGAGCTATGTATGGGACCATATGAGGTGATCAAAACATTAACCAGACATTGTAACCTTTTTTCAATATTCTCAGCCCCGAGTGTGTGTTTGAAAGAAATGTGCTACTTGGACCACAGCCATTTCTTTAGTGTGTGCGGCCTGTATCTTTGCTTACTCATGGTGGTGGTGGTGACAGAAGTGCTGACGCTGGTCCCAGAAGCAGCGCTAGAAATACCTCCCTCTCCCTTCCTCACATTCAAAGCTAATCCAGAGCCCTGTGAAAGAAAGATGTGTAATCTTATAGCAGCTTGTCCAGAAACTAGCAGTGAAATGCATAACTTTATGGTCGGCTTTCCTAAAAGTACACTTCAAATGATAATTAAGTCATAAATATTTGAGGGACAGGTTGTGATACCCCTCCTCGCTGTGACAGACGGTGTAGCCAAGGTCAAGCGCGGCCTGCTCCCGCGGGGCACAGCAGTGGGTGGGCTTCCCCATGACCCCCGGCGGCCTCCTCCCCGTAGAGGGGTCCATCCCTAAAGGGTTACAGTCCCGGGCAGCAAGGCATTGGGGTGCCTCGCTTTTCCTGAGCCRTCTGAGCGTGCCACATAACAGGCTGTAAAATCTCCCTCCCTCGCTGTGCTGCAGACATCCCTCCTCATGGGTGCTGCATGCACCTTCGTGTTTTTAAGCCCGTGTATGRCCAAATGTCCAATCCCATCTCGGGGCTACACGTTTCACCGCTTCCACTGGGAGACTGATCATTATCTCTGTATCTTAAACTCCCAGCTACTATTTGCCATCGTATTTATGGGGTGATATTTGTTTCCACCTGTTTCATGATGTATAATATACTATAAAGCATAGTTATATTTGATCTTACTTGCATCATGGAGATGTGGTGGTATGGCTCCTATGACTGGAGTGTTGGAATGGGGGGATACAGGCTCTTTAGGAAGGACAGGCAGGTGAGACAAGAAGAGGGTGTCGTCCCCTATGTGAATGACCAGCTGGAGTGCATGGAGCTCTGCCTGGGGATGGATGAGGAGCTGACAGAGAGCTTATGGGTCAGGATTAAAGGTAGGACAGGGACAGGTGACATTATACTGGGCGTCTGCTACAGGCCACCCGACCAGGAAGACTGAACGGATGAGGGCCTTTGCAGACAGATAGGGGCAGCCTCACATTCACAAGTCCTGGTCCTCATGGGGGACTTCAACCACCCTGCTATCTGTTGGAGAGACAACACAGTAGGGCATAAGCAATCTGGGAGGTTCCTGAAATGTGTTGATGATAACTTCCTTCTCTTAGTGATAAGAGGAGTCAATGAAGAGGGGTGGTCTGCTGGACCTTGTTCTCACCAGCAAGGAGGGGCTGGTAGAAAATGTGAAGCTCAAGTGCTGCCTTGGCTGCAGTGACCATGAAATGGTGGAGTTCAAGATCCTTAGGGCATGAAGGAGGGCGCACAGCAAGATCACTACCCTGGACTTCAGGAGAGCAGACTTCGGCCTCTTCAGGGATCTATTTGGTAAAGTACCATCGGATAAAGSCTTGGAGGGAAGAGGGGCTCAAGAAAGCTTGTTAATATTAAAGGATTACCGCCTCCAAGCTCAGGATCGATGCATCCCAACAAAGAGGAAATTGGACAAAAACACCAGGAGGCCTGCATGGATGAACAAGGAGCTCTCGGACAAACTCAAGCACAAAAAGGAAACTTACAGAGGGTGAAAGCAAGGACAGGTAGCCTGGGAGGAATACAGAGAAATTGTCTGAGCGGCCAGGGATCAGGTTAGTGCTGATAGAGTTAAATCTGCCCAGGGATGTTAAGGGCAACAAGAAAAGCTTCTATAGGTAAGTCAGGGATAAAAGGAAAACTAGGGAAAATGTGGGCCCTCTCCGGAATGAAATGGGAGACCTGATTACCTGGGATATGGAGAAGGCTGAGGTACTCAAATACTTTTTTGCCTCAGTCTTCACTGGCAAGTGCTCAAGCTACATCACCCAAGTCGCAGAAGGCAAAGGCAGGGACTGGGAGAATGAAGAACTGCCCACTATGGGAGAAGATTAGGTTTGAGACCATCTAAGGAACTTGTAGGTGCACAAGTCCATGGGACCTGATGAGATGCATCCACGGGTTCTGAGGGAACTGGCAGAATAAGTTGCTAAGCCACTATCCATCATACTTGAGAAGCTGTGGAAGTCCAGTGAAGTTCCCACTGACTGGAAAAGGGGAAACATAACCGTCGTTTCTGAAAAAGGAAAAAGGGAAGACCCAGGGAACTACAGGCCAGTCAGTCTCACTTCTGGCAGCATCATGGAGCAGAGCCTCCTGGCAACTATGCCAAGGCACATGAAAAATAAGCAGGTGATTGGTGACCGCCAACATGGCTTCATTAAGGGCAAATTGTGCCTGACAAATTTGTTGGCCTTCTACGACAGGGTTACAGCATTGGTGGATAAGGGAAGAGCAACTGACGTCATCTGCATGGACTTGTGCAAAGCATTTAACACTGTCCTGCGTGACATCCTTGTCTCTAAATTGGAGAGACATGGATTTGATGGATTGATTGATTGGATAAGGAATTGGCTGGATGACCACACTCAAAGAGTTGCGGTCAATGGCTCAATGTCCAGGTGGAGACCAGTGACGAGTGGCGTTCCTCAGGGGTCAGTATTGGGGCCAGCGGTGTTTAACATCTTTGCCGGCAACATGGGCARGTGGGATTGAGTGCACCCTCAGCAAGTTTGCTGATGACACCAAGCTGTGTGGTGCAGTCTGCATGCTGGAGGGAAGGGATGCCATCCCAAGGGACCTCAATACGCTTTAGGGGTGGGCCTGTGTGAACCTCATCAAGGCCAAGTGCAAAGTCCTGCACATGGGTCAGGGCAATCTCAAGGACAAATACAGGCTGGGTGGGGAATGAGTTCAGAGCAGCCCTGAGGGGAAGGACTTGGGGGTGTTGGTTGATGAAAAGCTCAAGATGAACTGGCAATGTGCACTTGCAGTCCAGAAAGCCAACCATATCCTGAGCTGCATCAAAAGAAGCATGGCCAGCAGGTTGAAGGGAGGTGATTCTCCCACTCTACTCCACTCTTGTGAGACCCGGTGAGTACTGTGTTCAGCTCATAAGAAGGACATGGACCTGTTGGAGCGGGTCCAGAGGAGGGCCACGAAGATGATCAGAGGGCTGGAGCACTTCTCCTGTGAAGACAGGCTGAGAGAGTTGGGGTTGTTCAGCCTGGAGAAGGCTCCGGGGAGACCTTATAGCAGCCTTCCAATACCTGAAGAGGGCCTACAAGAAAGCTGGAGAAGGACTTTTTACAAGGGCATGTAGTGATAGGACAAGGGCTAATAGCTTTAAACAGAAAGAGGGTAGATTTAGATTAGATATAAGGAAGAAATTCTTCACTCTGAGGGTGGTGAAGCATTGGAATATGTTGCCCAGAGAAGTTGTGGATGCCCCATCCCTGGAAGTGTTCAAGGCCAGATTGGATGGAGCTTTGAGCAACCAGTGGAAGGTGTCCCTGCCCATGGCAGGGGGGTTGGAACTAGGTGATCTTTAAGGTCCCTTCCAATCCAAACCATCCTAGGATTCTGTGATTCTATGATTGTGTGTGTGTGTGTGTGCGTGCCTGCCTGCCTGCCTGCCTGCCTGCCTAGGTATACACACAAATCAAAGTATTAAACCCATATCTGGTAAATATATGAGATTATTTTTAATCCATTAACTGAATCTGAAATACCTTTAAAAATAAATGATGTTTTTCTGTAAGGAAAATTACTAAGTGGGAAATTATCGGAGGCTTACTACGCAATGTACTTTGTGATATCTAAGTCAGGGTTTGTTATTAGGAATGCTATTTGTTAGGCAGTCTTTGTAAACATGGTATGCTTTAGCTGCTGACCTGTTAATTAGTAGGTCATGTATCTAGTTCCCGGTCAGGGTGGTTTTCTTCTAGGTGATCTGTATAAAATAACTGTTTGTGAGATCTAACAAGATCAGAGCACATTGTGAAATGACCTTAAGTCAGAAAAGACTGTATATCACCATGCTGTATAGCTATTTTGAGGTACTGTTTTTAAAAATATGGTTAAATAAATCATTGAATGATATTACTACTGCTACTGCTGATAATGATAATAATAACCTGATGCCCAGCTTACTGTGTGTTCTAACTCACAGTCTCCTCATTTATAGAGATATTTTTTGGCATAATATGACAAATATTGGGAGATAAATCCAATGAGAATTTTTCATTCTAGGATCTCATAAAAACTACCTTTTACTGAAGTCTGAGGTATTGTCTGACAACAGCCTCTATATGTAATGCAAATCTGCCTGCATAGGTGAGACAGAGAGTAAAGAACTTTTAAAACTGAAGTAACAATTTCATTTGTGAAATGTGTATTTAGTTAATTAGAAATGAAGCTCCCTGCCACTGTAGTTGCAACAATGAAGTACAATGTAAGTAGAATATACTTGGTAAATACTGAAGTTCTCTTTTTCTTCAAAATATAGTATTATTATATATTGGTTAATATGCTTTTTTGGTAATGAAGCATTGGTTACAATCTCCATTATATAAAATTTTCTGTTATAATTATTTTATGTACGTGATAGAAACAGGGCAATTAAATACAAGGATTGATGACTACTGGCACAGTTGACTGCATAGCCAGATGTCAGCGAGCAGAAACCACAGAAATATTTGTATTTATTTCCACCTGGCTCCGTATTGAAAGGACTGTGGAAAGGTACGGTCGTGAGCAAATCTAGCCATTTTCATGACCTTCAGCGACACAATATCTAAGAACTTCTCAGTATGTTGTTATGCCTCAATTTATTTTTGCTCATAGCGCTCTTATGATACTGAGTTTTTGGAGAAACAACTGTGCGTATTGAKATATATTGAGACTGGTGCGGTACATACAAAAGCAGACACTTTTCAGTAGCTTTTCAATCATGRCAGAAGCCTGTGCCCTGGCCAGGTGTGCAGGCTCTCCGCTCAGCACACTGAAGTGCAGCATCCAAGGACTGTGACAATCTTGTCTATCTCCCTTTTCTTGCCTACTCACAAACCCTCATTTTAGATCATGTTCCAGGGCCCCTTCTCAGAGTTTGGTGCAAAGACTTTCCTTTTAACACCGTGAGCGTATGTGAGGCAGAGAGAGACTAGCAGCGAGAAGGTGGAATAGAGACTGGGGTTGAAAAGTCAAGCCTTTCTTTAAAAAGACAGCCAGGGAAGGACAGAGGGTCACACAGTCTTCATCTTTTAGTAAGAAACCCAAATTTAAAATATTAGCTTAAGCAATTGAAATAAACTTTTCGGTCAAATTATTCAGAATGACTGACATTTATTGTACTATGACAACTTGCTACTGAGTATAGATGTTATCCAAACTTTATTTTCATTTAGATCCTAACCTTACTTTTCTGGTCTGGCTGTATCAGTAAGCCAGGTGTGCATCAAAGCATCATGCTGATATTGGAAGGAAAACATATCATTTTGTTATGAGGTCTCAAAATGCCAGTGGAGAAAATGTCGATGCAAATCAAAACATAAATAGAAAACGAGCATTGTTCGGGATTTCCCACCAAGAATCTTGTAGACCATATGTTGTAAAATTAATTTATAAAGCTATTTCAGGAGTGACCTATATATCAAGCCAAGTACAGTTCTAAAAACTTCCGCCTAATTCCTAACACAGCCAGAGAAGTTGGCATTTTATAACAGTTACTACATGGTATTATTGGCAGCAGTTCTACAAGCAACACATGTTAGACTAATTAGCATTAAACTATATTAGTTTCTGTTGATTTCCTGGCTAAAAGTTCAGAAGATCTTACCTTTTTCCGTATGATGTGCTTGCCAGGTTTTACAGAATTCTCAGGACTTCATAAGTAATATAACACCTTGTGTGAAGTCATTTCAATACAGCAATTGTTTTACCGCAGAAATGATCCTCAGCCTGGCTCTGATCTAAGAAACGTTTGTGAATGTGATTTTGCCCTTGCCCACCTGTTTTATGTTTCTCCTCCTCCCCTTATCTACCTTTTCCACACAACAAGACAATCCAAAGTGTGGGCCATTTAGGTGTCACCAGGTCTGCAAGGCTTGAAAAGCTCTGCCAGTTAACATAAAACAAAATCACTGTCAGTGATTCCATGGAATCACATTTCTTCACCGCAAAGAAAGTCGAGAGGACAGGAATGGTAGCTTTAGAGTGGGGGTTTGAATGAGGACACTTTGTGAATGTGAATGGAAACTCTACATTCTTTGTTATTTTAACAGGCTGTGTCTGTTCTCCTTGAAAGAAATTGTATGAGAGAAGATTGAATTAAGTGGTTTTTATTTTATTTCAATACGCTTGTGCACTTTTACAAAGATCAACTTACTTAGCCATGTAATAAACTCTTGTTTTACAATAGTACTAGTACATATTATACCACTGTAGGTATCAGCAAAGTATGGAATCGGAGCAGGGAAACAAAACATTTGTTTCTTTGGTGAATGAAGCATATGTCATTACCTTCATTCAGTATGTCAGATATAACTTGAACCTTTGCAAGTCAGTCAGAGCAATGGCGAAGTGCGAGTTAATCAACTTTGAGCAGTTTGCACCTATTCAGTTCACTTTCTAATTCTTTGCAATTTATCATTTGATAGGTTAGTGTTTATTCTTCCTATCCTGTCCTTTTTGAAGTAAGCATGATAAAAATCCTGAAACATTCTTAGAGCAGAAAACATAATAAAATCTGCCTTTTAGCAACCAAACACCTCTTCATTACAGGCATTTATGATTTTGCACAGCTGTAATCTGCAGAAACAAGTATAAGCACTTAAAAAAAATAAAAATAATATGCATTGTTATTAAATTATGGAAAAATTATGTCTTTTAAAGAACTTATTTATCTTTCACCAAATTCTAAGACCTTTAATAAAGCTTTTACTATTTTAAAGTTTTCCTGTGTGCCTTGTATTTCTGGCTCCACCTAAACTGGTTCCGTAGTGGAAACAGGTTACACAGTCAAAGTTATTGCATTAAGTAACAAATTAATTCTACCAGTGTGATGCATTGGCTATAGAGTTTAATGAAAGAAGGTGGCTGAGAAACAGCATAAATGACAGTGCTATAAAGAGGTTAGTGAAATGAGAGGGCATTAGAAGGAAAGAAGATAATTCTGGGTAAAATATGTATGTCTAAAGAACAAAAGCATGAGAATTAAGCTGCAGTAAGTCTTATATATGTCCTGCTTTAGGAGGATAAACAAGGTTTTCTGTGTTACACAGCCTTTGTTCTGGCCTCCTTTTTTTTTTCCTTCTGAGAATAAGCTTCTTTCCTATGGAATCAGAAATATCTACAAAATTTTAAACCTTTCTAGTGAACACTAAATCGAGCCTAATACTGTTTAACATTTGTCTTTAACAAAACAGAAAATTTAAATCAAATTGAGTTTCACTGGAAGTGTTCTGATCTATCCAAAGGAATGTTATCATACAAGAAGTTCCTCATGTAGTTATGATACAAGAACTGCTGAATCAAATAAGAATGTGATAAATTCCAGGAAGAAATTTAAAAGACTGTTGTTGTGATAAGCAGAATGGTGTTACTCTGAGCAGGAAAAGGAGAGAAAAGGAGGAGAAATCTTGCATTTTATAGGAAACAACTTTAAATGAAGTTCACTTAGTCTTCCAATAAACTGGAATTTCTATAGGGAAGATGAAAATACAGACATGGGGTAGAAATACTTTACTTGAATCATGGAAAAAAAGAGTTTATAGGATCAAATAAGATTGTTCCTGATGAATTTGCAGAGAAAGAAATGATTACATGCTATTAGAAGAGTGATTCTCACTGTTTGAGGTGCTCTAGAAAGATAAAGGACCATATAATCTTATGAACAATCTATTTGTAAGATTGTTCCAGCATAATACTGGATATTTTGAGAAATTCACATACTATAGAGAAGTACAGATACTGGCTTCTACGGTTTAAGAAGGATAAAATGCTTGTGAACTGGAAAGAAACAGAATTTTTATGTTTAGGTCCAGGAAGATGCAGCACAAGAAAAGCGTGCATATGTGTTTCTGCACTTTTCTGGGCATCTGCTGTGGCTCTGTCACTTCACTCTCAATCTGCAAAATTCTGTCCAGGTTACCACTACACGCAAGTCAGTCACAAAAACACCTACTGATTTCACAGAACTTAGTTTAGTTGATAACAGAGAATAAATTTCAGTGAATGATGCCTCAGTAGGTTAAATTGATGATCATTTGTGTACTATATTTGAATTTTGAAAATTTCCAATGTTTTCCAATAAATGAAAATTAAAGAATTATAAATTATTAATAATAAATTTTATAAATGCATGCATCTAAAATTACATATAATACATATGAGAATATTTTAAGGATATGTTAGATTTATGAAAAGAAAAAAGCTCTGTCACAAAAATCATGCCAAGAAATTTAAAAAGTCATTAGTGAATGAGAACCTTTTGATGTATTTGATACTGTAAAAGAAGAAAATATTTAAGCCTATAGCTTGGAATTTTCTTTCTTTAAAAAAATACTTTGTATGGTGATGAGACATATTGGAGCTGGCACTTACAGACAATCTATAGAAGCAATTGGGAGATGATTTTTTTCCCTATTACTTGCCATAATTTCTTTTCTTCTACTTGTGTTTCCCTTCCTGTATGTTCTGAGTCTGGGAACTCGCCTTTTACAAGGAGTCAATCATCTAGCCTCATCCTGTATTGAAAGTGGTAAAACAGCAGATGTTAGGGTGTCTTGAAGAGATATCCTTGTTGCTGTAAACAGCAAACTCAACGTTTGCTGTAAACAGCAAACTCAACAGCAAACTCCTGGTTTTGGCTGGGGTGGAATTAATTTTCTTTCTAGTAGTTGGTATAGTGCTATGTTTTGGATTTAGTGTAAGAAGAATGTTGATAACACACTAATGTTTTTAGTTGTTGCTAGGTAGTCTACTTTCTCAAGGACTTTTCAGCTCACATGCTCTGTGAGGTGCACAAGAAGCTGGGAGGSAGCATAGCCGGGACAGCTAGGCCAGCTGGCCAATGGGGTATTCCATACCATGTGATGTCATGCTCAGCATATAAGGCTGGGGGAAGAAGAAGGAAGTGGGGGATGTTCGGGGTGATGGCGCTTGTCTTCCCAAGTAACCGTTACGCGTGATGGAGCCCTGCTTTCCTGGAGATGGCTGAACACCTGCCTGCCCATGGGAAGTAGTGAATGAATTCCTTGTTTTGCTTTGCTTGCGTGCGCGGCTTTTGCTTTCCCAATTAAACTGTCTTTATCTCAACCCACAAGTTTTCTCACTTTTGCCCTTCCGATTCTCTCCCCCATCCCACCCGGGGGAGAGTGAGCGAGCGGCTGTGTGGTGTTTAGTTGCCGGCTGGGCTTAAACCACGACATAAAAGACGTGAGAAGTCACTGTCTTGTACCAATAAATGGAGAACAGGGCATTCTGGCACAGTCTATGGTAAACATTGTGGCTGAAAAGAAAAGCAAGAACAAGAGCCAAGGTATGCTTGGTACTGTGAGTAAACCTGTATAATACGAGTTTAGGGCACTGCAGRAACTCCTGAAGAACATGCTGCTGTTGTTCAGAAGTTGTTCTTGCAAAATGGCAAGGCCATGGAGGTGCTTGGGTGCTGTGCTTCCAAACAAGATCAGCTTTARTTTATATATCCAATTCAGTGTTTTTTTTATTCATGTAACAGAGTTTTTGTTACTCTGGTTTATGAATAAGACTATGTTAGGTGTGGCAATTTAGTTATCACAGCAGCAGCAGTGGTTTACAGTGAGTCAACCATACTGTTACATAAGCAGATCATGTCATTAAAAAAATGTTAGCCTTCCAGAAATGATCCAATGCTGAAATTAGTGAGCTCCCCTGAGTCAATGGCTTTATTGTTTACATCATCCACTATCTACAAGAATAATGGATTATCTTTGTCATTATTGCCTCAGGAATACCTTTTACAGATTATTGTATACAAACAAGTTGCTACTACCTCTTGCAACTACTAAAATGAACTGATTCTGGATTTCAAAAGAAAAAGGGCTGACGTGTTTTGCTCAGATACTCTGAGCTAAACAAATGGTCAGATTTAGTGACAGAAAGGAATTTTTCCTCATGTCAGGTTTTTTTCTTGGCCTTCTCAGCATGAAGGTTTGAAGTTTAGCATGAGATTTATTTCAGTCCTTTTTAAGACGAAGTGTGACCTAGAATCATCTACATATTTCTGTTAAGACATTCTTTGCTATAACAAGAACCCAATATATTGTCAATACATTTTGCCACCCCTGTTCTCGCAACACATCATTTGTGTCACTTTCAAACTCTTGTTCTGTTAGTCTTAATTTCTATTTTAGGGTGCTGGGACGGGTGTTTTCAGGGATGTGTTATGAACAATTCTGTCCTGAGCATCTATTAATCTCAAGGTTGGATGTACTGTGGAGGTTTCTATTTAATGGCTGATGTTCTTTCCTGATGTTGAATGTTCTTTAATTCTGATGTTGAATTATGTTTCAAAATTATGTTAGATCCATTCTCATACATATGGACACCAAAAAGAAATGTGTCCTATCACTGTTGAAAGCTGAACCAATAAATTGAGTGCATATAATGACCTGATGGTAGAGGAAAAAAGTGATTTTAAAGGAGAAATACAGAGGAAAGCTTTATTTCCTGTAGGAGTTATTCTGTAAACTTGGCATTTTTAATAAGCATCCTACATCTTCACAAAACATTTATTCAACTTCCACTTAAGAGTTACTATTCCTTTGCACTACCTGTAGTAATTGTTCTTCCAGTTAGAACTATATATGTATCCAGCAGAGCAATCCCACCCTCCATCTCCTAATTTCTTTCAGCAGTGTCCTGTAATTTAATTCAATTCCAAAATAATATATTTTCAAGTAATTTCATCATAAAGTACTTTGACTAACTGCAGCTGATCCATCAGTTTTTAGCCTGTTTTGGTGACACTCAGCGTCCATAGAGACTGGACAGGCACTCTTAGGAACATGAAGTTGCAAAGACAAAAGGCTTATTTTTATCCTATGCCTGCTGGTTTTCATGATGTTGATGGTAGAAAGTCTATCAAGTGGTAACTGCAGCAGTTCAGAATATTCAGCTCTGCTTTGCATGTGGTCCTCAAACAGCTTGCTCAGACCCTAGGATTTAGTGGTTTGAACATGGATTGTTTACTGATTTGGCACATATGCAGTAGAAGTTTTGCCTGAATACRTGCTTCAGGATTAGCCCTAATATTAAGAATCTACATAATGAACTGTCACAAAGAAATGCTGGATTTGTCAACCTTGCACAGCTGTAATTTGCAYCAGCCAAACAATGAAACGGTCCCTGTTTCCTGATATTTATGTGCTGAATGATGTATGCCYGCCAATTATAGTGCTTGCAAAAACATATATATGAGTGATGCGGACATAAGAGGCTGTTGTTAACTGTTGTTTAGTGGAGCAGTCTCATAAAAGAAAAAAAACCCACCATCGCTCATAATACACATTCGTAACATTTTATCCTTGAATCAAACTGATCTAGGGGCATGTGATTGTTTTCTAAGATACAACGTTTTACTTCAAGTTTTTAGCATGTTATTTTGTACTCCCAAGTCTCTAACCTTGTCTGTTTTAAGGAAAATAAAGCTAAAAAATACTGAAAATTTCCAAATTATATGCTTTTTTGTTCATTTCTGGATCAAACAGTCCATAAGTCCAGATCTGACTAGTCAGATTTTTAGAAATGTACCCAAGTTTCTGGCATGGGAATGCAGAATACCTGGGAAGCAAGGGCAGGACTTTCACTTCTATTCCAATTTCCCCAGAAGCCTTGTGGCACCTGCTGTAAAAAAAATGTTTTATTGATGAAAAGAAGTGCAAACCCTGTAATTCTGAATTGCATGTAGTGCAATGCATGACTTTCACCACTGAATATAAGGATATTTGCCCAACTGTCATTACACAGGGTAGAAAAAGAGACTCCAACTTCACATACTGTTTCTTTTTCCTGTTTCATTTCATTAAAACACAGAGGTAGGCTCCTGTACTCAGCTGGTTCTTGGACTATCAAGGAAACCTTGCCTTAGAAGAATGTTAAATTTTTCACAAATTGACATTAAACATAACAAAAAAAGGCACCTTCATTCAGGTATAGCTAGTTTTCTGTTATTGCTTGCTTCTCCACAGTACAGGTGCTTCACTGTGCACAGCTGGTTTTCAGGTCCTGCCAAGACTACTTGCAGAAAATAAAAATATTTGCCAGCTTCACTTTCACAACAACAATAGGAACAAAAGCTTTTATTTCTTTGTACTCTATGTACATGAAAGTAACAGGTCCACACTGCCTCCATCACAGGAATCTGGCACGGAGAAACTGCTGTCGGCTAGCAGCCAAGCGTTTTGTGTAGACTACTACTACGGGTAACAGTTTTCATTGGCAGAGGATTTGTCTCCAGTTCAATCCAAAGCTAGAAGATTTCAGTGATTTTTTTCATGTCTGCAACTTTCTCCCTTATCTTGTGTCCATTATTCCCATCCTGAGACTGCCAGCTCTTCTCAATTAAGGATATATACCAACATAGAAAACTAACTCCTTCCATTTGCAGCAACTCAGCTCTGGCTAATGCTACATTTCTTTTATTGCTACTTCAAATAGAAAGCAGCCCTAGGTTGTAAGTGTGTTCTGTTCTTGTAGCTATTGAAAAGAGATTTGGCTGAGCATCCTGTCTAATTTGAACGTGAATATCACTTGTCCAGATCAGCTCAGCTGAACACCAAGCTTTCTGATCTGCACAAGAATAGGTAAGGGAAAAACAAATGAACAAATCCTTTTGGGAAAAAAAAAAGTCTTCAAACCATCTTGGTTCATTTTTGAGAATGAGAAGAAATAATCTGTTATATTATTATGAGACTGCTTTCTCCCTCTAGTGTCAAACTTGAGACCTAGGCCCATGTCTTACAATGTTGCCTCTACCCTATGAAATCACCAGAGCTCTGTAGGTGCTTAGCACAAAGTTGCAATACAGAAAACTCCTTTTAATTCTAAAAGCAGGCCTCTCCTTCCTCTCCAAAATGCACAATGAGTACACTTAACTGCATGGCTTCCCATGTGCACTCTGTGGTTGAAAGGCTGTTTCTGTAAAATAGGGGCCATTTGTACAAGGTATTTATACACACTGGGATAAACTTAATGAGATGCTCATCCCACACGTAACTTCTTTTTGGGAGGGATTATTTCTTCCCCTGAAGCTGTATGACAATTCAAATTAAGTATATATGAAGGTCTTGAGACTCAGGAACATTGTGAAGAAGAGAACTAAGAAATGCACACTTGTAAAAATGAATGGTAAATAGTTCCTCTGAGTCAGCAAAGGGTAACATAACTCAAGAATCTATCTAAACTTATGTGTGTGCATTTTAATCCTGGTTACTGAAGTCTAGGAGATTTATATTGCTAAGTTTTCTGAAGCTAGGACTTCATACCAAGCCACTTCCTCACATAGACTTCAGGATGGGAAGCAAATTTTTCTGAGATACACTCTTCTTTTCCTAAGCAAAAGAAAGAAAAAATGTGGCTCTCCTCACTCACCACAGACAAGACATCTTCAACAGATGCACTTTGGCCCTACAACACATCTCTCAGCCATTTGCTGCCCATACTTCTATATCCACTGCTTTCCCAGCAGCTTCTTCTCCAGGCTAAGGGCAGAGGCATCCCTGAACATCACATCTCTGAGGCATCAGCTCTTGACATCAGTAGATGTCTGCAGTACCAAAAGAAGCCAAGCTGGAGAAGTACAAATCTGGGTGACAACTCCTTTTGAATAACCTATTTAATTTTTTATCCTGCCAACCTAAGCTTGGCATTTCAACTTCTAGTTTCCGTTTCCCATAAATATTTGCTCATCCATTCTTTGTGACACTGAGACATTGCAGGATATGGGGAAGGAAGAGTTCGGTTACTCCCTCCTCTCAGTTTTTCCCTCCTCTCAATTAGCTTGTCCAATATAATTATGCATTAGGCATCTTTATGTCAGCTTACAGACATTTTTAACTCTTATCATCCCTTATGATAGAGTGGTAAATCTTTGCAAATCACTGAGAATCACACATGTACTTTGGTAATATAACTTAAAGCAGCCCTTTCTTAGTAATTTAGAGCATGTGCTAGCATCCACAACACAAATGAGTGATCTAACAGAGAAGATATATACATATATATATTTCTTTTTCCAAGCTCACCTGCAGAGGAGCCCACCTAATTAACCACAAGCATATAGAAATTGAACATTAAGTAGGGATTTTACTACAAATAGAGTTAAATACATATTTTACTATAACTTTGGGTTTATGAGATTTTGCAACCCATTAATATCSTTATAGAATACATCAATGTGAGAATTTTTACCTCTAAAGCTTCCTGCTTCTGAATGATGAAATACAGACCCAGGATTTTGTTACATGGAATTTGTTAATCCAGTTTCAAAAATGAACCTTACTTTAAAATGAGTTTACACAGTAATTTATCCCTCGAATAACATAATCATTTCACAGGATTTACTCTTCGACTACAATAATGTATTTCTTCCTATCAAAAATCCACACATATTTTATATACACATGTATCTTAAATACATATATATCTGAACCTAAAAACARTGGAATTGTCTCAATTTTTCAAGAAATGTTTGGAAATTAAAGACTAACATAACTGTTTTGTGTCTACAGAATCCAAACAATACTAAACTCAGACTTTGAATTTACAGACTCTGGATTGTAAACAAATGTCATGAAAGATTTTACCTACTGCAGAACATAAACGGCAAAGAAAATAAACGATCTTTTATCTTCAAATCAGAAAGGTTAATTAGGAAAGAATATTCAAAACTGATTCTTTTTTTCTTTCACTACTTAACAATAATACTGCTAGTG
Source organism: Oceanodroma leucorhoa (assembly GCA_030449065.1). Classification (NCBI taxonomy): domain Eukaryota; kingdom Metazoa; phylum Chordata; class Aves; order Procellariiformes; genus Oceanodroma; species Oceanodroma leucorhoa. Next base: position 1,992,784 of record JASVER010000093.1, read on the forward strand.
AATAGTGGCAGTGCTGTACAACATAACTGACCCAAGAAAGCTGAAATAGCTTTCTCTATTTCAAATTTCTTACACATGGCTATGAGGTAACGGTATCGTGGTTTAAGCCCAGCCGGCAACTAAGCACCACACAGCCGCTCGCTCACTCTCCCCCGGGTGGGACGGGGGAGAGAATCGGAAGGGTAAAAGTGAGAAAACTCGTGGGTTGAGACAAAGACAGTTTAATAGGGAAAACAAAAGCCACRCACGCAAGCAAAGCAAAACAAGGAATTCCTTCACTACTTCCCATGGGCAGGCAGGTGTTGAGCCATCCCCAGGAAAGCAGGGCTCCATCACGCGTAACGGTTACTTGGGAAGACAAGCGCCATCACTCCAAACGTCCCCCCCTTCCTTCTTCTTCCCCCAGCCTTATATGCTGAGCATGACGTCACATGGTATGGAATACCCCATTGGCCAGCTGGCCTAGCTGTCCCGGCTATGCTCCCTCCCAGCTTCTTGTGCACCTCACAGAGCATGTGAGCTGAAAAGTCCTTGGGAAGTAGGCTACCTAGCAACAACTGAAAACATTAGTGTGTTATCAACATTCTTCTTATACTAAATCCAAAGCATAGCACTATACCAACTACTAGAAAGAAAATTAGTTCTATCCCGGCCAAAACCAGGACAAACGGTTAGAGTTGCTTGAAATTCAGAAATCCCACCTCAGGAGAAACTTGACATTTAACTTTTTCTTTTTCATCCTGGGAAGAAAAATTTTAAATTTTCCACATTAGGGAAAATTCCTAATAATGTTATTTGGAAATATCAACACATTTTGATCTAGATAAAATGCCAGACATTAAAAAAATTGAAATATTTCATTGAAATTTGTTCCAACAATTAAAAATGCTAAATTTCCCATTGCCATGTTGTGTAGGGAGTTTGGACATCTGATTTCAGTTCCCTCTGCTGGATCACGTCCTCAGGGGTGGCTGTGTCTCCCATAACGTACTCATACGACCAGGCTATTATGCATCTGAAATTATGGAATAAAAGAATGTGTTCTGTGACATCTTTTTTCTACCACTATGTGGGTAAAGAAAAATATGATTTTTGCTACTTATTAATTAGTTGTGGGTTCTGTGTTTTACTGGAGGACAAGAAACTACAGAAGATGGGCCACAATCTGAATGTCACAATATTTTAAAGTGCATAGGATTACAATTCAGGTTTTTAGAAATTCTTTCACAAAATTTGACATGATATAATTAATGTGGCTGGATCTTTTGGCTTAATGTCTTATTCAGTAAAAACTTAGATGACTGCATTTAACAGTGTTAATTAGGAAACAGCATTTCCTGTACAGCAAGTGCTATAAATCCATCATAAAATAAAATTCCCTATAGATGATCCTTGACTTCAACATTAATCTGAGGAAGTGACTCACAATCAACTCACATCTTACTTGTTGCTTTTCCTTACTGCCCCAGAACAAATGCCCCACTCAAACGGATTTCTTTGGAGGATTTGTATTTTACAAACAGGGAATAATTCAAATTTCATTTAGCTAGAATGAGACCAAGAATGAGTCTCTGTCCCAGTTGCTAGGATAGCCACTTTGGATATGGGAAAATATCTGGGTCATGCTCCAGTGGTTCCTGCAATGTAGGTGAAACTCTGAATAAAATAATAATAACAATAATAACAATAACAGTAACAACAACAACAACAATAATAAAAATAATAATATAATCAGAGTGAAGTCCAAAACTTGAGCTTCTGTCTCTACATTCCCAATAGGTGTCCTGTTCACTTGCTTTCCTTCCTCTTCCTGATTTAACAAATCTTACTGAGCAACAACACAAGTTTAACAAGAGTTGAAAAAACCACTCTGATGTCATTGGTGTCTCCTCCACAGCTGTTTGAAGGACYGTAGGACAACTCAAGTTGGATTCGAGGCTGGAAGGGACCTTAGGAGGTCTCTAGACCAGCACCCTTCTCAAAGCAGGGGCAGCTAGTGGGTCAGACCAGATTACTCAGGGTTTTTATCCTGTTCATTATGGCCTTTTTAGCCGAACCATTGAGTGTTTTGTCCATCTGGTTGCCATCCAGGCTGTATATCTTACTTGGATACAAAAGTACTGTGGGAGAGGGGTGAGAAAAGAGAGAAACAACACGGATCTCTCATGCCCTGGGTAAGTTCCCCAGTCACAAAACTTTTGGATTCGGAGTTGGAGACAGGGAAAAAGGTGAGAATTGACAGCATAATTTCTTCCTTTTGCTATACTTCCAAGTGGTAGTAGCATGAGTTGTCCAAAACAGCTCTGGAAACATCTGGACTTTGATCCCTTCAACAGGCTTCAAGGAAGGAGCATGTAGCTCCTGCACCTTGGCCGTGCTCCATATGTGTCAGGCTCTGTCCTGCTCTGTTTTGTCAGGTCTGGGGGATCCCTGGGTGTGCACAGGGACAGAGATGTTAGTGTCTGAGAAACTAGTGTCAAAATGCTGTTCAGTGACAACCTGGAGTGCCTTTGGATTTGTCAGTGTTTAAGGGGTTCATTGTAGGTTGCAAAGTTAGATTCACATAATAAGATTCTGCCTATGTCCCATTTTTGGCACCAAAACTGTGAGAAGAGGGTTTGCTCTTCATCTAACACCATTTTGGAAATGAAAGAGACTACAGGTAAAAGGAGAAAGTAATCAGAAAGCTGTCTACAGAATTAAGATTGAGATTTTCAGACCATTTTAGTGAATGTGTTTTAATGGAAGATTTGTAGCTAAATGCTTATCAAGATGTTTAACTTTGGGCATTGATATTTAAAATAAATCTTTCAGGCCTGGAGCTGTAACTGAACTCAGATATATACAATATTATCTCTTTGCTGAAGTGTTACAACACAAAAAGGAAAGGGTGCTCTTCTGGGGGAGAACTAGGCTGTAGTCCTGTTTTCTTGCAAAGAAGCAAGCTTCCTACTGAGAAGGTTACATTTAAAGAAATTCTATTATGTAGCTAACCATTTACAGCTCTTTAGTATGAATTTTCCATGCAAAAATTTCAAAATGGTTGATTAATTGGGCTCTATTTCATACAGATTATGCATACATTTATTTTTCAAAAGCTCTTGAGATATTCAACAAAGAAACTGTGTTTTGACCTTAAAGCCTGAAAAATTGTAAAAAAGAAAAGTGAAAGGCTTTCCTTTCTGCATTTTACACATAATGATATATATAAAAACATATTACATTGGTTTATGCATACACTAGAGTTTATAAAAGAGGTCATTTGCATACTACGCCTCATTAATTATTGAAATCCAACATCTTAAAAGTGCTACCTTGTAGTATTTGTATATCATAGAATCATAGGATGTTTTGGGTTGGAAGGGATGTCATGTATTTATACTAAAAAGACCGTCAGACTATAACTTATAATGGGCTACATACTCAGCTGGCAACTCTAATGCTCGACAACAGCTGACAATCCAAGCTAATACTCAACATATGTGAAGTCCTTAGTGCACCTTAGCAAAATTTCCCATAGCTAGGTGACTTCCGTGATCTGAAGGCTATCACTAGAGAAAGATGTCTTCCTTCCCTTCCCTCCTGATTTCCTAATGGATTCAAACTCTATTGAAACAAATAGATTTATTTCAGTTGGTCCCTTGATCAGGCTGTATAGTAGCTATTTTTCATGTGATCCTTGAGAAWTTATTTATGAAATAACGTGAATAATTTTTTTTGTTTGTTTAGAATTTATTTGATTTGAACTTGCACTGTTTACATTTACTCACTGCTAGCCTTAATCACAAATTTCTGCTGTTTGGTTGAGTTAGTCTAATCTCCAAAATAAGAGAATAATATATACATTGTTATACTCCTCCAATGTTGAAGCTAACTAAAGAATGATAATATTTATACTATTTATGTTAGACATAGGAGTCTCAGAAAAGCAATTAATACTCTCTTGGGCTGTATAAAGTCAGGCAAAATGGTGTAACTGGATAAAGGATTTCAGATCTGCCACAAACTCCCTATGAGACTGTGTGCAAATCACATACAGTTTTGACATCTCAGTTATCTGTTACTTGTTTTTCAACAATCCTTTACTTGTTTTAATTCAAAGGAGTGCTCACCTTTATGAAAGTTATATACTACTGTGATGACAGTTGCTGGCAAACAAGCTGTTTATGTAACACTGTCTTAACTTTCAAAAGTTTTTCCATCTCAACTAATTTTTAAATATTTCTAGGTGTTTCTATTTCACTGAGGATTTAGAAATGTCAAAAGCTGCTTTGTTTCAGAAGAACACAACCAGAACATTTTGCATTTTTCCATAAAGGAAAATCTTGGGAGAAATGTTTTGAGAGTGACTGATAACATTTAACTGCTACAAAGTCAAAACGCTTGGTTTAACATTTTTCAGTAAAATATTGTCTGTTTTTAATGTTAATAACTTCTAGCATGTAACAGCAATTTCACTTCATCCCTTCTCTTAAAACTAGCTCCCCCTTGATATTTGATTCAAAGAAACAGTTAAAAACATTTCATTCCTAAAATATCAAAATGGAATTTTTCATCACAGTGGGTAGTAGCTGCTTTCTAATTTTTCTCTTAATTTTTAAGAATGTACGAGGGAAACTGGCTGAATTTTGTGCAGCATTTCTGTTTCTATGGCATAGTATTTTCAAACGAAGAACGATCCAGCCGGTGTCGCTCTGACTGGCTGTACGTGCAGGGTGCAACTCTTGGTTCCGGGCTCGTACTCTCTGTTTGAACCATCTGGAATTCTGTTTGGGGTGGAAGCCAAGAGAAATTGGCATTCTTGGCTTTTTCAGGCTTGCCTGCTATCAGTAGAACAGAATACTACTTGAAAGGTTGAGCTTGGTTAAGGACAATCTTTGTGAAACCACAAAAAATTTTTTCTCAGTAATATAAGTGAAAAAGAAAAGACATGTCTCAAAATCTAGGAAAATTTTGATTTACTGTCAAATAAAAGCATAATCTATGATAGGCATTAACGAAGCCTAAAAGGAGAGCTCCTTTGATAGGTTAAAAGAAACACTTGGTTTTGAATGGAAGTGAAATTTCATTCAATTGAAAATGAAGCAAAGTTTAGTGTCTTGCAATACTAATTATTCTGTTTTTATATATACAGGAATTGTGAGAAAGAATGCATTGTACACTGATGACATTTGCTAGGAAACAGAGTTGAGGAGAAAGATAAGATTATTTTCAGACAGGCCTTTTCAAATTTAATAAACGTAAAGGATTATGAGCTACTTTAAGTGGTAGATTAAATAAATTACAAAGAAAATGTGGGCACTTAAAGACTGAAGGGGAATATACCGTTGTAAGTTATGCTGTCTGGTTTAGAAACATTGAATAAGGTATTAAAATTCTTTGGAAGAAAGTTTAAGAGCAGTTAAAAACACAAATTGCATTCTGAGATATATAAAATACTTTATTTTGGCAGCTATCCGGTAACACCTGCTATACTTAGAGCTGTAGAACGGTTTCCATTAAAACTCCCTGTTTTCTCATAATTTTCATAAAAATGCAACCTTTGGGGTTGAATCCTTGATCCTGTCTAAAAGATTTTTTTTTCAGTATCAACCATTTTTTACAAATGACAAACTTTTCCCCATTTCCCTAAATGCCTAGAGCAGGCTAAGACTGCAACAATTTATGGAAGGATTACGATTATTTTCACTGAGTATAGCCTTAGCAAAAAAAGGGAAAAATGGCATTAATGAATTAATCTTCCAGTCTTCCTCCTCAGAATTCTGCAATGTTTTATCATTCATCATTCTGGTATTTTATTATTACCATTGTTTTCTGTACCCCTTTTCATATAAAACCTTCTTAAAATGTGGTTACTAAAAATGGACAAGTTATTACAGAAGATGATTTTAGCATCACTAAGAATAACTAACCACCTCTTACTTTAATGATTGTGCTAAGAATATACCAAATTAWTTTTTTTTTTAAAATGACATCACAGTATAGGTCAACATGGGGCTTTTGATCTGCTATTGCCTTCAGATCCTTTTCTCAGATAGTGCTGAATAATCATTTCTTCTCAGTTTTTGTGTATGTATTTGACTTTCCAACTGTAGCATCTTGACTTTGTCCTATCTTGCACACTTTCTACATTCCTCCACTCAGTTGAGATTTTCTGAATTCTCATAATGTCCACTAAAGTGCCTCTCTCTCGCTGTTCTTTTATTCCATCTTTTAAATTGTTAATGAAAGTAATGATTAGACTCAGCTGTTTGGCCATGCAGACCTCAACGTGGCCTCTCTCGGACCATTATTTTGACAGGTTCCTTCTCTGTTCTTTGAAATCAAATCTGGCATCCTGGAAGATAGTAATTAATAACACTGGGATAGTGCTGGTTAGTTGTTTACAAATTCCAGAGTAAACTTTATTTGACCTTACTGACTGATTATACCTAAAGGAAACAGGCTTTTTCTTTTTTTTTTTTTTTTTTTTTTTTTTTTTTTTTTTACTGCTCCTTCATGTAAAGTGCACTCAGGTCACATTAGACATTAAATATATAGCATACTTTAGCCATATCTATTTAATCTGATGTTTATTAATAGATATAGAGTGGGAGTCAAAGTATCTTATTTAGACACTTTCTCAATAAAGTATCATGTGAGATATAAATGCATCTAAATTTCCTTCATAAACTTCTTTCACCATTGTCTTTCTACAATCTTTTCCCCTACCATTTTTGTTCTTTGTCACTTTCAATCCCTTTTGCTTCTTAATCATTCTGGTTTTATAAACATTTTCTGTGAACCATTCCCTAATAATTACTCTGGCTCTATGTTTTATTTCCCATGATTGTGACTACTGCATTTTGATTTTTAAATTCTGTTGATATAACCACAATGATATTTTTCTCATTCTTCTTATCCTTCTTGTATGTGAAAATAATTTCCTCTTAGCTAATTTTTAATATAGATTCTTTGAATAAGATTCAGTGTTTTAAAGTCTAATTTTCATGAGACCTTGCCTATTGCTTAACTATATTTGCTCAAGTTAATTTTCTTATTCTATTGCTTCTACCTTTTTTTTTTTTTTTTTTTGAGTTATGAACATTATTATTTACTTTCATCCAAATTGCCTTCTGTCTTTAAATTCTCATCCAGGTCCTGCCTATCAGCTAGAACTGAATTTAAAGTAGCTGTTCACAAAACCTTGAAAAAATGTTGCGTACATTCTTCCATTGCCTGTGTGAAGACTCATATGCTTCAAGTGTGATGAAGTTTGGTGTGTCCAGTTCTGACCTCTTCACCACAAGAGAGACCTGGACATACTGAAGAGAGGCCAGCAAAGGGCCACAAAGATGATTAAGGGACTGGAGCACCTTTCCTATGAGGAAAGGCTGAGTTAGTTGAGACTGTTCAGCCTGAAGAAGAGGAGGCTCAGGGCAGATCTCATCAATGTGTATAAACACCTGAAAGGAGGGTGCAAAGAGGACCAAGTCAGGCTCTTTTCAGTGATGCCCAGTGACAGAACAAGAGGCAACAGACACAGACTGAAACACATCAGGTTCCCTCTGAACATCAGGAAACACTTTTTCCCTGTGAGAGTGACTGGTCATGGGAACAGGTTGCCCAGGCAGGTTGTGGAGTCACCATCCATGGAGATACTCAAAAGCCGTCTGGACATGGTCCTGGGCAACTGGCTCTAGGTGACCCTGCTTGAGGAGGGTGGCTGGACCAAATGACCTCCAGACATCCCTTCCAACACCAATCATTTTCAGTTTAAAAAACCCTATCTTAAAAGCCAAATTTGAACACTGAAAGTATTTCTTAGCATGCATAACAATGAGGCTAAAAGAAAATACTGAATAGATTTTCATTTACTGAGGATTGTCAGCGCTGCACAGTACATGGTCTCAGATTTCGTAAGGAAAAATTAGAATGTGATAGTGAAACTAAGGACTGCACTACAATGCATGTATACTAAGAGGTTAACCAAAGGTTTCACAGATAGAAAATTCTGGCATTTCTTTTTTCTCAGTAATTGGCATTGCTACATTAAAATTTTTTTAACCCATATTTAATAAGTAGCAGAATTTATATTGAAGGAAAAGGTTAACAAGGGGACATCAAAGCCTTTTGGACAGGAGAAAAGGAAATAAAAGGGCAACAAAGATAAGGCATAGAAGAGTGAGCAAGTAAAGCCTTTGGGAGTAATTTCTTTGCACGAGGACCCATTAATGTATGTACTAAATTTCTAAGGTCAACAACAGAAGTTAGCACAAACAGTTTCATAAAGGAGCTGGGCAAGAACTTCCAGACAGATAATGCTGTCATTTTTACTAGGAATGGCAAAGGACAGATCAGGATATTTTCTGCCATTAAATAGTCCTGTTCACACCACATTCTTCTTTCTTTAGCCTGCTGCTCTATAAATGGGTCTTTTCCAACAGTAAAAAAAAATCAATACAAAGCCCATTTAAAATGCAGAATATACAAGATTAATGAATTCTTAGCTACGGTATTTTATATAGCAAGGAGAGCTGTCCTATATAGAGGCACAGCAATTTTATGTGAGGCCAGGTTGCTCTTCACATCTCTGTTAAACGGATGGGGACAAATTCCATCTCTCTCTTTTCTCTCATTACCATGAGACAGAAGGTATTTGTATGGGTTCACTGCCACTGCAAAGCTATGGGCTTCTAAAGGTAGGTGATTTTCTTCCTTCTGGGATCAGGGTTTAGTCAGATTATTTTTTATTCGGCATATTGTTATTGATTATTGTTATTACAGTGTTGTGTTGGAGCTAAGCTGTAGTTGCAATTGGAGCACTGTTGGGTATGCCCTTGTAAAACTCACAGTCAGAGATAATCTCTTTCCCCAAAAGTTTATAATCTAAATAGAACAGAAAAAGAGTAAAGTGACTAGCTCAAAGTTACACATCAGATGAGGCACAAACTGGGAACAGGATTTTCTCCACTGGAGAAATCAAGATTTTTGTCTAGAGTTCATTGCTTTTGGGCCAGAGAATAAACTCCTAGACTGTACTACTGCAGAGTTCAGTGTCAGAGATTTTGTCAGTTTTAAACATAATTTTCCTCCAAGCGCAAGTGGTATTGGTCAAAAGACTTTGCTGGACTGAGCTTTAAAATATCTCAGGCACGGAGAAAAAGGTTGGAGGATAAATTATTTAAATCAGAAAGGACTTAATTATATGCAGTGGAGGGGGACACAAGCAACGTTCAAAGCAAGTATATTCTTCCCTGGATGTGTAGGTGTAACTCCCTCGTGTATATTAAAAATGATCACTTACAAAATTATTTTAGATATATTAATGGACTTACTTCCAATCTATTTCTGCCTGTCAGATGTGTCACCTCACATCCTTAGAGTACAAGAATGGCAACACTCTCTTTGCTTTTGACAAGTGAACAAAAATGTAAATCAAGGTATTTCTGTACAGGCTTTTTGAAGGAATTTACCATTTTAACTGGAATAGGGATAGAAACTTTCTGATATTCAGAAAGGTCCCTGCTGAGCAGGAGACTATTTGTAGTCATGGATAAACACACAAAGTTTCTGATAAGGTCAAAAGCACCAAGTTATGATTTAATTGGTGGTTTTGGTTTTTGGTTTTTCTTTTTTTTTTTTTTTTGGTGATGAAAACTTTTTGTTAAGTTTTCTCAAAAGATTATAATGAAAAAATGTAATTGTGTACAATCTTATACACAGCAAAAATCCCTTCCTCTGATCATCATTCTGTCTTGTCCTTACTTGCCTGGTTAAAATATTGTAATTTATTTTCCTGAAAGTCCACTTTTCTTGCTATTAAAACTGGTAGAAAGATGTGGTTGTAATTTGGAGCTGTACCTCGCACTGCAACAGGTGTTGCATTAGCCAGTGAAAGATTTCTTTTTGCCTGACTCAAAGTAGTAACCAAAGCACCCAAGGAAAGTGCCTGGCAGCCAAACAGGATTTCCTCATTTAGTCACTATAATGCTGGTCCCTAGCATCTCACTGGGATACCGTTTTTTAAACTTCTATAGAATCATAGAATCATTTGAGTTGGAAGGGACATCTTCAACTAGAGCAGGTTGCTCAGAGCCCTGTCCAACCTGACCTTGAATGTTTCCAGGGATGGGGCATCTACCACCTTTCTGGGATGTTTTGATTAGTGTATCATCCAGTTGCTGATATTAACCTTTGCTTATGGACACTTGTGTTCACTCTTGCTATATATAAATGATGTGAGATATTCTTCCTTTGAAACAGATGCATAACTCTCCTGTCTCTAATGCATTTTATGGCAGCTGAGTAGTACAGATCTTTATACTTGGTCAGCAAAAGATTTATAATCTGTGAAAAAACTTGTGCATGGAACAGGACTGCAGAATGTGTTGAAAATGTGTATGTATGCTGCATGAATCTGCTTCAAGTCAGAATTTCATATTAATATCTATTTTTATTATATTGTTTAACATTAATTAGAGTAACTGTGCATAATCATAAAGGTAATACATAAGGCATGCCATTGCTTTACCTGATTTACATGTACATAGTAAGAGATAGCCTGTGCTCAAAAAACCTAGACTTAAGCAAAACACAAGTACTCAGGAATATGTATTCCTACTTGCAAAATCTGTGCAAAGGAATTTTTGTTTGTTCACTGTTTCAAAACATGGCTAGTGGCCTAATCTTTACTAGACTGATGCCTGGCACGAGACCATATAACTATACTATAATACAATCAGTAACTGAACTTTGATCTCCAGTACYGTGAGCATCTGCCATGACAAGATTTTCCTAGTTCAGAAGAGTGAGAGGCCTATGCATAATAAAGGGGACAACATAATCCCTTCCTCTGCTTTATTTGTCCAAAAGGCGAAATGGTAATAAATCACATCAGTGCATGGAATGCCGTGTTGATATAATTACTTACTATTTTGTGAACTTTCAAAATGAATGAATAATACTAATTTTGAAAATAGTACACCACCATGGTGGTGGCCAGAGAATGCACTTGAAGAGATTTAAGTTTACAACCAAGAAGTCCAAAGAGTTTGCAACTATAACAGTCCAGCAAAAGAAAAGTCACAACAAATGTACTTTTTAGAATCAAGAACGAAATTCCTCTTTATAAGAAAAAAGATCTGCAGCAACAGAACTATGGGTAGATCTGCAAAGTTTCAGTCTACACACAAGGCCCGATTCTCAGCAGGTATTATTAAGCACACACCCATTCATTTCATGGGTTCAATAATTTCAATTAGGCTGTCTTAATCTGATCCAGGATTTCAATTTAAGATTTTTTATACCTGGAACCTTCCTGACACAGAAAATTCAAATAATTACTCTACTGAAAATGTAAAAAAATAAATATAATTATTGCAATTTATATAAAAAAATTGTTAGCATTCCATAAGTTATGTGAATCACACATTCAGCTACATTCAGTTACCATATATATAGTATATACTTACCGAATTGGAGATTAAAGCTGTACACATCAGCTTTGCTCAGATAAGGAGTTAGAACTCAATGATTACTTTTTTAAGGAGATTTGTACAGTATTTCTGGCAAGAACTTGTTTTTCTTGGTTGTGAAGAATACATACATTTTTAAGATACTGTCCCTTTAAAACACAATATGGATCCTTTGCATTTTTGGCAATTACTTATTTTACAGATTAGAGCACATGCTTCTGTAAGAAGATACTTGTCAATCTATAGATGGACTGGTTATTCTGCTACTGGACTATATGGAAAATAACTGCCGGAGTCCAACCATTTGAGTTTAAAATTTAGATAACCTAGATCTCCGGAGACTATGTATATTCAGCAAGTGATTTCTAATAGAAACTAACTGAAAAGATTAATGACTATAGTGTGCTRTCCAAAACAGACCTGTTTGGTGGAGGAAACAAAGTAAATAAATGATTTGCTGGTTTTGTTAAATCCTGGTCAGGCTGCTCTGCTTTGTAAGTATGTCATTAATTCAGAGTACATGCAGCAACCTGAACTGCCAACTTGGCATAAATTGGTGAAAGGAATACTAGCTAATTCTCATAAAAACTACAACTTTCTTTCATAACCATTAACATTCATATGTATCCAAAATCTTTATTTATTTAACTAACTTTTCTCACACAGTCTAATTTCTTGGAAATAAATTTACAGAATTGAGACAATCATCTATTCTTTTTTCAAATACCATATTTATAGCTCAGGGAAGAAACAAGCACTGGAACATACAGGCGTTTATATATATTGGTCAGCTAAATAATGCACTACTTTTTAATTTTATTGGGCTAAGGAATTAAGTAAACAAACAAAATTAAAACTTTGAAAGGAATTTGTGTTCATGAACAAAGGTTTAGTTTCATTCCTTCTTTGTGAAAATTGTTTAGAAATGACTATGATGGCTGATCAGCACCATTCACATTTCATGACAATGTACGGATGTAAATAAACGTAATTGTAACTTTACGTGTTTCCTAATTATCCCTTGTCATGATTAACAAAGCAATACCTGTTATCATAAAGTGTCTGTAGTTAAGCATTACCTTTCTGATGAGCAGCCAGGAGTCAAGACAAATGAGATTAATCTGCATGCAGAAGGTCCCAAATACCCTCAGATAGAATGTTCTGGCACTTTCTCAAATGCAGAAACAAGAATCGGAAAATAAAGGTCAATGGAGAAACCTTAAGAAAAGGCTGTTCCTTAACTTTCTAGATGGTGATCTGGAGAGCTGTAGGTCATTTAACACTACAATAATKTTTTTTCTTTTTATTTTTTTTCTTACTAAACATAGTCTTCAAATTTGGATTTGGCCAATCTTAGAACATAACAATCATCTGATCCATGGACTTTTGTTTGATGGAAATGCGGTGCCAGAAAATTCACATGCAGCCATAACTCCAAAAGGAATGGCCCTGGATTGACTCTAGTTTAAATTTACTGCCTCCAAGTAGCTATATACTGCCTCCAAGCTGCAGCAGCTTTTTTACTGGTGCCTATAGGTGATGTACAGGAGAATCAAACAGCATGCAGGACACAAGTGTCCAAAGATCCACTGACCCTTTCCCATTAAATTCTTTTTTCCTTCTCTAAAAGGGTACGGTGTGGTCTGTAAGTCACTTTTCAAAGATAAGCTTGTGTGAATCTGACAGTATAATTTTGCCCTTAATAAACAGAATTTATAGTGTAAGCTGTTTCAGAAGCCATGATAAACGAGATAATTGGACATTATTCCATATTGTAACACAGACGGCCAAAATTATACCATTTAAGACACTTAAGAGGATCTGTTTGACTTCCTAAAAATATACTTTTACAATAATGAAATTCAAAGTATATACTTTTCTTCAACGACAAAGGTATTTTGAGAAATCCATCAATTATCATTCTAAATGTGTCTTTGTAAGCCAGTTTATATTGACAAGAACACTGAAATATAACTCAAAGCTTAACTTSACTTGTAACAGTATTGAGAATTCTCATACAAACCATAGCATTATTCTTTGCTTACCAACACTTTTATGTCATATGTATAAAAATCAATGTTCAATCATGTAATAGTCAAGTTATTGTATATTTATTATTTTGTCAATATGCATGGGAAAGGCATAAATGGAACATAAAATATTAATACAAACATTTGCAGAGGCCTGTGAAATCTGACATGTATATGTAGTGCAATAAAGTGTACATTTATAAATAAAAGCACAGAAACCTCTGTATTATAAGTCAAGATTAAGAAATACTCCTAGTTTTGCTATACTTCTACTTTCCTGGTATTTTAAAAGCCTGATGATCTAAGAGCACACACATTTACTTATCTTTCAAAGACATAATCACACTGTCATCCATTTCAGTACCACAAAAGATGGATAGCATAACATGGACTTAAAATGGGTTCATTAATTATCAAAAAGATAAGTGTTTCATCAGGTATATACAGCAGATAATATTTATCTTTTCTCATAGAGAAAAAAGATTAAAGTAATTCTTACACACATACTGGAAAAGAAAAAGGCTATACCACTGAAAGTTTCATAAAGTGACACTAGATAATACACTCTGCCACTAAAGACAACCTTACACAAACACAACTGCAGATGCCTTCCATCACATTCAACTTTGGCAGCTAAATACCAGAATGAAACCACATATTCCAACTTTAACTATTTCATAAACTTCCTTTTGTATCTTAGCAGTTACACACATACACAGAGACTGCTTTTCAAAAGTTACTGTTTCTGCTGCAGTATTTGATGACTACTTGATAGCTATAGAGTAAATCATTTCATTAACTGTATAACACAGTGTTACATAAAAACAAATACCACGACTGTGACAATCTCTGAAAGGAAATATCATAGTCCATCTAGGTATTACTAGTGAAAATGCTATATCAATTAAAGAAATATTACTATAACCCTGTCAGAAAAGAAACTCTGACAAAATAAAACAAAACTTAGGTTATTCTGACTTATATTTATCAAGGATCTGGTCAAAAACAAGGTTAATAAGAAACGCAAAAACCCCAAAAACCTCTGGAGAAAAAACTGATTAAAAATGTACTGTCATGAACTGGAGAATGCATATTACATTTTTAATGCTCTTTTTTTAAAACTGGTATTTCATATACCTTTCCTCTGAACAATGTTCCCCAAGTTGAGACTCTACAGCTGCAATTAYCATTAAATAAGAAAAATCAATAAGAGAAATCATTTCTCAGCTATAATTCCCTAATGACTATGCGTTATGTTTGTAAAGACATTCTTTCACAGGCCATATTACCCTTTATTTTTACTGGAAATAGGTTTGGGAGAAATAGCTGGTGGTCTAGATATAAAAAATGTCAACATCCTTTGTAGTATAGAATTTATATGTAAGAAGCATCCATTTTACTAAATATTTTTAGTCTGCTATAGATACAGATTTTAAAAGTTGTACCTGTCACAACCTTCTTTTTAATTAGAAATTTGCAGTAAAAATAGAAACATTATTCTTAAAAACATCCCAATCGAAAACTTCAAAACAACCCCTCTCCCCTTCCAACTAAACAACAAATCTGGAGTGAGGAAGAAAAAGCAGTGCTTAGAAATAATACCATATATGGCTTTCAGATTTGGGTTCAAGAAACAATGAAATCAGTGGAGACTCCCATTAACTTTGCTCAACACTGGATCATATTCTTAATATCAATCAGTAAATCAGTTTACTTACAATATTGCATATAATTTACTACACATTGCAAAACTAAATTGTTACCTAATTTTCCTTAAGGTAAAATTGAAACTGAAAAAGACAGTTGATTTATGTATTACTTACAAATACATGCCCTTTTTGAATATTTGTTATGATCTGTCCCCACATATATGATTTACTGTTCTTAACAGTTGCAGAAATAAATTTAGTCAGAAAAACACATTGAAAAATTTATTTGTCATAAACACAAATAAAACGCCCATGTTTTGTAGTTTGGCAAAGATTCAGTGATTCTGAGTGAATCACTGAAACGTGCCCTCCTATGCATTTAGCAAGACAATGCTTCAGGAGATCAGAATACAGAAAAATACATTGTTAGCAAGCTCTCTAAGGGCAATTCATTAACTCAGGTGAAAATACAAGCCATTAGAATACTGAAAGGAAAACTATTAAGAAGTTGTATCAACTTTGTACGTTGCTCTATTTAGCAGCACTTTTTCCGTASAATTACAGCTTGCTTTTCATAATCATTATTGATTCATCCAAATGTCTTAAGGACATTGATAAGGAGAACTATTGACTCTTAATGGCAAAAATGCTAGGAACACTATTGAAGTTAGCACAGGTCAGTGAATTTTAGTATCAGGAACTTCTTGAAAATGTTGTCCTGACAGTTTGCTTTTCCACAGCTTCAAAAGAATGTTTTAATGGCACATAAACCCTTAAGATGTTCTAAAAATGTTAAGGAAAGGAAACACAGTTTAGTTCAGGCCTGTTCTTCCCAAAGCTGAAGAAGTGAGTTTATTTCAAGTTAAAATGACAAGGCCATTCCTACCGAACCTTTAAAGAGATACAAAACAATAAATAAGATACATCTAAAGAGCACAAGGTTATTTAAGTCTCAATGCAAATATTATTCCCATTAAAGGATTAAGTAATTAAACATTCGRAGATCTATAAATGCATCACTGTTTAATTCCCGAGCAACTAAAAGAAATATTCAGTATTTAAATTAAAGACTCTGTACATTCCTTCAAATATGTGAAGTGCACAGAATAAGGAGTTCAAAATGTAAAAATCTGATATCGACTAAACCCCAGCCACTGAAATATTACTGACATTTCAACTTGTGAAGAATATACTGCTCTGGTCATGATGTGGAGAATATTTTAACTGATTCTTTTCATGATAATTTGATACTTACTAGGGAATTTATTTTAAGTATGGATAACTGTAATTTTTTTTTTGTTTGTTTGTTTAAATAGGGTTAGATTCAAATCAGAATCAAAAACTGAAACAATGTTTTCAGGCTGAAACATTATTGTGTTTAAAATGACACATCTTTTTTATAYCACATACATACACACTATAATCAAACAATATAACAATATAATATAACTGTGAATACTTCTTAATGAATCTGATGGTGCTATTTTGGGAAAATGCCAATGACATTCTTACACACCGAATGTATCTCTGCAATCCAAACAGAAAAAACACATAAACATCAGAAGTGGATTCAGCAAGCATATACTATGAAGAAGTTAGCTCAGGGATTGCAAAGTGAATGACAGCCTATTTTCCACAGCTAACTCAAGATTAGAATTGGCACCTACCCTTATGCTAATGAACACCTAATTAGAGACACCTCCTATTCAATAAACTGCTCTCTTACCATAGTTAGATTACCTGACAAGCCCTTTCACTCCAGTTCTGGCCCACCAAGAATCTTCATTCTTTTTCTCATCTTCTTTTCTGCAAGAGCACTGATCCCGCTTAATCCCTGGAATAATGTAGCTTCTCTTGTGGAAGAGCTGGTTTCCCTCTTCCCCTTTTTACATCAAGCTAATGGAGCCAGTAGGTATTCTATTGATCTTTCTCTATGTGGTTTCCTCAAGGATTTGACAGACTTCCTTACAGGTTAAACATCCAGGCTTTCTGAAGTGGCTATAAAGCTTTGTTTTTGATTTTTCAAACTTTTTTCTCAAACCCTTGCTCATCCATAATCTTTAAAAGCTCACTTGATGCCATGCAGAGTACAGGCTTATTTCTTTGCTGAACTAATCTAGACACTGTCTAGTGTTGAGTACAGTTGTCTGATTCAAATCTTCTGTTACAAAGCAGATGACATCTAGCTAGATGTCATGAGAAGAGACTAACAATGACAATTCACTTATCCCTTAGAAAGAATCAATTCTCCCACAATGCATCTGTCAGAGAACTCTCACTCAGTAAAAGCAATTTTTCTAGCTGTCTGACACTGTAATTGCTCTTAAATTTTCAATGAACGTTTTACAAGAACTCCCCTGAACCATGATGAAAAACTTAACTTTTTCTAAAAATGAGAGGCTGACAGGATGAAAGAGGTCTTTCTCTTTAAAGCTTTGCTTGCTTGAGTAGGAATTCTTTCATATCATCAACAAGCTGTTGAATAGAGGATAGATTACTTTCCATTTATTTCATCAATCAGATTAAAGGCTCTCCTTCACAATGCCCTTTAAACAAGAGCTGTTTATGATGTCCTCCCAGGTTCTACTTTAATGTAGTATTAAATCACCCTGAGCAGAGAGGCAGGCAAAGCATATAAATATGATGAATATCTGACAACATTTAAGAATTGCATACATTCAGGTAATTTCCCTATTTCTTGTCACTCTGCAAAAAATGTGAAATCCCTCCATCTTCCCAAGCAGTTTTTAATGATAATGTTTCATTTTGATTTGCCCATCCTCAAAAAGAAAAAAAGCAAAAAGCTGATATATAAAAAATATATAAATAGGTACATAACAGTTCTATATCTAAGCTCTTCTGACAGAGAGGTATGCATGACACCAGCACACAGAACTGCATGTCCATACACTTCTTTAATTAAGATTTAGTCTGAAAGATGGATTCACTTGGAGGTTCAGCTCTGTTCTATTTTTAGCATACATAAATATTACAAAGGAAAAAAATTAAATGAACTGCTTCTTTCATTTTGTACAGAGTGGAACAGTTTTATTAGTATGAGAAATATGTACAAGCTGCAGCTGATTGTTCAAGAAAAATCAATATGACTTTTGGTGTTATTATTGACTACCATATTAAAGGCACCATTGCTTATTATCTGGATAAGTCCTCAATTCAATAATACTAAGCACTCTAAACCATATAATTTTCCCCTGTTCACTGCAGAATTACGATACACAATAATGAATTCTGAAATATTTACATATCATGATACTTTTTAATAAAGTATTTAGACATTCCAAATGCCAGTTATTTGTGTTAGAAATGGGGAATTCTAATACAATCAATAAATATAAACTGTTAAATAAACTCCACACAATCAACGCATAAATAGCAAGACCATACTGAGACTAAATTTACATGTTTGTGACAATTCTAGATTATTTTGGGTTGCCTTTTTTTTTTTTTTTTTTTTTTTAATACCAACCCCATGACAATTCTAAAAGCAGATACATGAACTATTACTAATATACATACATTAATACATATACAATCATAGAAAGGTTTGGATTGGAAAGGACTTTTTAAGATCATCTAGTCCAACCCCCTTATCATGGACAGGAACATAGTCTTATTTCTAAAATAATGTACAAAGCCAAAACTTAAATGAATATGATTGATTTATTATATCGAGAAGAATTTTTGTACTTTTTCCTTCCAAAATATTTCCTTGTGAAATGTCCAGTATGAAGGATGAGAGTAACTATTAGTGTATTTGCTAATGTGATAAATATATGCTTATATTTAAGGAGGCCTTCTGACTGTGTGCTTTTTATACATTATGGGGTTAGATACGTTAGCAGGAAATGCCCGTACAAAGCAGAGTTTGTTTCTGCATTGTTTTTGGCTGCGATAGAGTTAATTTTCTTCACAGTAGCTAGTATGGGGTTATGTTTTGGATTTGTGCTGAAAACAGTGCTGATAATACAGAGATGTTTTCTTTACTGCTGAGCAGTGCTCACACAGAGTCAAGGCCTTTTCTGCTCCTCACACCACCCCACCAGCGAGTAGGCTGGGGGTGCACAAGGAGTTGGGAGGGGACACAGCTGGGACAGCTGACCCCAACTGACCAAAGGGATATTCCACACCATATGACGTCATGATCAGCATATAAAGCTGGGGGAAGAAGARGGARRGGGGGACRYTYRGAGTGATGGYGYTTGTCTTCCCAAATAACCATTATGCGTGATGGAGCCCTGYTTTCCTGGGGATGGCTCAACACCTGCCTGCCGATGGGAGGTAGGGAATGCATTCCTTGTTTTGCTTTGCTTATGTGCGTGGCTTTTGCTTTATCTATTAAACTGTCTTTGTCTCAACCCACGAGTTTTCTCACTTTTACCCTTCTGATTCTCTCCTCCATCCTACTGGGGGGGAGTGAGTGAGCGGCTGTGTGGGGCTTAGTTCTCAGCTGGGGTTAAACCACGACAGTTTCCCTTGGTGGAAACTATAAATTTCTTAACAAAAAACGATTAAGGTTCCCTTTATCATTTCCTTTATGGGACGCTACAATTAAAATAAGAGTGTATGAACTTATTCCCATCTCCAAAACCACACTTTTGTAACATTTTTAACAAAACCTGCCTTTAATATTTGGACTATATTCACAAACACAAGATTGCTCTGTCTCATAGGCATTGAAGCTTTCCTTTCACCTTTAGCTCACGTGCCCAARTACATCACACACACAAACTCCTCCTGAACTTGTCAGCATAAACATTTCCATATTCTTCCYTTCTCTCTTGATTACATCCTCCCCATGACTGCCTGTTACATGAGTATTTTCTCTGCTTTTTCTCTTTTCACAGTAGAATTGCAAGAGCTGGCAGGTCTTTTGTGGTCCCATTGAAGTCAATGGGAAATCTATTTGTGTATGTAAGGACTCTTAAATTGCTGGAGGAAGTTTGTAAGTTGATTCACCATCACTTTGCAGAGCTAATTCCACACACCTAGTGTAAAAATTCATCTGTTTATACTGACACTAAATTGAACAGTACGACTTCTATTTTTTGGTAAAAAAAAGTAAAAAAAAAAAATATCTATGGTCTGACTTTTTGGACAGTTTTGTATTCTGAATCATCCTTAATAGCCATAATATGCTGATCTCATATCACAGCAGTATCTGCTGAGTGCAAATGTTGAGAAAAAAATATTAAAAGTTTTAGCAGTTTTAAACTGTTGAACATATTGTGCATAAAAAATTGCTAATTTTGACAAAACTTTATCCAGATGTATTTCTTGGAATAAAGAAAGTATTTCTTGGCCTGAAGAAAGTATTTGTCGTCACAACAAAGTAACAAGGAAGAACGAGGGATGCCAGGTGGAATTTCAATTTGTCTAGTGGTTATTTGTCCAGMTTCAGAAAGGACAAATGATCAAGTAGAAACTTGAATCATAGTTTTGTAGAAGCCCTTGGTACAAGACAACTCAACACTGTAGGTGGATCTCTTTCTTCTAATTTTAAATAAAAAAAGAGGAATTATTAGTTCTTCCTGCATCTGTATGAGTTTTGCAGGATGAGGAGAATATTTTCTTCCTAGGCCTGTTGACTAAAATCCCTAAAGAACTATCCAGACATGCCTCCATTTTAAACAAAGATTGGCTGCTGCTTCTCTGATAACATAATTTAGACAACTATTAGGAAAAATAGAACTTAAATATTTTACAAGAAAATATACAAGATGCGTTCCGATAAACGTGTTTGCATTAATTTCTTAACAAGTTTATTCCAGTACCTTTAGATGTGCTTAAAAGTGCAATACATTTTCTTGTGTTAAAGTTTAGATGAGAGTTGTTTGCCTTATTTCCTAAAGAGAGAGTTATAATCTCCGTTTTGTTGCCTACACTAATTCATTTGGAGAAAATAGGCAATACGGACAATCCTTTTCTGGGTGKCAATGATATTTCCAACATGTACCACAAAAGAGGAAAATCCTGGGCATAAATCACCTTTTCTGTCCAGAAGCCTGCTCTCCTTCATAAAAGAAAAGTGAACCCAATAATTCTATATCACTGCCAGTCAACTTTCTAAAGACTTCTATACAAGAAGTGCTATAGTTCTGGAAACATTTTCACTCTCTGCTTATTTTAGAAAAAGCAAGTGCATTTATTTTCACTGTGGCACTCCCAGCTAATAAACCTGCTTCTGCTCTCCCTGAGATCAGCAGGATTTCAATGGGAGCAAAGTTCAAGGAAGGGTCTTTGGAGGTACCCATCTTTAAGAACACAAGAGCACTAACGCCCTCTATTATCTTCGGTGGGAAAATTCACAGACTTCAGGTTCGACGCATATTGAACTAGGGCCTGAAAATTATATATTTTATATATATAAGACATACAAAGTAATCTCACAGTATGAACATGCAAGTAGGAGGAGATGATGACTGTTATTACTGATATTCTTTCAAAATATTTCAGATCCAGACATTTTACAGATAAGAAAATTGTGATCAAATGAAACAATTTGTAACTTAGAAAATGTTGTTATGCTGGATTCAGCGTCATTTTCTGTCTAATAGAAATACTTGCAATAAACTTGAACCACAAAAAAAAGTCAATTTAAAAATGCAGCAGGAAATAACTGCTTGCTTAAAGAGTATGAAAGAGTGACAAGGAGTATGTGATCAAAGTGCTGAAATTATTTATCCGCTGATTTTGAGAGGGATGCTGTTGGCGTGGGACTTTCCATCCTCAAAATCTCAAAGAACAGAAAATAACACAAAGGGTGAACTATGAAGATGCTTCATAGGGACTTAAGCCATGTGGAAATGGTGAGCTGTTAATCCAAGCAAGATTTCCTTAAACTGGAGAAGTTCAATAAACATCTGACCCTTCGAATATTTGTCCGAACTCCGAACTTCTGGGGATTCCATCATCATTTGAGTTTTATAACTTTATTATTACACTTTTCTGAAACAGAAACATTAGCCAGGCTCATCTTGCTGAGAAGGAAAACTATAGCAAACAATTAGGACACCTCAGTTGTTAAAATACGAGGCTACACTTCACTCGAGTTAATTGATTTTACATCTGGCACATTAACTGACTTTATGTAAGTTGAATAGTGCCTTTGTCTTCACCTTAGTACTATGGCATACACAGAAAATTATTTCTTTAGATCATCCATTAAATCAATCAAAATGAAATGCAAACAGACAGTTATTTGAGCTATTGGAATTCTGTATTAGCAAACCGCCTTAGACACACTAACAACAAAAGCGTACTTAAGAGGCAGAGGCTAGGGAAAAAGTCAGGAAGAGGAAATGTTTGTGAATAAAGAAAAAATGCATGCTATTTTTCAATCATATCTGTATAGGCACTGTAAGATTTGAAGAAACAGAACTGCTTATGGCATGTTCTAATTCAATTTCAGGATTATAATTGTTTTCCCAGCAATTCTACAGTGATGCACTGAGTTGCAGAAAAAATTTCCATTCACATCATATACTTTGCATCTCATTAGCTGAACTCATAAACAAATTTTCTCTGCTGTTACTATCATTGTATTCAGTTCTGTTGCCAGAGAATAAAAATAATATCACTAGGCAGAAAATATCAGATGAGAACAAAAAACTTTAAAGCATTGTGCATGTAGAAACTGTTTCTAGCTCTTTAGTGACATGTGCTGTCTTGGAAGAATTCTTTTCTTTTATCCATATCCTTAAAATGGATGAAATTTAAAACACTGTGATTGTACAATTTATATTTCAAATTTTCTTATGATTTTCAATTTGGATAAATCCAAATTTTTTAAAACTTTGAGTTGGATTCTTTGAAATTATTTGGGTTGTGATAATGAACTCCCTTACTTTAGAATTCCAATATATATTTTCAAAACATTACTTCTGACGTATTTTTCTGTGCTTCCTATTACTGCACATTTTTCCTAGCATGTCAGTTGTAATTGTGAACCTTCAAAGGGTGCCTAAGTAGGTCCTGAAACAGGTGTCTAAGGCAGGTGGAATGAATTCACTGACCTTTGAGGGAGCCTGTTGACTTGGTAAGACTGGATACCTTTAGAAAGCTTATATTACGAGGTAAGAAATCTATTCAAAGTGTGCACTAACTGTTACATTAAAACATTTCAAATATTATTTTGGTATATTATGAAATGTCACTAGAACTCATGCAAAGCACGTCAATGAAGTAATGCCAGAAATATAAAAAGGAAAAGGAGTTACACTAAAGATGGATATTCAGGATTTTGACAGTAAGGCTTAGGAACCAAAATTGTGCAGGTAAATTACTCTGCCAAATCCTCCCAGCCTTTTAAAGGTCTCAAGAATCCAATTTTTTTTTTTCAGATCAGTTGGCTACTTTCTAATTGCCCATCTCTCCAGGTTAGACAGACACCAAATTCAGAAACAAAAAAGTGGTCGTGGGAAACTTGGCACTTGGAGAGGTTCTGGGAGAAGGTATTTGTGAGTGGTTTAACCAACTGCTTGTGTTGGTCTTCACTCCCTTATTGTTGCTCCTTTCCTACCTCTTATGAATACAGGACTGGAACAAGCAAGAATTGAAAGTATTTGCACACCTGTAAGTTTACATTGGGACTTTTTTTTTACTCTTTTCTTCTGGAAATGGAATAGGAAATTAATTGATAAAGCTTGATTGCTGCCTGTCATCTAGAAAGGTTTAACCTCTAGAAGATATGAAGTTAAATCTCCTATTTTAAGTGATTCCATACCAAGACAGAGTTTGGGTTCATCCATTTCAAGGCACAATGGTATAAACTTATGACAGGTTTCCAACGCAAACAGCTGCACAATTCTGAATGGCATGAAAATTGTCTCATCAGAGTGGAATGAAATAATAAATGTATTTTATATGATATTTCCCCCCAAAATATATTTTCTAATTTAAATATCAATGAAATTTAATATATTGTAAACACCAATTTAAACTAAGCAGCGCCTCCTACCTCCCCATACTCCTTTCTCTCCCCCTCCCAACAAAAAAAAAAAAAAAAAGGAAAAAGAGAAGATTGCAACAAAGCTACAAAATCCTGTTATTGTAACACTTTTTGTCAAGGTCACTTTTAAAAACTATCTGTGGTAGTTTTCTGGGGTATGTTGCTTTTCAGTATGTAAACTCACAGATGGATCAGACTGTGGCAATCACATGCACATTTTAAAAATATTTAGTAGGAGTTATCTGAAGGAACACAAGTGTTCCTTTTAAACTTAGGATAGAGAAAAACAATAAGCAGATGAGCTTTCAGGGACACATGTCCTCATGTTCTTGAAAACTTGGTCTTGACTCTCAACTACATGAGCTGTTGTAGTTATAGGAAAAGGCCATGTCTTTATTTGCGTAGACTTTTTTAATGGTAAGATCGTCACAACTATAACCACTTGAATATTAAATCCATTTCTTGTAGGCATTGTTACTGAAGTAGTTGCTACGCAGCTACTGGACTGAGGAAAGGACTGTAAAGGTCATGCAGACAAAGTATTTAGTCGTTAAAAAGTGATGTGGAATTAAAAGTAGGCAAGCAGGCGAGTGAAGTTTTGAGGCTGGAATAACTGATAAATTGAAAGGTAAGATCAATTTCAAGCAAGTGGAAGGCACATTACTATTCAAGTTATTATTTAAATGTGGGAATAAAATATTCTTAAACTTTATATGTTTTAGAAGAGAGAAGAGAGATTCTAGTTAAAATAATCCAACTAATAGACCAAGAATATACTACACTTATGTTCAAGGGTTGAAGTATACTCAAAAATTTTCCCTGAGAAGGCCAAAGTGATGTGTTTGTTTTTTTAAGACATGAATGAGGGCCCAGGTAGAAGACTTGCAGGGCCAGCAAAACAAAATATACCTTAAAAATGTGAAAAAATAAATAGTAAGATTTAAAGGACTGGATGAGTGGGGTGAAGAAGGGAGAGAAGCTGAAGGTGTGTTTTCAGCTAGGGTCTTGAATATTCGGGAGAATAAGAGAAGAAAGATTTCTGGTAAAGATGGGGAATTTGGGAGCATCAGGGAAGACAGTTAATGGGAAATGGATGGATAGAGAAAATCTTCCAAACTGATATGTTTTGGTTATAGGTTCAGGATTAAATCAGATCCCCAGGATTGAATTGTCACTAGTTCAGAATCATAGAGTAAGACTGTATTGTTCACTTGGCTGTGTTTTGTGCCTCATGCTGCACAACACAGGTATTTAATATAGCACATTTCCTACTATTGAAGGGATATGAGATATTATCAGGTGCCTTGAATGTTCTGATCTTTTCTTGTCATACATTATGAATGATGGCTTTTGTCTTTTACAATAACACTTACATTCATTATTGTTTGCAAGGAAATGCTTTGCAACATGTGGTGTTGGTAGGAGAGACAGATGTCTATTCTGTGGACTCTGCTGACCAAAACTGGTATCAACAAGTTGCCCACTATTACAGGAGATGGATGTGTTCTTGTATGAAATAAAACCATACTCAATATAAGCCAGCAGTGGGAGACCTTGTAATGGGGAAAATGAGCAATATAAAAGAAAGGAAAAGCCAGAAACAGTGGTATCATTTACTGATGCATCAATCATCCTCACATATCATGAGAGTGGAAAAGAGGATGGCAGACTCTGAAGAAACATCTGTGGGATAAAGAGTTCCTAACAAGAAGATGTGGAAGATTTTTATGAGATGTATGAAGAGAACTTGGAAACAAATACTGAAGGATTTAAACTGAGACTCTTATAAAAGGACTATGAAAAACATCCATGGAGAAATTAAGAAGGGAGAAGATRCTCTGAGACCACCTCCTAATTAGGATATTTAATTTAAATGTGGATTACTAGAAGATTAAAAGTTAGAAACTTCATTAGACTAGGAGTCAGCAGAAAGGACCATAAATCAAAAGCTAGAAACTGGGAAGAGAAGAGCTGGAATAAATAATGGTTTGTTTGTCATTCATCTTGAGTCTGAATGTTCTCACCCGTCAAAGGAAATGCACCACAAGAAACATTTGAAGAAGTATAAGAACTGGAACAGAGGGGTTGAACTGGGATAAAGTGAATCAGCAGGAAGCAGATAATGGGGTGAAGAGGGTATTTTCCATAGGTATTCAAATGCTATATCTTTGGTGTCAAAACTAATAAAGTGAATACAGAGTTAGTAAAGAAATCTCAGTATTACAGAAAAGTGGAGGTTTTATCAGTGTCACGGTGTCAGTTCATGTTACTTTTCAAGCCCTGGAAATTTGGGATTTTTTTTTTTTTCTTTTTGCAAACAAATGTGCTTTGTCTTGTAGTCCTCCAAGATAAAATGGTTTTTACACATATCAAAAGAAATTATGGYTTTTTCAGAACCGCAATTCAACATCATGTAATGTTGGTAAGTTATTTCACACTAACTGCCTCTTAAAACAATCTACTTGTTTCAAAGTAATACATTTCAAGTAGCTGTGAAGATACTGAGACTCCGATGCCTCTCTTTTTCAACTGTTGTTAGTAACAAAACAATTTCAGTGGTCTGTATCTAACTATTCCCATATGGAAGAGAAAATGAAATTATGATATGATAGAGTATTTCATAGTATTGTCTCACTAATGAAACGTCTAGCCAGTACTTTTCAGAAGCAAGTTCTATATTTTATAAGGAAGTAATGGCATTTTCAAGAAGTATATAGCTGCTGTTGTCTAGTGGCCACAGATAGTAAGCATGTCTTTGAGTATATCATTAAACATTGCTCATTCCAGACTTTTGAAGTGGTATAGGATCTCAGACAAAAGGAAATACTAGGTATTTGGATAAGGAAGATGTGGAAATAGGTGTCCAGCTTTTTATTTTACTGATCATTGAGTGAAAATCTTGGTATTTTTGGAGTTTGAAGGTACTTTGGATCTTTAATCTGTTGCATGAGTGTCCCATATCATCACTTAAATCTCTTTCTAGTTAAAAGTATAGATATGAATGTACTGAGAAAAAAACGGGACTGGGCTGTGGGATAGAAAAAAGAAGCCCCCGAAGTTCAGAAATATGTAAAAAAAAGGTGTTTTATTTAGAATTCAGAAGAGAGACATGTCAGTGTTGTTATGTGAATTATTCTAGTACTATATTGCTATATGAATCCCAAACTGTGTTTGTAATTTAACTATACAGCAACCAATTAAATTCTACCTTTGAGGTCTTTGCTTTTTTCAAATGTACTTCATCCTTAGGACACCAAATGTACCTTTAAGGATTTGGGGACACAATTTTGTAAAGTCAGCAGAAGGCACTCAAATGATACAGCRAGGACAAGCAGAGGTGAATGTGAGTGGAATAATCATTTACAGTGCTGAAACAAAGATCAGAAAAGGGTCAGAAAAAACAGCACTATACCACAGGAGGAAAAAATGAACAATTCAAAAAATGTGATATCCTGAAAAACTACTTATGCCCATCCTCACAAGACACCCAAAATTATTTTTATTTGCAAGTGTACACCATATACTTTTTTTTTTTTTTTTTTTTTTTTCCCTTTGCTGCAGTCTGTATTACAACACATTTTTGTAGATCACTTGACTGGGCACCTGAGCAAATTTTTGCTATGTCTTTCATGATTACCTGCACTATATATTATGTAGGTATCATTTTACATCACAGCAAAGCTAACCTAATAACTAACTACTCGCAAAAGATATGGTCTTAGGTTGCTTCCCCATCTACAGGTTCTCTCCCCTCATGTGGGCCTTAGCTATCAGGCAACTAAAGGACAAATGGATTTTGATGGTTGACCCAATAGAAAAGTATTCTTAAAAAAAAAAAAGGTTTTGTGTTGGATCAGTCAGCTGAATCAGCTCAACTAATATCCACACAGATATCAGACCTGAGAAAAGGGACAAAGTGGTTTAGAAGAGAGACTACCTAAAAAAGGTAGAAAAAGTCATACAGAACAAACTCTATAAGCAGCTAGTTTGGTTCTGTAATTTAGACTAAATCTCAGAGAAATCTTCTGGTGTAACTGTGGCATTTTTCTCATTTTAGTGGTACATTTTGGACTAGATATAAGGAAGAAATTTTTCACAATGAGGGTGGTGAAACACTGGAACAGGTTGCCCAGAAAGGTGGTAGGTGCCCCATCCCTGGAAACATTCAAGGTCAGCTTGGATCAGGGCTCTGAGCAACCTGCTCTAGTTGAAAATGCCCCTGTCCACAGCAGGRGGTTTGGACTAGATGACCTTTAAAGGTCCCTTCCACCCCAGAYGATTCTATGATTCTGTGATTTAGGTATTTCTAGGTAGAATCAGGGCTATGAGAATTTATGCTAAAACAACTTCACCATATACCTGCAGATAGATTCATATATTTCAGTTTAGTATAGTTCAATTACCAGTCTCATTTATTACCCACCAAGATGTGAAACCACAAGGTAGGTTAAAGTATCATCAAGGGTATCTTCATCACTTCAGTATCATTGCCTTAAAAAGCACTGACCAGGAGAAGTAGATGACCTCATTTCAGAATTATTACAGTACAGAGAACTTAGTTTCAACATTATAATTCATTTTCCTACARAATATTTCAAATTTATGATCAGTTTCCTGACATATAATAGCTAATCATTAAGGATAGCCACTTTAACATAATATGAATAAGCATTTCTCCATAGGTAATACAACAATTCCTACATTAGCATTATTGACTAAGGTGCATTTAACTTCTTCACTAATACTTAATGGAAGGTTAATGTATAAGTCAGAAGATTAAATGGCTTTTACTTAAAACAAGTATATTGATTAAAATAACTTAGTGTGATTTTTAAAGATGATGATATAAAAGTAGTCACACTTTTAAATATTTTATTAAATATTATGAGCAAAATGTGGGCTTAACAGACCAAAATTACTGGAAGTTATTGTAGTAATTGTACTTTGAGCTAATTATTGCTCATAGTTAACAAATGAATATTTTATGCTGAAAGGTAACAGATCATTCCTTCTAAATTCAGCACTCAAAATTAGGTCCGTTCCATCAGTCTAGGAATCGCTCTGCTACTGTGAGCAAAGTCCTTCATATGCCACCTTCTTTCTCTTATGCATGGCTCTAGTGAAGACAGGATAACTTTCCAAATACAGATCACCTGTTCATTGCCAATAAAGTGTACTTCTCTTTCCTTTTCATGTGTTGTTATTCAAATGTATGTGTTAAATTTTATACACGTGGTATCTCAAATTCTAACCTATAGCCACAAAGCTGGGGCTAGGCAAATTGTCTTGTAAAYGTTTCTGATTTAAATTCAGGATTCTGCATGTGTACACACTTAGGAGCTGATCTCACAGCTGCATGAAATAAGAGGCTTGGGGCCATTTGCCTGTTCTTTAGCTTTAGTTTCAGATCAGTAAAACTCTTGTGCTCAGAATTTTTCATATAATGCTACCCAGGTCTTCTCCTGTGGTCTCTTGCTCCATACTCTCCTGAGTCTTTTCACTACTGTGGAATTGTTTTCATCAAAGGAAAAGGAGTAGTTTGGAGTAAAAATACGACAACAGTTCTGAAGGACACAGGTAGGTAAACAGTTTGGGTATTAATGGCAGTGTATTAAGTTCCCTGATGTCATTGGTGATTATTGTGTGCTGCTGAGGTACAAATCCTAGACAGAAAAAAGATGAGCCTGGTAAAGAATGGTTTGACTATGCTGGTTTTAGTGAACCTCAACAGCTCTAATCTTAGGCGGATGCCGAGGACGGACCAGTCGTGTTTAACTGCTACTGCAATTCTGTTGTCTGCAGAGAGGCGCTGCACCTGCAGGCCACCTCTGTTTGCATCTTTCAGAAACACAGCTGATCTATCACGGCTTCTGCTTGAACTAGATTTTCAAACTGATGTAGATAACAGTGATAAGGGCACACGATATAACAAAAAACGCTAATCATAATTGKGTTCTTCAAACATCCCTTTGTTCACCAAGAAAAGAACAAAGATTGGCTGTAATGTTTCATGGCTCTAGTAGAAGATATTTTTTATTTCTCTTCCTTTTAAAATGTCACACGTGCTTCTTTAGATGCAGTACATATTTACTAAAACTCAAGAATATGGAATAATTTCTGTAGCAGAAAATAGCTAAGATGAGATATCTTCGTGCTAGAGAAGGGATAACCACAGAGAGATAAGATAGTCTAAAAAAATATGAGTGGCACTGAGAAGACAGTAAGAATGAGGCTGTTCAGTGTATCTTCCCAGGCAAGAACTAACAGGTATCAAATAAAGGTATCAAATGCAACTATGACAATGTGTGTTCAAAGAAAGGAAATGTTTCTTCATGCAACATAGCTGAGCTGTAAAACACCTTGCAGCAGAAGGCTGCAGGTGCTATCAGTGTACATGGATTGAAAAATTGACTGGACAAATCCAAGGAAGCAAAATCCATTATGGGATATTAAATTCAAAACTCTGCTTCTAGATCAGAAAGTCCAAAGCAGGAGTCTGGAGGAGCATTCTGGAGAAACATCCTTGTATTTGGTAAAGTCAGTCCAGAACTGTTATGACTGAGCAGTTTTAAATGGAAGACTGAAAGGATACAGTTAGGAGCAATTAGTATAATATTTCTGCCTAGTCATAGAACACGTGAGAAAAATCTGGAAAAAATCATTGTCTCACAGTTGGCCTTGTCCTTTCTGTTTTTCTTCCAGACTCAAATGCATTTTCTTTCTTTCTGTTATACCACAAAAAAACCATTCATTGACATTCTGCTTATTCCAAACCCCTTCCACATCACAGTCCTTTCACTCTGACATTATTTCAGCCCTGGGCTGGACACCCCCAGCATTGTGCCAGTCATTTTCAATTCCTGTTTTAAAGTCTTTGTGGGCTGGAACAGGTAGCATCCTCACTACAGCAATAGGGTCAGAACTTTCTGGGTTTAATTGTTATTACATTCTTTATCCATTAAATCTTGAACCAGCAAAAGGTGATGCTACTTTATATGAAAACACGTCTTAAGAAAGTTGCTATAAAAAGGGCTGAAAGTACAAATAATGCCTGATTGAGTGATTGTGAACTGATTCAGTTTAAATTAAATTATAGTAGGTTTGTAATGAGAGCTTGGGTTTCAAAAGGGCAAACCTTAATAAATTGAGGGAACTCATTAATAAGGTTGACGGCTACACTGAGCTCTGAGATCTGAATGTGGAGTGGGTAAGTATTTTAAAGAAATCTATCAAGTCAGTGGTAGTGCCATGAGATTACAGATAGGAAATGTAAAACTTGGTATAAAGGAGCAGGRGTGGAAGAAAGGCTGAGAGGAGATTAGTCTGATCTCAATAGTATGCTAGGCTTTAGCTTTTAAAGAGTTGAATAAAAAGACATTGAGATAAAATAGAAGAAAAAGCAACACAGGTTTGCTAATGGCAGATCATGCTGGACTAATCTGATATCCTTTTTTGATAATGATTTTTTTCTACACAAGGGAAGCATAAACTAGATTTACTAAAGTATTTGATATGGTGCCACATAGGAAATTACTACTTCAGGTAGTGAATGCAGGGATTAAGACAAGAATTCTAAGGTGGATAAAGAACTGTAGAGGACAACAAAAGCTTACTGAAGAGGAACTGTTGGGTTCTGTGGAGGTTATTTGGGGAGTTCAAGGATGAATCTTGGGACTGATATGTTTATTTCTGTTAATGACATTAAAAAAAGAGGAAAAAAAAAGAGAGCATGAGTTCTAAAAAGGAGCATGAGTAAAACTTACCAATGAGCAAAACTCAAAACTGAGTTATCAAAGCAAAAGCTGTATGTAGATATCATCTGGGAGTAACCGAGTGATCTTGAGGGACTAAAGTATTGTAAATGAGACGAAATATTGCAAAATGGAAGTTCATTGATTTTGGGATTAGTAACAAACTCCTGTTATATGCACAGATAACATCAGCTGAAAAGAAGTGACAGAGTTTTAAACCTGGAGATTTTGATCATTCGTAGGATGACTGGGCTATTAAGATGATTGGAAGGAGTTAGGCTGCTATCAAAAGAGACTAAATGAGTATTTTCTTTATTCCTTACCACCAAGGAGAAAAAAAACATGCAGGAATTTACTACTCAGAGGAAATTATCATTTCTTTCAAACGGATTCAAGAGTATTTTCTTCTAACAAGCCAAATGAAAACTGAAGAAAATATGTGAACTCTTCAGTGTTAAAAGGTTTAAACAATAGAAAAACCCCGCATCTATGATAGATCTTAAAACAACTGTGAAGAAAGGATGTCTCTTGTGACAGGCAACTGGACTCAGTGGCCCAGAAAGTCTTTCCAGTCCTGTGTGTACACACTAGAAGTAAGAACACAAGCAGTAGGGTAAAATGTCTGTATACACCCAGTTAAAAATTAAAATATTTTTTATTATATGATGCCTTAGGTACAAAGAGCTTCAGTAGTGTTCTAATTTCTACTTTATTTTTTGGAATTAAACCCACACTGACTGGGCTGATAAAGTAAGTATTAGGCACACATTTTAAAGAAAGATTTTGGTCTCATATGTCCTTTATGTAAGAAAGTGAATATGGTTTTCACCAGGTATTGTTAAAGGACAAAATGTTCAAAGAGAGAGTAAACAATGTGAATCAGTARTAACAACCCATTTGAAAGGTCTGCTGTAGCCCTTGGGATTAGAAACAGGGTGATTTTTTGGGGTCCAATATAGAGTGTCTTTCACAACTGAGAAGGAAAAAGTCAAGAGGGGAATTTGCTGCTCCAAGGAACAGAACATCTTCCTCCACCTGCTCCAGACATAACTCTCTTCTAAGCTAAAGCAATTGTGAGAAAGAAATGGAGAGGATTTTTTTGTTTTGTTTTGTTGAAGGCACTGCTTTCCCATGATGAAGTAAAGACATGGGCCTGACGCAGACTGGCACCGGCTTCCTTAGAAGAAGCTACAGCCGCCCTGTGCATTAGCCCATCCCTGAGCGTGCAGCCAAGGGTGCTGCAGCAAAGCCAGTCTGCGTGCTGCATGTCCCCGCTTGTGTGTGGCCAGGCAGCCTCTGTGAGAGCAGGCAAATTACGGGGCTGCCAGGCTCACTGAGCTGCCCTGAATCCCTCTGGGACTACTTGAGAGTGACCTGAGCYGCTGAACTGTCTTTGACTGTAGTTATAACAGTTATAAACAATAATTATTAATACTTTCCTAATGACAACCTAATCACTTGAAATATTACTGAACTATTCAAGTTCCTTTAGTTTACAATAGATTTTAACTAAATGATAAATTTTACAAATCTGTTGAAATTACTTTTTTACTTAAGGGTGCCCGAAAATATAAAATCTGGAGATTAAGACTTTCTTAAATCTGACTAGTATTAATTTACAGATAAGCAAACCAGTTTACTTAAAATAAATCTTGGGAAAATTGAGCCTATCATAAGGTTAGCTGCTGTAATTTCAGAGTGCTTAATGCTTTTACACTCTAATTTTTTATACAGTGCAGGAGTTGCCTGGTTTAGAAGAAAACCTGGATCCCACCTGAAAGGAGATTCTTAGCACTACTATGTGTGCATGGGAAGCACTCATTGACTCGTGCCCCAGTCTTCACAGGATTTGTCTAGCTTTTAAAGGACTTAGAGCAAAACATATTAGCCAGAGTCTAAGCTGGTGTCCTGGGTAAATCAGTATAATATTTTACACCATCTAAGAATCAATCCCGAAATATGAAAATAAATATACTTAAGATAGTACTATTTTGATGTTTATACTAAATGCATTTTATGAATTTAAATTGATGAATGTTATTAATTTAATTTTATTAATTTAATTTTATGATATTTTATGGATTTAAAATTAATTAAATCATTACAGAGAGGTCTGAAGACCTCTTTCCAGCTATTCAGAAGCTCCACAGTTCTGTTGCCAAATTGGATTTGAAGGAGAACTTCACTTTTTGTGCTAGAATGTCTGTTATTTTTAAGATCTCACCATCACCTCAGTGACAAAATTGCAGTGAAACACAAATTGTTCCTAACTTCAGTGCATGCAGATAATCACCCACTTTACCTTTAAATGGGTAATGTTTGAGGTCCTGGTATTTATGCATGGAACCAGGTTTTCGGAGAAGCCCATGTTGCACACTGCATCTGAAGTAAAGGACCACTTTCTTTGCTGAGCATTCCTGAAAGTCCAGCTAGAAGACTTTCAATGTCACATAGCTTTGAAAAGTCTGACAGCAGTTCAGGGTGCTGGACAGCAAAAATTCAGCTTCTTGCTCATTTGTGAAACCAACCATCATTACACCTAATGTAAGAATCCATATACTTCCTTGAGTAGACAGGCAGCTGTTCTAAAGTAAGTATAGAGCAGAGCTGCTGTGTGCATGGAGGCAGTGCATGCGGCATCCAATAAAAGAAATACACACCAGTGTCTCAGTTCTCAGTGCCTGGCCCTGACAATGAAAATACAAATATCAAAACTGGACTTTCATATTTGTTATGCAGTTCGT
Organism: Oceanodroma leucorhoa; assembly: GCA_030449065.1. Classification (NCBI taxonomy): domain Eukaryota; kingdom Metazoa; phylum Chordata; class Aves; order Procellariiformes; genus Oceanodroma; species Oceanodroma leucorhoa. The sequence goes on from JASVER010000093.1 coordinate 2,027,382, forward strand.
GAGAAAAGAATAACAGTTAAAAATTGTAATTTCATAAAAGCATGGAAAGGGAGCTGGTTTTGTATTAGAAAAGTACCAGCTAAAGGGAGTTCCTAAAACACATTCCTCTCAATATCTTATGTATCTAAGTTAGGGATGCAGGTATGCACTTTAATTTCCCTAGCACAGTTACCATCGGACCTCAGCCATCATCGCTTACTTGTTAATACACTTATTTGCTCACAGAACAGTGATTTACATTCAAATTCCTCAGCMTAGTTAGACCCAAATCTCTTTTGACTTCCATCAATATGCTGGGTAGGGTAGAAGGGCACAACTGTAACCCTTCACCTCTTCTTACTGCAGTTGTAATGCAGCTGAAAAAGGGTTATGAAGCAATTAGGTGGCAAAAAAAATAGCAAGAGGAAAAAAAAGGAGAGTTGAACTGCAAGTACACTCTTCCAAGAGGAGAGATTTAAATTCCTGTAGGATTGTTTCATTATTTTAAAGACTAAAACGTTTAAGAGTGGAGAATGGACATAGCCCAGTGCTTTATTTGCAGGTTTGGAGCTACCTGCTGCATTCAGCCCCCCACTCCTAACCTTGTTTATGCAAAGGCTCTAGTTTGTTATGGCAAGTTATGATGACTGCCGAGGTGGCAGAAATAAGACTGAGAAACTGCCTATAAAGCTGGGGGTTAACCCTGAACTAAACCCCCTGTTGAGCCTTTCTGTTAAAATAACAGAAACACATCAAACACCTCTTAAAAATAAATGGTTTTAATAGCACTCTGAGCATATTGACTGGATCAGATTAATCAGAGCATGTAGTGCTTTCTATTTTTAGTTCTGGTTAGTTTAAATAAGAAATAAGTGCACAAACTGGCACCATTCTGTGCGTGCCCAAAGCAGAACTGAAAACATTATAAGAAACACTGAAGAGAGTTTTAATGTTTATCAGGAAAGTTGCTAATGAGTTTCTAAGAGCGGAGGATGAACTGCAAATTTTTTCTAATATTAGAAGGCAGAAAGGAGAAAACTTCCTCGTATCCTGGTTTTAGATACAGGTAATTACAACCTACCTACATTCTTATTTCTTTTCCTCCTTAGATGCATACTTGCATCCTGCTAATTCAATCTTTTATTTATAAAATAAGAAATTTTTGTAAGAATGTGCATCTACTTAGAGCTAGTTTTCTATGGGAAAGAAATATGAAGCTGTTACCAAAACCAGAAAATCATGCTTATTTAGAAAAAGTTTGTTTGCACAGACCGCGGGAAATATTTGAAGAAAAAAAAATTTTTTATCTATTTCAGAATGAATAGTAGTAAGCAATAAAGATATCAGTAAAATAAGTAGTGAAAGACTTCAAATACAAGAAAATGCAATTCAGTTTGCAATTTTGAAAATTTTCAGGAAAAAATAAAGATCCTCAGGTTTTAGACAGTTAATTGATGCTAAAATCCCTTGTACTGATAATATAAACACAATCATAATGACTATATTGATCATCAACTTAAGTCTAAATATCAAGAGATGTTTTAAATTCCACCTTGTCCTCAGGTAAGTCCCCTTGGACAAAGATGGAGACTCCTATGTACTTAGTATATAGCACAAAAGGAGCCTGATCATGCTTGAATGAGAGTGTTTCATTGACTTGAATAGGAGCAAGATTGCTCCATCAATCTAGATTTTCTTTCTTCTCCTTGTTCTTTTGTTTCAGATTGGTAACTCTGGCTTGAGCTGTCAGTCAAAAACCTTACTAGATGAGACTCAATGTCACATTCATATTTTGAATGACATTAAGGATTTATATTATACGTATATTTATGTTTCACTTACAGTTTAACAGCAATAGACCTTTAGCACCTGARTGCTGAACAAACCTGATTGCTTCCTGATATTAGGGAGTCCAACTTTGGCTTACATTTTTTACATAGAGAATGAATGTTTTTTAAACTTACATATATTCAGCTTTTATCCTTACTATATTCTGTGAATGGCTTACAAAGCTTTTGATTACATGGCTAATTCAGGGAAAAATTAGTACTGCTTACATATTGTTTTGACTTGCTGCATTAATTGTTCTTGATTATGATAATTAACTCTAATTAGCTACCTGCACCTGCAAAGTATATGATCTTTTAGGTGCTTTTCACAATGCTTTCAGCCAGCAAGAGAAATAAGAACTCAATTTAGACAAAAGTTGAACTCTGAAGGCTTTAACTGAACAGTCTCAGTGAGATATCTTTGTTTTGAATTCCAGTCAATTTAATCCTGACTTAGAATTTTAAAGCACCTCCATATCATTGATCTTGGCCTGCCTAGAATTATGTAAAATCGTTCAAGTCAGTATAGAGTCATTGCATTACTTAAGCATTACGCCCTGAAGATTTCATTGTATTTGCAAAAAAACATTTTGTCAATCTACCATTTTTCTTCTGTCTGAACTGTGCTCCTAGTGAGTTGAATTGATCTCTGCATGACCAGTAATAACTAAACCCAGGGACAGTCTGTACTAGCATGTTTTCTAATAAATCAGATAWCTATAAAGCAGGCTGAGTTAAGGCATAGTTCTCCATTTCCTTCTCTCAAAAGGTTTTGTATAGGAGGTAATGTAACAGTTTTCAGTCTAACTGGTAAATACCTTTATTTAGGACTCTCCAGGCAATAACATGTCTAATTAGATATGTACTAAATAATTATTTAAACAGTCGACTATTGCAATATTCCAGTAGTCTGCAAATTCAACCCTGCCAGGCTACGCGATGACCTTATGAGTTATCAGACTAAACACGGCGCTGAAGATGTGCCATTTTGCAGCTTGAGTTTCACAAGTAGTATGAGCATATAATCTAACACTTTTTTCTGACTTTAAAATCCATGGTTGTACGAATTGCTTTCACTACAGAACTATCTTTGGTTTTCTGAAGAAATACAGAAGTGTATAAAATGGTATTTCACATACTTTTCTTGCACARCATACAGGATATTTACTGTGGTTTTTAATATATGCATTGAATGAATTAGGTATTATCAGCGTTGGCTTTTGAATGCAGYGGTCTTCTGAGCTGTTCCCTTAAGCAGTATCAGTATGTCCAAAACCTTACAGGCAGTGTAATTTTAGCCTTGCTTTCATTGACATCTCTCACCTTTCTTTTGTTCACTCCAGACTTGTGATTCGTCTGTGCTCTCATTTTGAAATTCTCACTGTGGCATTTAATGTGATCACTGACTCTTTCCCACCATCCTGCTCTTTTTATTCTCATTTTTGTTCTCATTCAGTCTTTCATAACTGTTATATTATACTCTAAATTACAATTTATAATTATGATACTTTTTTTAAAGCTCCTAACTACACTTCTTTCTTGTTTTTTTTTTTTTTTTTTCCCCCTTTTGGTATTCTCCAGCTCTTAAAATTACTTCTCAATATATTTGTTTTTCCTTTTTTTGAACATCAGATTTATTGAATTAAGGTTTCTTTCTTTTCTTTCAAGCATGTTATTTTGTTCTCACTCAAAATAATCAAGAATTTACATTTTTTTTTTAACTAAGACATATATTTCTTTTATTGATACATTGTTGTCATTGTTTTGGGCAATAATTTGAATGAAATTAACTATGTGCACCTAAAATGTATCACAATAGTGAAGGAAGAGTATAAAAATGAGTATTAAGTAAATTATCTCTTCAGACTATTAAGCTTTGCAAAGGTTGGTGTAGTTTGATACACTATAAAACAGTTTGTACAACTTTCATGGTTTGGGTATGTTCTTTTGAATACTCTGTCTTTCCTCTCCTCCCTGACAGGGACTGTGTACTTTTTCTGGCTTTTCAATTTTGCACCCTTTTCAGAGTTTCAGAAGGAAGGCTGAGGAACTTCAACATCATTCCAGTCTATCTTAACATCAAAATACTATTGTTAAAACTTTACTATGAGAAACAGGAGATGGGAAGCTATAGGTCCTGTAGGAAACTGAGTAACTGCTAGATCAGGTCACTGCTTCCTGAATTAATATTTTCCCTTAATTAGATTATTATATGCATTATATGCATTCTCCCATTTGTGCAGTGGTGCACAAAGGAAATTTTTAACTATTGGTAGTATTGCTGCCACACAGTTTGTCTAGTTATTAGTCCAGAAAGTACAACACTTTCTAAAGATCCTCCCTCAAACCTCCCTACACTGGTGAGGCCGCACCTCGAATATTGTGTTCAGTTTTGGGCCCCTCACTCCAAGAAGGACATTGAGGTGCTGGAGCGTGTCCAGAGAAGGGCGACGAGGCTGGTGAAGGGTCTGGAGCACAGGTCTTATGAGGAGCGGCTGAGGGAGCTGGGGTTGTTTAGCCTAGAGAAGAGGAGACTGAGGGGAGACCTTATCGCTCTCTACAACTACCTGAAAGGAGGCTGTAGTGAGGTGGGTGCTGGTCTCTTCTCCCAAGTGACTAGCGATAGGACAAAAGGAAACGGCCTCAGGTTGCACCAGGGTAAGTTTAGATTGGACATTAAGAAAAATTTCTTCACTGAAAGGGTAGCCAAGCATTGGAACAGGCTGCCCAAGGAGGTGGTGCAGTCACCATCACTGGAGGCATTCAAAAAACCTGTAGRTGTGGCACTTCGGGACATGGTTTAGTGGGCATAGTGGTGTTGGGTCGACAGTTGGACTTGATATCTTAGAGGTCTTTTCCAACCTTAATGATTCTATAATTCTATGATTTTTTAGAAATAACTTTCACGTACTTCTGTTACTCCATTCTCTTATTCCTACCTTTCAGGAAAACACCCTTCAAGTTCAGTCAGCAGAATGGTACAGCAAGGAGTAACCTACTAGATGAATGAGAGTCACACACTGATATCTGTGCTGCTTCCCCCAAAATATATAACATCAAGGTGTGTTAATTTTGTAAATGACTCGTGTTACACCTACCCAGATACGTCTGTATTAGTAAATAAAGCAGACCCATTCTTCAGTCTCAGGCTGAATGGTATGGCATAGATCGCATCCATATATAGGAATTCTCCTTTAGCTGGGTATGTGTTGCTAAAGTGGATGCCAACTATTAGCTCCCTTTAGTTTGTTCATATGGATATATATGTTGCAAACTCTGGCAAGTAGAGAGACTAAGAAAGTGAAGTTGCAATGCAACTGAGTTGCAGGGAAGTAGGATGCCCAAAGACTTTTTCCAGGAAGGATCAGTGATGAGAAAATTCTGAAAATAAACATCTGAAGGGAAGCAGAAACTACAAACACCCCCCACTGAGGTTGCCTCCGACCTTTTCTTGTGACACTTTTTAACGCGTGTGTAAACTGGTTGTGTGACTTACAGTTTCCATCCCAAAGGCTGGGACTTCAGATCGTATATTGTCGAGAAAGCAGAGCCTGGGATGAGAGCTATCTGGGAATACCAACTTTTCACTGAAACAGTTCTCTTGCTAAATTGAGAAGAAATTTGCAAGAAAGACACACAAGACTCTGTGGCTCTATATAATTACTAGATCATTCTCTGAAACAATTTACTGGGAGCAGTTTAGACAGGCTTTACAGCCAAATTATACTGGAACAAAGTATAGTAGTTGTATTTAATGATTTACTTATAACTTTTTGTACTGGTTTCATGCACTAACTTTGCAATTGTATCAACAAACAGCTGATACCTCATCTTTACTAATCCATGCTATTGTTCCCAAACACATATAAAAATGTGCTTCTCCCTTAGTACTTATTACAGGAATTGTAGTTATATTACTAAGAATAGCTTTTAGATTCTTAAATACTTTATTTGCTTTTCCCTAGTTGTTTCCAGTTGTCTATTGCTGTTAGCAAATAATTACAAGTAGTTGATAACTTGGTAGCTACTTCCATTCCTTTAATGCTCCACAGTCCACACAGCAGGAATTTCAATATTTGTAGATAGCCATCTTATCTAACTATAATTCTAAGCAAATATTCTGAAAGGTAAATCCATCATTTCGTAGCTGTTCAGGTATACTTCATCATCAAAAGGACATCTCGAGCATCCTCCTCAAGAGCTCCTGATTTGCCTCACTCATGTCTTCCTTTTTGTCCTCGGGGGCCCTTAGGCTGTTGTCTCTGTAGCATCCCTCATGTTCATTACATCTGATCACCTCTGGATGCACTGAAGCCTGTTGACCTCTTATTGCAGTTCCTTACTTGCACTGCTGCGACCATCAGCACTCACCTGTCACAGGGGAGGCTGCTGCCATCACTCATGGCCCCGGCCCGAGGCATTCCCTGCAGACCATGACCTGCACAGAAGCATCCACCTTCAGGGGTTGTACAGCACCAGAAGTGGCTGCACTAGCCAGGATAGGACATGCCACAAGACCTGATCTCCTCTTCCCATCTGGGCATCTCCCTTCTACTAGCAGCACCTCTGGGACCACTAWGAACCCCTACACACCAGCTGCTCTTTTAGCTGCCTTGCTTCTTTTTGCACATCCTTCTGGAGTTGCCCCTGATTGTGGTATTCCTTAACTACCAGATAAATAGGAAGCCTGAATTCAGCCTGCTCCACCTTTCTGTGAAGTTTCTCACTTTACAAAGAACCTCATACACTGTCTTGTAGTCTTCCCATCACAGCTCACTTGCCTTGAATTGCTGGGTATGCTGTGCAGTGCTTTCTCTCACACCTCAGCCCCAAAGAGCAACCCAAGGAAGGGAACAAAGGACATCCAGTGGTCCTCATGAAGCAGTGGGGGAAGGCAATGGAGTGCTTCAATGGTGAAACTAGGTTAAGAGAAAACTCAGTGAGGAAGGAGATTTTAAGTGAGATGTGAGGCCTGAGAAATGTTGAAAGGGACAGATTATACAAAGCAAATGAGACTGGAATGAAGAAGCAGTGTTAAAATGGAGAAAAAATTGGAGGAGGGATCGTTTGGATCAGGTGAAACAGAAGGCACAATGCAAGAGGAAATGGACAGAAAAAAAATATCCGTGCCCACTACAGATTGCTCTTTCAGAGCTTGAAATCAAGTCAACGTGCTTGAACCTAATATTTATTCAGGTCTCTGGAAATAAGAATCTGTCTGAGGAAATAATTCTTTAGGCCTTAGCTTAACATTTGTACAATGGAAATAATAGCCTTTTACCCGACAAATTAAGCCAGTAAAGTTTGAGATGCACTTAAACTGATGACTGTTGGAGAAAGTCTGAGTTAGGTCTGTCTTCAACGCAGGGAATGAATTGTGCACTGGAAAAGCACAAGATAGCGCACATAAAACAATGAGAAGAAATTAAATTTTCCATCTTTTGTACAAATAGACAACTGGTTCAGAGAAAGAAAAAAACACAGTCTGAGCTCACAGGTTGAAAACTGTATCGTAATGCAGGTGCACAAACCTGGACCAAGGGAAGGCAATATAAACCTTTTTTTTTTTGAATGGTTAATAACATCCTGTTAGCAGACACCTTTCATACATAATAAAAATGTATCATCAAAGAACTAGTGTATTTTTCTGATAGCTGCTAGTTTCTATTATTCTGCATAAGTTAATCACTGTCTAAATCTGTTTSTCATGCTTCTCACCTATTGCAGGTGTATAAATTAAACATCTCCCTCACCATTTCCCTTCAGTTTGTCATACTGCTCTCATACTTTCCACATTCTCTCATTTTCTTTCAGCCTTTTTCACAGCTATCCTGTCTGTTATCTGGACTTGCCATGTCTCTGATGGCATAGCAAAGTGAAACACTACAGCCACCAGAAACTAACTTGGGTTTACTACTTTATATCAGCAATTTCAGCTCCTGTTTCAATCCCCCCATCTTTTTCTCAAGCAAAGAAATCTGCTTGCGGCTTAACAGGCCTCCTTCCTGTTCTTGGTTCATAAATCTAAATGTCACTGGGTTTCTTGGTTCCTTTATTATCTACTTTAATCCCGGTTGATGCTTCTTGACTTGTTGGAACCTGTTAGTGTCAAAGCACTCCACAACATCTCTCCCTGTGACATTCCTCAGGAATTCCGTCTTTATTCCTTCCTGGTTTTTCCCTCCCGCTAAGGTGGTGCAGTTGCAAATCTAGATAATAAACATTCACATGCTTGCGGTTTTTTGCTTTGGTTCTTTCAGAGGAAAGGGGTCTTACACTACTGGTGATTCTTATCAGTCTTACTGTACTTAAAAATACAGAGAGATTTAAGGAGAATTCATTAGATTTTCTTAACAACTCAAAATACAAAATTTATACTTTAAAATTCTGCACTAACCTGGATATTGAAGGGAAAATTCATGCTATGATAATGCTCTTCTTTTTACCCCATTAAAAGCTTCGATGTTTTTTCTAGACAACATGCTTTTAATTTACACAGAACTTTTCAGTCTCTACCCCTTTTCTGTTGTTACACCTGTATAACGTAACTAGAGCAGACACAATATGATACAACCAGTAATGATATTACACTACTGGTATGTTGGGGGCTGGGTTCATGTTTATGGTTAAACTCTGATGTTAGTTGATGAAAATAGTTCAAGAAACAAAAACTCATGCATTTTTATCAGCTTAACTTGCATAGACATTATACCGTTTCTTTAAAACATACATTTAACATATTGAAAAGCGATAGTAAATCCAGTTTTTAAACCTAATTCTGAAATCCATGTTATGCATGAATAATCACTGTTTAACAAAATTATAGGTGCTAGGATAAATGGAAACCAATCCTTCATTCCAAACAGCAGAAGAGACCTAACAGATAACACAAAGAGATACCATATGAGAATACATCCACTGAACATCCACTTAATTTGCAAGAGTTCAAAGGACATTCAATCCCAACAGAATGACATCAAAAAGGATTGTAAAAATATCTTGTCAAGCAGCATTGTTGTGCTGTCTAGCTTTTTAATCGTAGCATAATGTTAATGCTATTAGAGTTTCTGTAAAGACACACAGAGGTCAAGGATGCAAGAGGGAAAAAAAAGAAAAGGGGAAAAGAAGAAAAGATTATATGTGGTAATTACATTTTCTGAGCTTAACATGATGGTGTGACCTATATTTATGCATTTTGGCCTGATGATATTATTTTAAAACTATTCTTTCAATATTAACTGGTTCTAGAGTAGAATATGAAGTCTGTTATAGAAGATCAGGGGAAAATATAGGATCCTTACACTGGTGAAAGCTGTACCTCCTTCCCCCCCACCCAGTTCCTCTAACTGGAAAATCTTCCATTTTCAGTTTATCCAAATCTACATTTCAGTTCTTCCATATATGAGAAGATGAAATAAACTACATATTTATGAAGGTACATGCTTACAATGGATCTTGTTTAGTAAAACTCATTTCATACCCATATAAATCTGCAAGTGCATGTGCTAAGAAGCACATGGTTAATTTAAATTCTTCATTTAACAATCATAGGTATTAAACTGGTTGCCTTATTGTCAAATAAATAGTAATGTCTACATGCTATTTTAACTTAGCTTTACATATCTACACTTGACTTTTGTTTCAGGTAAGGACGCCATTGGAAACACTGCTACTTAGTGCAAGAATTTTGTGGCTTTTGTGTTGTTAGTGGGGGCAGGGAAATTCTCAGTTTTTCCTGGTTATTTTTTTACATTGTTATTCATATTTGTACAAGCTTCTAACACACTGCAACTTTGCCACTAAATATTGCCTCTGGCCTATAGTTAGCACTGTCTATTTAAATTTCAATTGGAGAAAAAGACACCTTCTTTTTGTATTATGTGATCAAAATTTTGAAGCTCTGTAATTTTCTTGCTGCTCATAGAAACAAAGCACCCAGGCTCTCAGAGAAAACCCTTTCTTCAAGCTATAAATATTTGCTATTTGTAAAACCTCAGTGAGGGTTTAGTTATTAAAAAACTAAAGGAAGAAAATTACTAGTAATGATTGGTTTGAGCTAATGAGATGTTTTTATGCAAATATATGAACCTTAAATATGACCTGGAAACAAAAGACTGCTTAACAGTTACTATCAAGCTATGCATTAGGAGATCAATTAAGGAGAACTTCTTTCTAATGATCAAGCTGTACAAGAGTTGCTATGGAAACCTGGAAAGAAAGAGATTCAGAATGCAAAATAGCTACAGAAACAAAAAAAAATATTTGTAAACAAGTATCATAGAATGTGTATAATCAGTTAAGTAATAAAAGGCTGATTCAATTCTTTTCTACCCTAATATGTCTAGAAGGGCACTTTTCCATATGAAGGTGCCAGTTTAGTCCATATTTGGATGCCATGAAGCAAGGCAATGCCAAGACAATCTTTATGTAATCAATGACAGTTCCCTAAATTACGATATGGGATAGAAAGACAGGATCACTTTAAAGGTCTCAAAGAATTGTACAGTTATGTCATTACAAATTGCTGGCAAAGAAAAAACACGTGTGGCAAAGAAAGTGCAAATACAGGTGGTTAAAAGCAACATTAAAACTTTCCACTCATACCTTAAAATAAAGTGGTAGTCATTTCAGAAACAGCTTAAAAATACTCTTATTGTCTTGGGTGAAGGCTGTTGGCTGCTTCACATTTTTGCATGCTGTTTTTTGCACCTATATCTTGACAATTCTTGAACATCCATAACATTCATATGAAAATAGTGTTAAATAGCATTTTGGGTTAAAAATCTATTTTCCGTCACTGACTATGTCTTTTCAGCACATGTTGCAGAAGGAACAAATACACACAACCAAGTTTTCCAGTATACAGAGTTTGTCTTGCCAATATATACCCAGAGAAATATTCAAAACAGGGTTGGTAACTGGGATTTCCTGAAAAGATCTAGGGACCTACTTATAACAAACAACTGATACAATGGACCAGACACACTCCCTCTCTTCTTTTTTTGCAAATTATCCACGGCTTCAATGGTTCAGCTTCTTTGGCAGTGAGAAAGCACCAGAAAGTATCCGCATCTGGCAGAGAAGAATCTGCAGCGGGTACAGGTCCCACATCACAGCTTGCATACCACAAATCCTGCAGCTCCTCATACTGCATAAATGCATGCCATGGGGACTGCAAGAGGGTGCTGCACTCCCATGTTCTCCAGATGACAGATGGCCTTTTGTGGCAGGGCCACAGCCAGCTCTTCTGATCCACACTAAGCACAAGGAGATCCTCAGCCTCGAAAGAACCAGTCCTGGAAACAGCTACCAACAGCTCCAATGTCACAACTCAGGTCTGTATACTAAGGTGTGACCACTTTTCTGGGATATTTCAATATTACTTAACTGGCAATCTCTGTAATTGTATGTCAGCTAACATTAATGATACAATCTGAGCATGTAATCAGGCTCCTAAAGCTACACATTCATTTAAGTGGTTTTTTACATTATGCCTGTATACTTCTGTCTTGAAAGAAAATAAACATCACCAAAGTCACAATTTTTAGTGAACAATTCGTATTTATGAACAGGAAAAGGAAATTGGTACTTACAGGTTTGTAGAAACCAAACCAGCAAGGGACTGGAGGCTCAACAGGTCCTATTTTCTCTGGCAAGTTGTCCCATTCCTATATTTACAAACTTTCATCTCAACCTGTTCTGAGCAACACATTCATGTGGATGTTTCTGAAGGAGGCATATGAATGAGCACATTTACCAATGAATCTGAAAGACTTTTTCAACGTGGAACTTAAAAAAAGTGAATTAAACAAGTAACAGAAAAACAACACAGGAAAACTATCATGAAAAATTAATTAAAATATTGCCATCAGTACCACAGAGGTGGATGGGAGGGTATCTGATTGTCTTTTTCAGGGGCCAGTTTTGAATAGTATAACTGGATTTTTTTTCCAGGACTCACCCTATGTTATAATCCTGCTGTAGTCATGTATGATGGGACTGTCAAAATGACCTAATTCTACATTTACCAAGCTCAATGATTAATTTCAGTGGAAACCAGCCAATGTTGATAAATTATTTCAAAAATCCTTCTCTATGCTTTTCCCTGTGTCTCACTTCATGTATGACATCAACTAATAATACTTTCCTGCCTTATAAATGGTATGTGAGGCTTGTTTAGGCCATTTTTTTTAAAAAGCGTTCTATACTAAAATCCATTTAAAGTATTTGCTTCATATGCACACTAGCTTACTTCTCATTTCAAATGATTTATAATCCAGAAATACTCTTTCACTTTTCTTGAAAGTGTGACTGTAGAGATGTACCTCTGAATAGAAGACAGGTGCATTTCAGGGAAACAACACAAAAAGAAAAAAAAAAAGGAATATTTAGCCAACTTGAAGCAATACACAGTTATCAGGAAGAAAAGAGTATTATTTCTGAAAGAAAATCTTTCAGGCTTCCACTTTGCAGGAAGGTCATTTTGGTTATCTTCAGCGAGATAATCAGGAAATCCAATTAGCTCTATATAGAACTTACAAATCTGTTCTCATCAAAGAACACATAGCCTACAGCACAACCAAAGAAAATACTATTAAATTACACCTATTGAAAAGAAGAGAGTTGTATGCTGCTAATGAGAGCAGACTTAGAAGAATTCAGCTAGAAAGTAACTAAACTGAAAATAAATTCCAACCACTTGTCAGATCAATCCAAGTTCCTGATAATAACTCGTGGCTCACTTAAAAAAAAAGATGTTAATCAGTATAGTGTTTTATTGACTGATTTGTAAAATGTGCTACTGAGCTCTTAGATTCATATACTTAAACTTTGCAAAAATCAATGAAGTCTGATGCGAACCCAGTAATCCTTCACAATGGGAGCACAGACTCCACCTCACTCCTAAGAGATTTCTTCAGACAGGAGAAGGCAATAAATTTGTCTTGCAGAGTGACCTAGGGCCAGCTAACTTTTGGGATCAATGGAGGAATCAAGTTCCAAAGTCAAGGGCTCTGAGCAAATACCACCCAGATTTTTTTTTATTTTTCAACAAGCTCTGAAATGAATTCAAACATACTCATTTGCTGAACAAACTTCACGAGTTATTTGCACATACAGTCTTACAAATATTCCATATTCAGATGAAATTAGTGCAGTCCAATATCCATATGTTTATCCATATGTAAGAATCAAAAGTTGTGGCTGTAAGGATGTCACAAGCAGTTATTGTGGTATGTCTACAGTCTCAAACCTTGCTACAAATCATTATATAGGACAAATTATCTTCAAAGTGAACTTGTTTTTTAACAAAAAAACTTTCAGAATTTCATTGTCCTATCTTCAGTTAATTACCCAATTTCAATGCATACTGAGACCCCTGAGTTCAATCCTGGTAAGCTTCGGTAAGTGTTCAGGGAAGAAAACAAGTATGACAAGATCACAGATTTGAATAAACAAACTAATTTTTGAGGCAATATTAGCTGCAAAACTGTATTATTTAGGGATGAATTTACTCCATATTCTGCTAAGAGTATTTGATCCCTTGCTTTTAAAATGAAAATTTCTTCCTCCTTTTTCTTTTAAGTCATCTGACCACCACTATATGGAAATAAGCATTTCTGCTAATTACTTCACTGAGAAAAAAATTATAGAGAAAATCAAGATGAATGAGGCACTGTGCTTTGCTCAAATCAGACAGACAAGCTGTCAGCGCTGCCTAACCCATCCTTAGAACAATTCACTTTCCCCAAGGAAGTTGTCAGGAAAATGGAGGTCCTTGTCATTTCTCCRCTCGCAATTTGGGACTTTCCTTTCACACCTAGTTTATTTCTAGAATCTTTTGACACTATTCTTGCAATTAAGTGACAAAATAATTTTTTTTTCTTATTCCCATCTTTAAGCTGGCATCTATACCTTTCTGATGCTATACGTATGGGGTAAGGCATGGCAAATGAGTGTGTTTCTTCTTATTTTGTTCAGTCTCTGAAGCACATTTGTCCCGTAGACACGCCAAGCAGGCAGCTCTGCATCAGTGCCTCAAGTGGSTGGGCAAATTATCAGTGCTTGAAGAGCCCTGGGAGACTCATCAGTGCTGGAGTGCCCTTGAGAGCGCGCAGGAGCGCGCAGGGTGGCAGCGCGGGAGCTTGGTGCCTGCGAGCTCCTCGAGCAGACCCACTCCTCCAATGTTTTCTGCACAGGCAACTTTGCGCTAGTGGATACGTGGAGTAGTTGTGGAGTATATTAGAACCTCAGACTCACTGGAACCATTTTATGCTGAAGAGCTATGTTATTAATTGAATATATTTCTCAACAAGAAAGATTTGGTTAATATGTAAGGAGATCCAACAAATGTCTGAGGTTGCTCAGATATATTTACAACTGGAGTATGGGGAAAAATATGAAAAAATGTGCAACTATGATTAGCACTCATAAATTATTTTGCTCATTCTCCTTAAAGTCTTTTTTTTTAAATGACCTTAAATTTCATCAAGCAGCAGCCCACATTTCCTCAGCTGCACTCATTAGAGATACAGAGAAATCTATGGACGTTTTTAAAGGGAGGTCAGTAACAGAATTACAAGAAAAGGAAAGTTTCAGAATGTATTGAAGAAGCATGTGAGTGTATGAAAAGAAATTTAATGAGTGATACAGCACCTGTTAACATATGGTAGTAAATTTTAGATAAAAGTTACATTAGTTTCCAAGATCTGTTACATACAGACATACACTCATATGTGTGTAAACGTGTGAGAGATCAGTGATGTACAAGATTATGGGTTTACTGATCACAGACACAAATACTGAAAGCTAGTAAGTTTTAAAGCAGAACTCAGTTTTAAAATGAAAGATTTTTTTTTCCATGTAACTAAATTGAGCAATATATACATCGCAGATTACACAGAGCTGAGCCTGGCACAGCCCTATCGAGAGCATTTACAAAAACATTCCATATTAACAATGTAACCTTTGTTTTTACACTAATTCAAAGCCAGTATAGAGTGTATGCAATTCTTGTTCAAGATAAAAGAGGAATATGGACACCTGGGTAATTTATGTAAGGAGCTCAACCTTAGAGAGGGACAAAGAAATTATCCACAGTTGGGAGGAGAAAATACAAGACAGAACTTGGGAAAAAAACCCCACCAAAACCCCAGAACTATATATAAAGTAAGACTCAGTCTTGCTTAAGAATTGTATGCATAGAGACATTTGGAAAATATTAGCCTGAATTAAGAAAATAAGTGAAATCACATTAAAATTAATTAGTTGAACTGAAATAATATGTGTGCACGCACCTAAGGTGGTAATAGTTCAGTTAGGTTCCTTCACCCCCAAAGGGAAGTAAACTAAATCAAACTGAAGCCATAAAGGGTTCAGTTACCATATGTCAGCAGTTTGTACACATACATGGCAAATACAAGGTCATCTCAGGGCTTAAGTAAGAACCACAGGCTAAATTAACCACATAAAAAAGTTACTGTGGATCGTCAATAAATTATGTGTGTGTCTATGGCATATAATTCTCAACAAAAACGTTCAGAGGGTTTCAGTGTTCTTTAACTAACCCAGTTGTGACATTTGTGAATTTTTTTGCAAGCATTATCATCAGAAGATACTAGCCAAGAGCAAGCTGTCTAGATTCACTTCACTAAAAAACATTAAACTATTTAGAATCTACAAATGGATAAAAAATAGAATAATATTATTTGTTCTTTTGGGGAGTGTGGACCAAATTCAGTCAGATTACTCAGGGTACTCATTTTTTTAAGTTTCAACACACCTTCCTCTATTCCCCCCTAAAAACAATGCCATGTCCTAGCACCTAAAGTTCATTGGAGTAAAGAAAGGCAGCACCCGGTGAAACACCCATCTTCCATGGAGTTACCTGGGAAACACTGGTTTTCCAGGAAATCTAGTCCCTTCTGCACAGCGTGACTCAAAGCTTCTGCACAAAGGAGCAGGACAGCCTCTTGGGTACACAAGSTCCTGTTTCTTACTGGGTGCATAGTAGGTAACACTCTCGGTCTCTTTTTTCCTCAGAACAAGTTCCTACCTGGGAAGGAGTGAAGGCTGTAAAACCTCCCTCCTTACCCAGTAAGCCAAACCCTGGACTAAAGACTCACCATGCCTCTCTGACTTTTATTCTGAGCTGCGCAGGGCCTGACATTCAGCAGGAGTCCGTATGTGGTGACTACGCCTTTTTTAATAGGCTTTATGCATGCTATGAATATACTTAATGTAAATTATATTACATTATATTATATTACAAATATATTGGATTTTTTTGTATTCAGCATGAGTGCACTGGAAACTGAAGGAGAAAAAATGGAGGGTCTGGCAGTTGGGCAGAGGTATTTATGATCTATGCTATTTGTTAGCAGTTGTTTGGAACTGCAAAATGAGCACATCAGCTTGCTGGTTTTAGGTAGATCAATACTGAAACAACTAATAGCAACTTTTAAATTGTCAGAATTTAAATTCTTTTCCTTCCTTTTCTAATACAACATTTGACCCCTCTGAGCTAGTGAATTAAACTGTCTGCAAACTCAGGAATATAGCAGTCTGTTGTCTGGCTCAAGTGAGAAATGTTCAGCTAGCAACAATAGGACCTAACGCAGCTGAAAGCACAGGCTCTTCTACACAACTCTGCTACAAGCAGTTGATTCAGCAACCAGGATGTTTCTTTAACTCATGCCAGCTGCTAACCGTCACCTGGAGCCATTATTGCAATCAGACATCTCAGGGACACGTCAGCCATGCTTCAGCTCCCCAGCCAAGCTCTTTTCCATTGGTGATAGTAATTGTGGGAGTAACAAGGTTCGTTATTACTTTCCTGTGCTATGAGGACTCTTGCCACACAAAAATTACTGCACTGACTTTGCAGACCAGTGTCCAAAGGCCTCAGATCAAAGATAATGAATGATCATATGGTATATTTTTTTTAATTTAGAAGACCATACTGTAAAATAAAAATATTTCTTCAAATAACATATATGAATTTCTGAAAAGACACAAATGTTCCTAGTCTCAGATGCCAATAATATTTTCTAAGCTATTGGATATTCTTATGCATATGGAAAAAAAGAGATTAGATGCGCAATTTTAAGTCATGCAAATCAACCATTGAGGGACTGAAGACTATGGAGTGAGAAGGATGCTGTAAAGACATAGGCACGATGATCCTCAGGAAGGAAGACTCTCTAGGGGGACTAACAGATCCTGGGACTCTTGCTCACAACACTCCTCCATCACCTCTGGAAAATCTGTCTTGTAAGCAGGCAACTCACAGTATTATCTGCATTATTTTTCATTTGTAGGAATCATTGCTTCACTACTCGCACAGAACTCCATCCAGAATCATCAATCAAACCACTGAAGTCCCATAGGCAAGTGGACAGGAAAAGGTTGGGGCTGTAACTGGGAGTCACTGGGAAGCACACCAACCTGCCATCCACTGCATGCCAAGAAGGACCCCACCATCTTCTCTGTGCACCTAACATTTCTCTTCTCAATATCTTTATGAAGATTAAATTCTCAGTGATTGCAGAGCTGTGCATATGGATAACTGTAGAAGATTTAATGTACACAGTGTTTTTAATCAAATATCACCAAGGATTTGGCATATATTAAAACCTGCCCCAAAGTCCCTAGCCCTCCACAGCTGCCTGGAGTGTGCAGGAGTAAGCAATGGTGGTCTGAATGGTCTCCAGACAGCCTTTGGCGTCATTCTTCTTCTRGGGATGCGACCTTCATGTTGAGTGTTTGTAAACCTGTATTTCAGTTTCAGAGATGATGGGATACCAGGAGAACTCATTGTTTTCTCTTTCTAATCTCATAGCCGTATGAGGAAAGGCTGAAATGCTACCTGAATTAATTCAGACGTTTTGTAAAACAGGTAAATAATTGCTCAGTGAACAGATTAGAGAATTGGGACACAGATAAGCACATATGATGTCAATGGTCAAGGTTCACTCAAACATACTAAGCAATATAGTTTCAAATTCAATATTATGCTCCAGATTTTATCAAAAACAAGAGCTTATGTGCAGCTTCAGACCCAATTGAAGTACTTATTTAGTTCATCTTTTGGTTAAAGTGGAAAATGACAAGGAACCAGAAAACATTTCAAGCAACTTGATTGTATTTGTTTTTACTTAACTGTTGCACTGGAGACTATTTTATACTCAAACCCACCCATTCATGCTAAATCTGGTAATTACAATATTTTCTTTGCCAATCACTGCATTTTCTTACAAATTTTCTGTGACAGAGACATGTTTACAGCACCATCTGCAGCACTATAAAGCTGAAAAATTCTTGTCTAAATCAGGTAAATTATTGTATCTACTCAACCTTTTGTATCTATGCACCTACTCAACACACGCAAACAGCTCCAAAGTGTACAGACATGTTTCAAACCCATTATCACTGTTTTGACAGTCCTCTCACCATACCAGATTTCTACTTGTGAACAAACATACTGGGCCAGTGTAATTCAGTGTAATAGGCCAGATCTCCTCTTGTGGAAGTCAAGGTCAGGCCTTACATTACTTTAGTACATTTAAATTACTTTTAAGAAATCCTTGCAAGTCTGCAATGTATAGATTACTTACATTGCAGAAATTAAAGGGAAATGGTTTTCTCTCAAGGGAAAGCTAATAAAGTATGTTAAATGAGACCAGAATTCTCATTTAATATGTTCATTCTGACCTGTTTATATTATTTTATATAATATGAATCAGAACAAACTTAAATTTGATTTTCAAATTATGAAGAGTTTTGATATGTAAACATTTTGACTTTACACAAACTTTTTAAAAGTCATATAAATATGCATTGACTTGTTTGCATGATTTTAAACTGTTTCTTTAAGACTGCATTTTACGCAATCAGTCTGGGGATCATGGGAAAAGAATAATTAATATCTTAAGAAAGCAGGATAATTTTCAAAATATCTGGATTTAAATGCATGTATTAGAAGATTCAGAAAAAATATACTTGGACTATGTAATATATAATCCAAGCTAGAGACCTGAATTATATGTAATGTTGAGGAACTAAACTATAGCATTAATCCATACTTTTTCCAAGTTCAGAAAAATCACAATTTAGATTTTAAGTAATGAGGGCACCAAAAACTGTTTCAATGAGATCAAATTATTGAAAAAAGTTGGAAAAAAAGATTAAACACTTACTTTACTATTACCTGTTCAAAATAATTCAAGAGCTAATAAAAAGTACTTTATTTGCTCACACATTCATTACATTTTATGTATACTGGTTCTATTCTGTAGATTTATGAACAGTTTCAGAAAATTTCTTATACTCTCAATCTTTCCACCAGTGCATGTTCATGTAAAAGTAATCTCACTAACAAGAAAATAAGTAAGTGTGTGTTGCTCCTGTGGTCTGAATGAGGAACTGTGACTCGTTGAAGAAAGAGGTTGCTGCATCAGTAAGCTCCAGTGCATTTCCAACATGTTTATGACCACCCAGCGACCCTGTTGCCATGCAGCTGTAGGTTTTACTGGCTGTGAAATGATCAGATGCTGTGGGGTTTCCAGTGCGCAGACTGCTGCCTAGTACATTCACTTGTGGCATGGTTGGGACGTCACAATGTAGAAGAAAAATTTAGAAAACGGAACTGAAAGCTAGCAAATTAAGTGTGCCAAGAAGCATTTCAAAGTACTTAAACTTGATCACTTATCTAGCTAAACTGTTAAAATCATCCCCAGTTTGGGATTGTCTGTGTTAGTGTTTTAGTGTGGATGGGGATCAAACTTTTGAAGCGACTCTTCCAGTCATCCCCATTGACTGTGCCCTGGTTTGCATTGTGGAGCCATCTCAGGGCATGCAAACTGGACACTCTTCTGGCAAAAGCTRACCCCCAGAAGTGAACCTCATGCTCTCTAATCCCTGACTGGCATTCAGGTTGATCATTCTCCCAAACAATTTCCAGTTGTGGGTCAGAAGTTAGGCTAAGCACTGCTCCTGTTAGGTTGTTTACATTTGGAGAGCGTGTTTTGGAGCAGTCTTAATTATACCGCCCCTCTGTGCCAAATGCCCTCAGGGACAGAATGGTCTCAAGCATTTTTAAGGTACTGAAACTGAAGTAGCTTCAGGGTGATGCATGGGCTGAGGTCCTGTTGGAGTCAACCCTTAGCACAGGTACAATCCCTGAATGGTGTCACTGTTAAAGCTCTCCATGACTTGAAAATAGTGCAGGGCAAAGTCCTTCAAAAACCCAATTTTTGAAAAAGGGTAAGAAAAATAAATCAAACAAGTAGCCATAATCTGACAACTTTTTAGTAACGTAAACAAAACTGAATTTTACCATTCCCAAGATGACATCTCAGGATTTGCTGCTGTTGCCACAAAAAACAACCAACCAAACAAACAAAAAGATAAAAAACCCAGAAAGGATATAGGATGGGGAATCAGGAGGAGCCTTCATGATCTCTGTCAGCACAGAAGGTTGCATTTCCAAGGAATGGGCACAGATAAGGCAGACAGAGACACATGAACAAGGCATAGAACTGCCACGGCCTTTTTACAGTGCACAATTATCTTTTGCCCACGTCCTTGAAGAAAGCACACAAACCTCCATTGCTGAGAGCTACATCCAGCTCAGAACTCATACCCAGTCCACTGCAACTTTCCATATTGACMGACAGCCAGGTAGAATGTAAACTGATTTATGATGCAACCTGGAAATTTATGAAAACATAATTAAATAAATTGTAAGGTTTCTTAGCATTCTGTTTAAGCTCTGCTTTGGTATATCATCATAGAAAGATAGAATAGTTTGGGTTGGAAGGGACATTTAAAGGTCATCTACTCCAACCCCTCTGCGATGAGCAGGTACATCTTCAACTGAAATCAGGAATCATCCAACCTGACCATGAATGTTTCCAGGGATGGGGCATCTACCACCTCTCTGGGCAACCTGTTCTAGTCATAATCATCACTTAGGGACTAAATACTATTTCATTTTTTGGTTTTTGCTGGGTGCTTGTGGTTATTGATGATAAATTAGACTTTTTTTTTTTTTTTTTCAAGTGATAGTCCTTCTTCTTTATAAGTCTCCCTAATTCTATGTTTGGCTTCATTCATTTGCCCTCTCCAGATTATGATGGT
This sequence comes from Oceanodroma leucorhoa, assembly GCA_030449065.1. Classification (NCBI taxonomy): domain Eukaryota; kingdom Metazoa; phylum Chordata; class Aves; order Procellariiformes; genus Oceanodroma; species Oceanodroma leucorhoa. Next base: position 2,048,327 of record JASVER010000093.1, read on the forward strand.
CCCTGAATCCTCAATTTTGTAGGTATTATCTCATGACAGGGTATTTACAACTCCAGGACAACAATTATGTTCTTGTATCCATGTGTATTATGCCTGGGAATTCAATTACAATTATGGATGATAAAAACTACAACAGTATAAGCTGAATATTCAAAAACATAACTACTTTGTTGTGCAATAACATCTGACCCTTAAATATCAGAGTACAGCAAAATAACAAAGGAAAATGGCACAATGGGGCATAAAATATGGCTCTCAATAGTATTCTCACAGAAAGCAACAGAAAAAGGCTTACTTTTAAGGTAAACAGTCTGCAATATTCAGCTGTAGAGTTCTACAAAGGGAAAGACTTCCAAAAATTGAGGAGAAGCCAGATATTTTGACACAGCAAATGGTAGGGATAGAGGAGAAACAGGTCAGAAGCCAAACATAAATTATGAGAGGGCCCATAAACATGAACCAGATTTCACAAATAGAAAGGGGAAAAGGTTTGAAGAGCCTTTAATGTTAACAATAAAATTTTGAAGTTGATTCTCAGCTTTAGAGGTAGCCAATGCAGTTGCCTCAGTAAAAGGTAATATGAGAGTAGCAGAAAGAGTAATAAATTAAACAAGAGGTAGAATTTTGAACAGATTGCAAGCAGAAGGCTGAAGGAATAGGAATACTACAAGAAGTTCATTATTGTTAGAAATGACTGTGGTCTGATACAGAACCTTGGCTGAAAACAAGTATAAAAATAGAATATAAATAAGATCGTTATTATTCATCCCATAGTTACACAGAGCACACCTGCACCTTTTTCATCACTGAGATTGAGATATTTTGACAATGATTTTTAACTAAAAGTTCTCACTGCACATTGTCAGTGATCAGCCTATGGGAACAGCCTCGTTTTTCATCAACGGAAAGAACTGAAGAGTTTGGGAATGAAGCTACCGGGAAAACATGGCCCTTTGTGTATATTTGGTTCAAATGCCCACATTTCAAGAACTGTTAGGTATCATTTATTGCATACACATTTCTGAACTGGTTTTCTTCATGCTGCAGAGAGAAAGAATGATTAAAAAGGATGAAAGAAGCCTGAAGGGATTATCTAGGCCATCTCCTTTTCCCTAAAATAGGATCATCTTACACCAGTGTACTCTGATGATGGAGACCCCACAGCCTCCCCTGTCTATCCCCATGCTTCGTTATTCTTGGTATTTAAAAGCTTCTCTTCCCATCGAACATTCTTTCTTGCTGAAATGTAAACCTATTACTCTTTGTTCTCTATGTTACAGACATGGCAAACAGATTATTCCTTTCCTTTTCACAATGGCGTTTGCATACTTGAAGACTGTTATCATGCTTCCTTTCCGTCTTTCATTCTCTAGATTAAACAACTCCATGCAAGCAAGTACTGTTTACTTCAGTGGAACAACCAGATAGGGACTCTCCCATGCTTTAAATTAAACTTTATTCATTGGTTGAAACAAAGCCCAGTCGAGCACTCCACAATCAGCAGGAAAGGAAATCAGTTTAGCAAAGCTCATAGTGGGACAGCTTACCTTGTCAGTTCAATTTCAGTTGACAGGTTATGAGAACAGGCTAAAGACAACGACTTCTCAAAAATAGCTACACAGTACCTTTAGCCCCATCCCCAAACGGGGGCATAAGTGAATGATAGAAGGCAGCCCAAAGGACCATACGCACTGGGAAGATGAGAAGTTTGGGATGCCACTCACCAAGGCATGAGCACTTGGGGGAGGGAAGGGAAAGGTCTACCTATGGCTCTGCCTCTGCCCAGCTCAACCAACAGAGGTTGCAACACACTATTCTTCACCACTTTGTAGGTCATCCCTTACTCCTCTCTCTTCATCTTCTCCAGTTGCACTTAACCACATAGACTTTGACCATAATTTAGACTGGGAGAAGTGAAATCTTGACACACAACCTGAATATCTCAAAAAAAAGCTCTGTCGCTTCCAGTAACTCATTCCCTGTTCTCAGTGCCTGAGGTTCTGTACCCCTTGCTCTTGGTTTAGGAGGTCAGAATACCAAGAAACCAGGCTTATTCCTGACCTTTGCAAGAAAACAATTCTGTCAGCAAATTGGTCATTTCTGTCTCACAACAATTATTTTTACAGCAAGGTCAAAGGCTGCAAACTAAAAAAGAAAAAAACCCAACCCTACGCAATTTTAACAGAATAGCAATAATAATAGTAAAAATGTTAACCTGTCCTAATTGAATTTGGTGCATTGATGTTTTTAGTGCAGTAAAAATCCATGTATTGGAAAGTTTTCATGCTTCCTTTACTGCACAGAAATAAGCCATAAAATCAAGTGAAATCATGATTCAGAAGCATGAAGTTTAAATTCTATGTATTCCAGAACATTGGTGACCCTAATTGTAACAGACTTCCTACAGTAAGTTTTCCACATTATGTCTACTATGCTGTGAACATACTTGTGAAACAGACAATGATCCTATGTCCYGATAGAACCACCTTTCTTAAGCATATCATAGATTTTACTTCTTACAATAAACAGTAGTCCTAAACAATAGGACATAYGTGAAATACAGTGTTTGCAAGGGCTTTGTGAACTGCGTCTTGGGAACAGAGACTCTAGTACAGCAGCATCTCCTGTCAATCCTGTATGTATTGTTAGCGCTATAATAATAATCTCTTTTCCACCTTGCGTAATACTTATGCAGAGTTTAAAACTACAAGGCCTTTTGTGCTACAGTTCAAGCTCCGAGTGAATTGTACCATTTGACATGAAAACACCTGAAAAGTGTGGTCTATCATGGTAATGCTGATACAACCTTAACCCTAGTGGCACTAGSAGGTGTCATTTGATTACAGTATCTCCTGCTTATAATGCTGCCATGGTAATTAAAGCATGTCAGAACTGCAAAACAAGTGTAGTAAAGACACATTGTATGACAGAAACATTAACACAATTTTTAAAACATGATCTGCTATGGTATTAAAAATGGAAAATTGTGTTCCAAGTCATAACGATTTAATGCTGTATTACAAAAATAGTTGAAATGCCTAAATACAATGGCAGTTGGTACTATTCTTAAGCAGTACACACACCAAAAGTGCTATGAAAAATACATTTAAATATCTTTAATGCTGCAAAACCTGGAAAGGCAATTAGCAGCAATAAAATTTATATTGAATTTGGATAAATTTTAGACAATTAACCTTCTTCTAAATGTAAGTTCTGGCCAAGAAATCCATAGGGACACATGACTTATCCACATTTATTACTCATTAGAGCAGAGTAATTCCTGTCATGGCTGAACATCAGGGGATTTATCATCATAAATTCAGATCAGCTAATGGACTGAGTAGTCCTTTTCTCCCAAGAACAAATCCCTAGGTAAAAGATATGAAATATAAATTGACCACAACAAAAGGAGTGCATAGTAAGAGTATGTGTAGTAGACGTATACAGTTATTATGCRCAATATGTAGATGCATGCGTTTATTGTATAATGGTAACATATTGGGAAAGTAGATTTACTCATAGGCACTTCTCCTACATTTCAGATAGCACAGATAAAGTCTGTGCATGCCCTCTTACTAGTAAGTTCTCCTCCAAAAGTTTCAAAACAAATATGTTCTACGAATAAAATTTTGTTACTCTTCTCCTCATCCAGAGCATGCTTCCTCTCTTGAGTAATAGTATAATGAGTCTGATCTATCATTTTTTATCTTACAGATCTTGCTCCTACAGCATACCAAACTTAGATTCTTCAAAATAATATAAGCAAGGAAACAACTAAAATATTTTTATGATTTAAAAAGCAGAGTTCAACAGCCCACAAGATTCTGCAGTTTGGTGACAGCTACCCTTTGCTTTATTTCTTAAAAAAATAATTCCTACTGAGAACAAATGTTTCAATATAGATCAGTATGATCTCACTTCAACCTGCGTCCCATTGGAGTTGAACAGAAACGTGAACATTTTCAAGTAGAGAAAGAATGAATAAATACAGCTGTTTAATTACTATTTGCTTTTCACTCATCCTCACATTCTTCTACATTAAGTCTAAGAAAAAAAAATTTAAAAATCAAGAAATATCTGAGATAGTCTTGCTTTGATGTCTTCCTGCCATAGTGAAGTCACTGGAATTCCTGTTTCCATTTTCCAGAGTTTATGACCGATGAACGTCACAGAACTTTAAAGCAGGATTCATGATGAGATCTGAAATGACTTTGAACAATTTCTAGTCTTCTGAACTTATTTATTTCACCTAACTTTTTTCAGACAGATAATTAGCAAATTCCATCTAGTTGTTGTTTTTATCCACTTTATACCTACTTCTTTATGTGCGAATATCCTTTTTTAAACTAAGTTGCTGCATTCACTTTCCTTTGTATTTAGAGGAAATAGATATAATCCTCTGTGTATAAATAAGACAAATCCTTTTAGTATTTTCTTAGACCAGGAATGCAGATTTGAAGCAAACTGATTGTCCGTGCTTATTGTGCTTTGGTTTGTATTGTGGGGCTTTTGTGGAGTGTGCAGACTGGATGTTTTTTAGGTTGAAAAAGACCCCAAATATGCGCTTCTGAGAACTTTTAATGTTCTCTAGCAATAATGAACATTCAGTCCGTGAGACAAGACTACAAATAGCCCAAACTAAATTGCACTGAAAATCAACAGTCTGGCCACTAGGTCCTCATGATCAGCCTTGATGATCTTAATTTTCACCCTTACTGCACTTCTTCTTTAAATACACATAGTCTTACCTGCTGTTCTCTACACCTTCTTCAGTGCGATCACCTTTCTGAAAATGTGTATGTCCTCAGGTTTCCTGTGACAATGCAACTAATTCCATCTCCATCATACTATTCATTATGTTATTTTTTCCCATATAATAGACCAATCGAGTCCTATATTGATGATGCCCTGCAAAATTACTGTCAGAAACCATCATTAGCAATCTGGTTTTGCCCATGGCATTAAAGGAAGTATTTAATAAGACTGGTCTCAAAATGGGTCATTAGGTTATTCGTGGCATTACTTTTCTCCAAGTTAGTAATTCCCTTTGCAGCATAATCCATTATCACCTCCCACTTAGCTCATCTTATCCACTTTAAAAGTTCTTGTACTAGCCCCATATTATCAAATTCAATTGGTAATTTCCCATGTGGCACCCTATCAAATGCTTTAGTGAAATCTAGACTGACTACACAGAACACATTTCCTCTGTCAACTGCCATTTAAAACCCAGGATAGCAGGGTTAATCTGACATGGTCTACCTTTGACAAAGATGTTTTGCATTTCATCCCATTTTCCATTTATCTCCCTGCATTTATTCTTAGTCTCTGGGTTTTTTTGTTTTTTTTTTTTATTTTACTCTGAAAAGCTTTGCACATTATTGAGGTCAGGCTATTAAGCTTGTTGTTACTTGAATTACTTTTTCTTCACAAACATGGTGTTTACTCCTCTCTAGTAAAAAATATCATCTTGAAGTTAATGCACTTATTGAACACTTTGACTTGGTGATTATKCAATGCCAGATCTTTCAGATCTACGGCGCAAAGATTGCCATAACTGAAGGTAAAGTAAAATTCAAAAAGCTTTGASAAGAAACAATTTCTTTTTCCCAGACCTTCCTTAATCTTATCATTACCTTCACTGAAAGCTTAGTTCACATATTCATTTAATCTGAGGAATAATCTACACCATCTTTAATCTTAATCACAATCTGGTGAATGTCCCTTGGACTCTGGCAGCCCTAGGAACTGTATCTGAATTATTCATCACTCTGGAACTTCACTGCCAAAGTAGGCATCGAGGTCCAAATTAGGAGCCAAAATACATGGCTTAAATAACACTACAGGCACCTAAAATTAGGCATTACATTAATGAAACTGTATCTTCTAGTCATAACCTCTTATATATTTATAATCATGACTGATAGCAGTATCRAATTTGTCTTCATGCCTTGCGTAGGACACAGAACTTTTTTATCTAGCCAATAGTTGGATGAGCATTAGCACATATCTGGGGGGCAGTGGGAAGGAAATAAAAAAAGAAAAGTCAATGTTGATGTATTGGCTTCAGGTGATTATGAATTTGCCTCACCTCTGTTCCAGAGGCTAAACCTATTAAAAATGTATACCTTATTTTTAGCTTGTGTTTTTATAGTTTTAGCTTTCAACAGCTCATGACCCTTAGTGTGCATTTATCTATTTTTTTCTGTGGCTTTCCCAAACTCAAGTACTTTGAGGATACCTTGAAGCATTGAGTGTTAGAAAGAGTAGAATGATACTGATGATAAAAACTGGGGAAGAATATGTAATTTCAACATAATTTTATAATATAATACACTATTATGACAAATTATATCTCGTGCATTTTCAAGAATTAAAAGCAGCTGCTTCAAATCAAGTTGCACTGTGTATAAAATATAATATATTTGCATAACTAAGCAAAATCTATTACTAACAGCAACAGCAGACAGTAATAAACATTTCCTCATAATATCCTCATTTTGAGAGACTACTTTTCCAGGTCAAGGAGTTGTTAAAAAATCCAGTAAAGGACTTCTGTGCCTGAGCAGGCCTTTGGTGAAGCTGAGAAATTTAAGTTGAGATGGATGCAAAATTTCACCTCCACTACTCCAGGTTTCTAAATGCTTCAGATGTCTACTTGGCTGACTTTCAACTCCCTGAGGGACAAGCCAATGTATCAAAAAAGGAGATTCTTGGGGTGGTTCTGTATAAGTGTTTAGCATTACTATCAGCTGATATCACTGAAGAGCTTCGGTTGGGCAGATGTACCTTTTTACATGAAAATTACCCGAAAGAGGACCTAGATACTGGATCCCAATCAGGACACAGGTATTGAGTTCCTGGTGGTAGTTATGAGCCAGAGCCACTGATCAAAAATATCAAAAAGAAACCTGATGAGTTTAACCATTTCTATGATTACACAGAGTGAGTTTTTTTTTATTTTGCAAGCTTTGCTTTGGATATTTCAGTTCTGCTTTAGAAATCCAAGCCTTCCCTAGACCTAGCTTTAAAGTCAAATCCACAGAGGGAGGGAGGGCTTTGGCTCTGCCTGGTTTCGGCATGATCTAACCACCATGGCTTTTTGTCAGGCAGCAAGGCAAAATTTTATTTCAGCCTGCTTCTGATGCTAGGTCTGGTTGTAAGCCTCAGAGCCACAATATAGCCTAAGTGATCACACAGCACTTTGAGTCAATCAGTCCCAAGATTTCAGTTAACATTTTACAAAGGGTCACAGTGAAAAAAGATTTATTATATAGCACAATTTTCTGATTCGGAACAGAAAACAATGAGTGTATGTGACTGCCTGAGCTGACTGAGATCTTAATACAGCTTATTTTTATTAAARGATAACTGAAGTTTTAAGTGTGACTAGGAGTACTTGTGTTGAAAACAGGTTAAGGACAGCATGATATATATTAATTAAAAATGGAATCTGGGTTTAAAATGGAGAGCAGTTGCATCTGGGGGAGCAAGCTGTGAAGAAGTCACTGGATTCACTTTTCTTTAACCTTCTAAGTATTCCTTTTATTGTAGAATAGAGTAATAGCTTCTCTTTGCCATGATAGGTTGGAAATCACCATCTGCAGTGGAAGTTTTTTTTTAAGGGGGTCATTCTTGTTTAAGTCTGGTTGCTCATCTAAATAATTTTCTTAAATGACACATGATTACATAATGGATAGTCTGTAAATACAATTTATTTTAAGTAATCTATATACTTTATGTTGAAGGTCAGTTACTTATTCAGTTATTAATCAGTAGCCAATCAAAATTAAGATTTCTAAAGATTATATATAATTTTAATGTTTCTGTAAAAAATTTATCAAGTCAGAAATGTTAAATAATTAAATAATAACCACTCTGTTATTTCTTTAGTGAAAAAACAGCATTGCTTGTAATTAGGGAAACCAAGGTAAAGATAGGCAACAGTCTACAGGTGATTTATTAAGGCTATGCAATAATAACATAATAGGTCATTCAAATCATTTGATACCTGTGACACTTAGTGCTCTTAGAAAAAGAGAGAGTCCAAGACAGAGGAATCTGTTTGCATACATTGGTAATGAAGACTCCTAGAAACACACACGAGCAGTCATTTAAAGGTCCCATTTCTTTATGTATCAAATGAAAAAAAAATAGATGGACTCTTAGAACCAGGCATGTGAAAATAATAAGAAATATCCAAAAAGCATAGATATTTAATACTGAGTATAATTTTTCACTTAGCGGGTCCAGCTCATGGATTGCAGTAGGCATATCTTGAAAGAAAACTTGCATCAAAATTTAATCTAATACTTCAATGTACACTSTAAGTAGAAAGAATAAAACTAGGATCCCTTTTCTGAAGTGCAGTCAACCAGCTGACATCGCGAAACAACAAAAAGGGAGGAGGAAGTTTAATCACCAAATCAAGCATGGAACTAGATSGTCCTCTGTCTTTTTTTTTTCCCTTTAATTAGGGCCTTACCGAAGTTTTAGTATTTTTGGGGCTAACAAGGAATTCAAATTGGTGTAATGGATCCCTTACACCTGCACTCATAACAACRTGCTGATATTTTCAGAGGACAAGTTGTAATCAAGAAGTGAACTCTAACTGAACAGATGATCTACCTCTAGGCATTGTAAATTAGCCACTGTAGATGGGCTGTCTACACATCCGTGGAGGCTGAAGCCCATGGGCTACCTTCAGTGTTGATGATTCAGTTTGGAATAAGGTGCTAGTTTCTTCAAAACAGAACATCTTTCAAAGACGTATAAATTGATTTACCTGACCAAGAAAGCACGTATATAGCAGGAAAATAATGTGTTTTCTCCTTGATATGGAATTTATGCTGATACATGCTAAAGGGACAAAAAAAAAAAAAAAAGATAAAATTACACCTAATTGGATTCACTTTAGATCACCTTTTATCCATTTACTGGAAATGCTATGGCACTTGAAACCATTGCTGCCTAAAAGAAATTTTGCTGCCCAAAATGAAATAGAAAAAAAACTCTGCAGGCATTCCCATAATATAGTGACTAAACATTTTGAAGTTCTTGTCATTAGCTTCTCCTGGATCTATGACGGGGTTAACTTCAGCCATACTGAACTCAGTATGCATACAGAGTGCTTTCTAAGAATTTGACCTTAAAAATAACTAAATAATGTAAAGGCAAGCAGGCTTGTTCTCACTGAATTAAAAAGCAAGCAAATGCATGCCCTTCAGAAGAACAGAGAGGATCACAGGCTCTGGGAGCAATGAATCTGAAAGGGGGAATCTTATTAAGGTATACAAAAACCTGAAGGGAGACTACAAAGAAGATGGAGCCAGGTTCTTTTCAGTGGTGTCCAGTCATAGGATAAGAGGCAACGGGCACAAACTGAAACACAGCAGGTTCCCTCTGAACATCAGGAAACACTTTTTTCCTGTGAGAGTGACTGAGCACTGGAACAGGTTACCCAGAGAAGTTGTGAAGTCTCCATCCTTGGAGATCTCCAAAAGACTTCTGGACATGGTCCTAAGCAACTGGAACTAGGGGGCCCTGCTTGAGCAGGGGGGTTGGGTCAGATGATCTCTAGAGGTTCTTCCAACCTCAACCATTCTGTGATTCTGTGAATGTCTATGCCAGTCCTCACTCCCTCCTGAAATGAAGTGTCCTAGAGCCTGATACAAGCAGTACCCATAGCCATTGTTCCTTTACTTCTAAAATATATGTCAATAAGACATCAGGGTGGCATCAGCCCTTGACTGTTCCACTCATACACACATGATCTTGTATGTATGTGGTCAACCCAGGTAAGAAAGCATCAGAATAACCATTTCTGTCAACTTCATGGTTAATAAAACAACTCACTGCTAGAGAACTCCTTCAATATCAAGTAGTTATAGACTGAATCCATCTTTTCTGAACCACCTACGTAGATCCAAAAATGTGAAGTGAGACACTGGAGACTGGATGTCTGATTGAAGAGGGATCTCACTGAAACAATCCACATTAACTCACAGAACAGCAATATTAGGATAGCAAATGTCACTTCATTAGTGGAAAGAAAAGATGAACTTTTTGCTTCAACTGCAAGTTTTTAAGTTATAGATAAATGCATCCATATTTGTCACCTTATCACAGCCAAGAATAATATGTAATCACAATTTAGGGGTGAGGAAGAATAGATTGAGCAGGAATTCTCTTTTATTTCCTGCTATAAATTTGAAAAGATCACAGGCAAAGTTTTGCGGGGTGGGGAAGAGGAAAAAGTTTTAACTTTAATTAGAGCCAGGTTACCCATTGCTGTACAGTTTACTGCTATTGTATTTAACCCGGATAACCCTTGTTAAGGTTTACATCTGGTTTCCTAAGGAGGTCCAGGTAAAAGGGAAACAGTATAGTCATGCTTAGTATTTGGAACACAGACTTAGTAATCAATTTCTTTTATTTTTTTTAAAGTTTATACTCAAGGAGAAAGTGTATCACACTAATAAATTCCCAAATATCCTATATAATTTAATAACAGAAAAAAATACATGCATAAAAAGCAAATATAACCACTGACAAATACACATGCACACACACACACTCTCCTCACAGCAACTCCTATTTTACTGATTTAGTGTATAATCCCAAGCACACTGAAATCAGCAGCCCTCAATCAGCAGTGTGATTATCCTGCATTTCAGAGGTGTATCACCATACTTTGTTCTCCTGAATAGAAGGCACAAGCTATAGACAGTATGTATTCTACAGTCCCCTGCCCTATGAAAAGATCTCCCTATAATCCTGCTGTGTTAGTTGTGAAGTGTGTAGACAGGGGTTTTCTATCCTAGACTGACTCTCTTAACTGGTTTCTGTTCCTATTTTGTGTACACCAGCATGAAAGAAATGAAGGAATATCATGTTTCCATAACTAAGCTTGCACCTTGCGATGACCCACCACTTGTCTTCCACCACACTATAGCTATAGTGTGCTCCCAGTTAATCAGCCCTTGAACTCCATTATGTAAACCATTTTAAATCTAGATGTAACTCCACAGAGTTAGTACAGCTATTAAACCGCTGTGTTTGTGAAGGGACAGGTTGCAGAAAGAAAACCAAGCTCCAAATAAATCTATTCCCAAAATTCATATCCTGCACAGGCATTGCAGAGATTAGACTAATGACTACGGGAGGACAACACTCAGGGTGGTAAATTCTTTTTCTTCTCAATATTCACAAAGTTATCCATCAAAGACAATTTACTTGGGTTTTGTGCAGGAAATGTGCACACCACTTTTCAAGATATTTCTTCCTAAGTCAGTCTTTTTAAATAAACAACCTATATTGTGTAGCTGTTGGGTGTATTTGAGTGATATGACCTTGCCAAGTAGGGAGTGGAGTGCCTTGCATAAAATAAACTTTATTACTTAACAATATATAATGATGAAGCATAATCAGTCATTTGACTGTGGTGACTCATGATAATTACTGTATTAAACTTTGATAACAGCATTTTTCCTTCCCCTCTGTCTCATCTCAACTATCCCTGCACTGCCCTCAGGCTTCAGCAGTCTTTACCAGCCTTCTGGTAATATTCTGTTTTGTACAGTGCCAGTAATACTGTCTATCATCTCAGGCCTCTGCTTCCTGGAATCATTAATACTGTGCTTTGGAAATTATTTGAGACAGAAGGCTCCACAATTGTACTTACTGGTTCAGCCTAGTTACCTGAAAAAAGATTTAGTGCATTTTCAAAAGGAGAGTTTTGCAGATAGGAGCCCAAATGGATTTTCAACTAGGCTTCAACCTTTTTGAAACCTATGGATGTTGAATAGTCTTTTACTAGTTGCCATGCCAACTGATACCAGAGGAACACTCTGCTGTGTGTTCATCCCCTAGAAAGCTTCACCAGATGTCTTCAACAAATTGCCATGAAAAGGTTTGGGTCTGTCAGTCTTGTTAGGAGATAAAAATCAGACTGAAATGTCCCTGCCTCCACTTCTGACAAAACCAGCCCATAAAATATGTAGACCTGCATTGCTCTCACAGTAAACCAGCAAAACCTCTCACCCCCACCCTAACTCCCCCTCACTTCCTGTTGCAGGATTTTTTAAATATTTATGTTCTTATTTCTACATGAAGCACAAGGTCATTATGCTCTGCAGCTGACATCGTCTGGCAGTGCAAAGCTAGAAGCATCTGGCTGGCAGTGGAGAAAGAGAACAAGTTGATAAATTATTGATTTACATAAATCAACACCTTTTAAATATTGGTCTTTTGAGGGGAAAAAAAGCGCTTTTGTTATTTCAACTAGAAAAGTGTTAAGATGATAAACACTGTATTAGCTGCTTTGTGATTTTCTGTCCCTATCTTGTACACCAAATATATCTATCCAATATACTGTCATTCTCTGGACAGGCAGTACGGAAACACAAAAAAGTTTTTCCTAGTGATCTAACCTTTCAGCTTTATTTTTTTTTTTTTTTTAAACATCGTGGCTGTACAAGAAGTGGCACTGCATTCAAACACTTCAAAACAACCTCAGAAAATTAGGTTTAAGATTTAATAATGTTTCAGAGATGTATGCCTCGCAGGATGACCTGAAGAAACAAATTATGACTCCAGTAGCACCTGTGGGTGCACAGGACCTCAGGAGAACTATTCATTACTTTTGCAATATATATATATATATACCTTTTCACAAACTGTAGGGCACTGGGCAATCAAGATACTGAGTGAAATGCAACAGAACATGATTTGTGAATAATCTACAGTGAATTTCTGCAAGAAATAAAACCAGATCATGTATCACAAAATACTTCATTCTTTTACTTCAATGCTTGTCACATTGTCTTCATAAAGGAGTACAAAACTCCTTAGTTGACAGGTACGTTGTAGTTTAATATACATAAATACATAAGTTCTTATGTGTCATAATTTTTACATTTAAAATAAAAATGTATTTTCAGGTAATTTAATTAGCTTTTTAAAGTAAAGTAATACTGAATTCCTATTTTATATATTTGTTTTTCCCCAAAAGTTATTCTTTCATACCAGTCTGATATGCATACAAATTCTCACAGCACTAACTTTTTAGTATTCTGTATTATATTATTTATGTATACTCAATACAAATATCAGTCAACAAACCTCAGTCCATCATCCAATTATATTGTTCCACAAAAATGATGCTTAGAAACGCCAGTGTAGCCCAAAGCATCAAAGTAGTCTTACGTGCAAAGTTCTTTTGAATTTTCAAAACTGTCCAGGGAACTAGGCTGAACCAGCAAGTATAACTGTGGAGACTTCTGTCTCATTTGGGTGTTCACAGAAAAGGATTGATGTGAAAGCTCTGTCCTGGCTGTTAATGAAGTGTGGAAGGTGCCATGTGGAACAGTTCCTTCTACTTCAATCCTTACATCACTGCTTCTTGTGAGAGGATGAAGGTCCCTTACTATTCTCCTTCTAACATGGAATAATTCAAGTTGGAAAAAACTTCAGGAGGTCTCCAATCCAACCTTCTACTCAGAACACCATCACTGAAGAGGTCGGACCATGTGGCTGAGGGCTTTCTCAAGCCTGGTCTTGAAAATGTCTGAGGATATAGACAACACAGCCTCTCTGGGCTACAATCAGGCTGCCAAGAGCCTGGTTCCATCTTCCCAACCTGAAGGTCATAGGTAGCAGAAAGCTGCTCTGGGGTACCCCCAAAGCCTTCCTGGAGAAATMCAGGCAGAAGCAGCCCCATCACTCAGGGTTCCCCCACAGGGCAGGTGCTCCAGCCCCTGAGCATCCTGGTGGGCCTCCCCTGGGCTCACACCAGTTTGGCAATGTCTCTTCTGGACTGGGTAATCCAAACCAGAGCATGCAGTATCTAGATGTGGTCTAAGATGTGCAGAGTCAAGGGGAATCCTCACATCCTTCCATCTCCTGCCTGTGCTCTCACTCCCACAGTGCTGGCCCCCACTGCTGCCAGCCCCAAGTTGGCTTCTGTGCACCTTGCTGTCCTTGGTCATGGAAAATGTTGTTGAGTAGGATAGATCCCAGGACAGACAAACAGTTCTCCACTTGCTAACAGTTTCCAGGTAGAGTACAACCCATTAACCATTACCCTCTGCTTTTAATCCAATATTTACCCACGTAACTATTCACCCATAAAATTTTATCTAACATCTTTTTCTGGCTTCTTGTTAGCTAAATTTAAATATTCTGGATTCTACATTCCACAAACTGCAGCAATTTGAGAAATCCTTGAAAATTCTTCGTTGCAGAAAAAAACCCCAATTTAGTCATAGCGCAAAACTTGCATGTCTCCTAAATGACTGCATATCTAGAAGTAAAATACAGAGAAATTCAACCCCAAAACTCTGCCCAAACAGGCTTACTGCAGAAAATGGAAACACTGATGATAACTATTTTTTATGAAAGGTATTCATATACTCTCAACACATCTCAGGCACAAACCCCCAAAATAAGCACATGCTTATTTTGTCCAAATATTATCATGAGAAGAAATTAAAACACATGACTTCCATAACCCTAGGTTTCTGCTTCTGGAAAAGGGCCCTCAATAAACTGGTCTTTCACCACTGTTGGAGAAGAACCTTTTGGAAAGTTCCACCCTTCAAGCTTGAGTTTTAAAGCTCACAGCTGTGGAGACTGCTTTGGTCTCCAAAAGAGACCAAATTATGGTCCTACCTACTGCAGCACATATAAACTATCTAAGTATAAAGCTATAAATAGAAGTTTCCTATACAGTACTAATGCACATATGTCATCATGTTATGTTTATATTAATCTGCCAACCACCATGTTTCTACCGGCAGGCATAATGAAGTGTATTAATACTTTAACTTCCTTGTGACCCCGCCCCCCAGTTAAAAATTTTTTGCTAGCAGTAGACATCTGTGCCACATTTATAGACACTGTTTTGACATTCCTGCACAGATCGTGGCGCTGTAATGAGAAATGGCTCTATCCGCAAGCTATAGGGTGCACTGCTGCAACCACGTACTGAACCACTGTAGAGAGGATAAAGTATAGAATACAGCTTAATTACCCCTCTTGAGAAGTCTTGACATAAGAGTAGGATGTTAATATGAACCTGTGATTCCTCTCCAGAATTATCTGTGACCAGAAATTATTTGTTTTTTTTTTAAACAAAGATTGACAATTTCATAATAAAAACACAGCACAGAGCACAAAGGAAAGAAATTATATATAAAAAAAGGTTAACCAAAACAGAAGTGTGGCTTGATACAGGTAGATGGATTTTAAGAAGTTGTATAAACATAACCGTAGTTAAATGCAGATTTACCACCAGAGGGAAGAGAGCTGTAGCCTCTCTTCCCCCATATTAGTGCCACCAGTGACAACAAACGCTACTTCACAGATAGATATGCCGTCATGTGATTGTATTAATATAGAGCCATATAAGTTCACAAAACAAAAGAGAGTTGAGTAATAAGTAAATTCCTGTGTCTTGAACCTCAACATTATGCGTGAGCCCCAGTCAGATTTCTTCATATTTAAAGAAATCAGTTAAAAATTTTCTGGTTTTGTAAAGACATACAAATATGATAACTATTATCTGCACTATGCTCTGTTCATTAACTAGAGAAGGTAGTAAACAACCTCCCAAATAAATTTTATGGGCTATTGTAGACTCACTACAGAAATGATATTTTCAGTGCTGTAGCTATTGACACAAATCAAAGTTAGCACTCAAATAAAAAATTAATATTTTAAGCCATCTCCCTCTGCATAAGTGTTTTACCAAACTCATGTTTAAACTATGATACCACTTGCTACAAGAAAATTCACAAATACAATACAAGAACATGAGAAAACTTGAGAAAAGACCTGAAATCTAGGCAAGGTGGTCTTTAAAGAATATAAAGTAGATGAAGGCATGAGTAACCTCTGCTGAGGAATAAGGAAAAGAGCCATCAGGAAGACATATTCATATGAACAAGAAAGGTGCTAATATGTTGACCTGCCATTGCCTCAGAKTGGTCTTTCTGTTTCTACAACTTGAGATGTGGAAGCAGAGTATCAGAAACAAATCATACTAAAAGATCAAACCTTCCAGTCCTCGTGGAGGTTGTCTGTATGTCTACATCTTATAAATGCTTATGTTTAATGCCCTCCCAGTCACAGACTTCATTAAGGTGACCAAGGTGTGTGTTTGATGAATGCCTATTTACAGCTGGAGAGCAGCCTTTGCTTGCCTCCGCTTGATCTTTCCACAGTGTGAGACAGTTGCTGCTGCTTGAGCATGCGTGTGTGTGATGCCTCCAGTTTGATCTTCAAACACCTGCCATCCCTTTAGCAGAGAGTTTGTTGTTCTGCAAGCTGTGAAGACATCTGATTGCTGGAGCACTTCACTGACTTTCTATCCTCATTTCTTGTCAAATGTGACCATGACACAAATATCCTTGAATAGTCTGGGGGTCAATCACTTGCAGCTAGAGGAAGATCAGTTGAATGGACAGGATGCCAACTTCTTCAAACATGCAGAAGAGTGGAGGGGACCCCTAGAGTCAGTCTTTAAAGCAACAAAGGACTTTTCCAGTCTCAGAAATAAAAAGTGAAGAACCCTCAAACTTGGCAATCAACCAATGGCTATATTTCTCAAGAGAACTCTCTCTTAAAATCATGGCAGGCACACCATCTTCTACATCAGGCACTTAAAGACAGTGTATGCCTGTGATGCATCTTCTAGAAATAACGCAGGGGACGCTTTTGGTTTCTTATGGGGTACTGGTTTATACAGACAGACATATTTGAAGAAGAGCTCATGTTTTTCCATTTGTCAGCSTCTTGATGTATTCTTCAAGAACTTCATTAGATTGAACAGCAATTGTACTGACTATTAGATGTTTCAATAAAGCAAGAAATGATACAATTGGAATTAGTATCTGGAAACATCTGTGGAAAGTTGGTCACAAAGGCCAAGTTCCTTTGGATTCAGAAATATTTAAAACTGTTCCGTTTGTATTTGGTGCTATCCAAGATTATGATGAGCTTCTGTTGCTGCTTTCTCAAATCTTGTGTACTGGATGTCCAGACACAGAGAACACAGAAATCTTTCTGTGCCAAAGAACTGTTCTTCTCTTAGAGCATTTTACATAAAGAAAGGGCTATCCAGAGAAATTACTTTCAAGGGCAACTGCCTCCGACTGTAGATCAGGTACAGTAGGACTGTCCAGTGTTTTGCAGGGTGACAGGAAGGCCCTATTGTCACCAGGACTGACAAGGAGGACAAAGCTGAAATCTGCTCCACAACAGATTGCACAAGTAGGGTGTAAGGGTGCCAAGGTTTCTGAGAGAGGGGGGCTTGAAGACCTGCTCTTCTTCAACAGTATGCAACTCTCACATTTCCTCTCTGAAATGTATCAGATGTATCAGGCTACGGCTGAGGCTCCTTCTGCTTCAGAAATAAGGTGTCATGGAGGATATATTTGGTATTTCTTCTTAAAGCAACAGGACAGTGCTTTGCTGGTTAATCATGCAAATTTAACATTCTCAGGAGGCAAACCATTGAAAACGTACATGCATAAATAAGACTTGGCTTATAGCTATCATGTGTTTCCATATAGGAATAATTCTGTGACTTTAAACATAAGTATGAATACCAGTAAATGTTGTCCAGGGTCTCTTCATTTCTTCACTTTTAAGAAGTTACAGTGTAAACCTAAAGTGAAAACTATTCCAATCAAATTAGTTAACTATCTTATGGAAGGAGTCCCACATACAAAAAAATAAATCCCTAAACATATACAGAAGATGCTTATCCCAAACCTTGTAGCAACAGAGCACAGAAAACACACGGCTAAGCAGACGTTTAAGCCGTACCAAATGCTATAGTGCCTGCCTTTCCACCTGGCCAACTGAGAGCCCTCACCAGAGTACAAATGCACTCGCCTTCTTTTCTTCTAGCTGCACAGCACTTGCRTATGTAATTTCATTACCTTACCTTAAAATGCAGAGATAGGGGGAAAGGGGAGGGAAATCGTTCCCTTTTAAATGCCTCCTGACGTGCTGTCGGACCCTGCGCACCAAGACAGTACCTCTTGTGCTGACCTCTCTACTTCCATGCTGGGCATTCTGGGCTCAGCCATGTTATTTGCATCACTAGGTGCACCCGGAGAAGAAAGCTTCTTGTGCTGGACTCTGAGCATGTAGTTGGCATCTAATAGTACCTGCTGACTCTTTATACTAAACTAAGTGAATACTTAATGCGTATTAGAGCACTCCCTGAAGGCATTTCAACTCCATATGCATTTGAGAAAAACGACCCAATTTATGAAGTAACAGGAACTAGAGAGGTAGCATTGCATCCTTTCAAGGAAAACTCCAAGCCCTAGCCCTTGTTTCCCTCAAAGAAAGAAGAATTTTGTGTAAAAACTAGCCCTTCACACCTYACACTGAAGACTGTTAGTAATCCCTATTCAGACTTCCCATTTGTCTCATCATTCTGTGGACCAAAATTAATGTTAAATTTAATTTTTCAAATTATGTTTTTCATTTGTTTTAGAGGAGTTTGTTGGCCAGTTTATAACACTGACACAGCTCTCTAAGTAGAAAAAAAATGCAACTCTCCAGTAGGTACAGAAAGAGCATAAGCGGGCTGTTGTACACAGATCCTCCTCTAAAAGTTGGAAGAACTGAAATTCTACCTTTGACAGGTGAGAGCCTGAGGACGAGAGCCAGAGTGTTCATCTAGAGAGAAGAGGCAGCGATGCAAGGCTACAAATGTGGCAGTCATCATTGGTTTTAATTTTTAAGATTTCCGTAAAARGAAGGACAAACATTAACTTTCAGCTTATTTGAAGCACATCATACAACAGCTTCTGTATCACTGGTGATAATTTGCCTGTCCACACCCACATCCCTGTCTGCATAAAAAACTTGATTACAAGATTATGTGTATCATCTTGATAATAAATAAACAATATAGATATTTTCTACTAATGTTTTAAAACCTATTTAAATGTGAAGTTCTTTGTAGATCAGATGCCTTGAAGATGATATGCCTGCAAGTCTTGAAGAAGTCAGTACCAGTAAAATCTACCACGTTCATGCAGAGAACTTGTTATATATCTTTAAGCGAATTTAATTACTGTGTGCAGTAGCTTGCTTAAGAATTCAAACAGTAAAACAAGTTTATGAAAAGATATGCTATAGTTACTTTTCTAATACCTTTGATGTTTAGTAATTTCAATCCTGCTCTGTGATGCTGTATCACCACAGAGCAACACGAAGTCACTTGGCTCAAAGCCCTTACACTCCGTCCCTGTAATCTTGAGTCTGATCTGTAGACACTGAGAAATCCTAAAAGTTAATGAAATAATTGGTTTAAAAACCTCTTCAAGTCCACTGTGATTAGTATTTAATCAGTCATATTTTCTCCTTTACCACCTTAGTGACATCCTTTTGGGTTCTCTTTCTACCTGTTTAATTTTACCGTTTTTCACAAGAAAGAGATAGGCCRTCTGTAAACGCGCCACAGGGAGAACTGTGCAGCCCTGGGACAGACAACTTCCCTTCACAAATATTTCTAAGCTAAAGCCCAATTCTGCGCTTACTGAGCATCTTAAATGGTCTCTCTACAAAGTTCATCATCAAATACAGGATTGGGACTGTTTTCTGTTCCTGGGTCTGCTCCAGTTGTCTCACGTGGCTATTCCTCCTATACATCCTCAGGGCGGGTTTCCCCAACCAATGGATCAATAAACTTGCCTACAAAAAGCACTCTTGGCATGCAGAGTATTTATTTCTTTAAAAATTTGCTCAATAGGGTAGGCTCAAGAGATACACCTCATCTCCAAGGCGGCCTCAGAGGACAATAACCCCTACAGCTGTACCCTAGCACACTTAACTATAACACAAATAATATAACGCGGGACACTCATATTGGACGAAAGACCTTTGTCAACTTCCAGTTAAATTGACAACAAAAAGGAATTAAACATTTTAAATAGCTTATATTCAGGACTATATTAGTATTTCTGCCTCTAGTGTGGACTAGAGCATGATCTGCACGCACAGTTGTGAGTTGTGATTCTCTTTCATGGCTAAAGAAAAACATTGTTCAATGGATGCTTTCTATGCAATCCCTACACTGTCCCTAAGTGTAATGCATATTCTTGGATGAAAAAAACTAATTCTAAAATACAAAAGCAGAGAACAATTAGAGTATTGGGTCTTCCTGTCAGACAGGAAATTTATGTGACCCTTTTGGGATTTTATAAGATGTATGCAAGATTCTTACTGCAAATTTATCTTCAAGGTACTTTTATAGTTAAATACATGTGATTTGTTGATATTATTTCCTCTTTGTTCTAGTCACAATAATCGTTTCTATGGTCTGTGACTGCAATTTGAGGGGTTTTCAAGTTTAGTTAAGTTTATTTAGGTTAAGTTTAATGGCAACTTTATTTAAAAGTTCAGGAGGGGGTTACAGTCTAATTTTTCTTATTAGTACAGTGGTAAATGATCATTTAAAAAGTACAAACTGGGAACTGCCTCATATGTTTAAATGGATTAAGAGTAAAAATATTTGCAGAATTTAATTTATAGTTATCTTCCAGAGCTGATATGAAAAAAATAATGCAAATGGAATACTTGTTCCACAATCAGCAAACAGTGCCTTTCAAAACAACAAAAACTACCAGGACTTTGAAATAAATTCCCCTTGCCCAAGTGTTGCAGATGACGCATCATAACTAAGTTTTTTCCCCAGTCTCAGTATTCTATGAAGCTACCATGGTAAGACTCACTAGGAGTTTCACTATGAAGCATTAAGAGCTCAGTAAATACTGAAATTTTGGAACAGATTTATCTTCTGCTGTATAAGACTATTTAGGCAGGTGGTCACTAAAAGATTTCTTCACTGTCATGTATTACAATAATTTCTGTTATGAGTGCTTTGTTAAAATAATGTTAATGTTAAAATAGCAACAAAAATTTGGTGGCTGACTGGAAGTTGGCCACATTAAAGTAGTAAACTGGAAAGCTTTGTTCTATGCTATTGGCAGACAGTAAGTCTCATTTCCCTGACTTTGATTCAGGACTAAGAAGCAGGTACTCTTTTTACATATTCAGCAGAAAGTTAGCATGGTTGCAGAAACAGCTTTAGTCTATTCAGCAAACTTGAAGGTATATTTAGCAAATAGGATTCTGTAATACTTCTTCTATACCACTTGCACATTAACCATATGCAAACAGTTCTAATTTCTTCTCTGCAATGCAGCTCCAGCTAGAGTTTACCTCAGAAAAGCTCTTTTTTTCCTGAAATACTGCATTCGGAAAGGTGAGGCAGCTTCAGTGGTGAAAACTGGGTTTATATCCAGACTACTTACTTTGGTGTCTAGGCAGACTGAAATGCCCAGGTATAAGAAAATAGGTTATATGTCTCATTCTCCAGTGGAAATCTAGAACAAAACACCTAAAAATCCAGTAGGAAGATAAATTACCTAACAACAATACTTTCTTCTTTAAAAGAGAAAAAAGGGAATCTCAAATGCAATGAGTCACATTTGGCTCTCAAAGGTACATTCCCTGAATCTGTTTCCTTGAATCACATCACAATTCTTTATTTTTTGTTTAAACCTTGCAATACCTGAATTAGAGATGCCCCTGGTGGCACTCAGTGCCCCTGAATTTTAGTAAGGGGAACTTATCTCTGTTTATTTGGGTGGGAAACATGTTGCCACTAAACTTTCTTGAACAATTGGAACAACCACAGTATTTCCTCTTTGTCAAGCCTGCATGTCCTCACTAAGAAGGTTAGTGCCTTTCTGTAAAACACTGTTACAACTGTTTGAGTAGGAGGCTGAAAGAGCACACAAAGAGAGACCTTCCCATGCAAAACTCTTTCTTATTGCATTTACTACAGTGTAAGTTCTGCTTTGTTCTGCTTAAAAAAAATGATGAAATAACTCCATAAAATTCAACTACAGAGTTTCAGTGGTTTAAATGAGAAGAATTTGGCTTTGGAGTGAAGACACTGCACCTTCTTTCACTGAAGACCTGATCATACTTGCTGAGAAATGTGTTACAAGCAGAAAAGACTACCTAAAGAACAGAGATGAGAAAAAAAAAATAATTAATGAGTAGTTCTGACAGTTAGTATTTCAGATTACTGGGGATGTTAAAATGCATGCAACAGGAAAATATTTCCTACAGGCACACCGTCAAGAGAAAATGAAGCAGACAATAAGACAAAGTGAAAAATTAAACCACAACAGTGTTAAATTAGATAAGCTTAAACACATCTACATGTCACCCTCCACATACGCACAGATATTAAAGAAAAGCAGGCATTGATCAAAAAGGTTGCATGGAACGACTTACTGCCAAAAATGCAACGCAGATTTATGCAAAAGTGTTTGCAAGCATCTTGTCCTGTACACTAAAATCCCGTTCATGCCATAGGTCAAAGTCTTAGGATTTACTTGATATTCATCAGGTGAATTAGAGTGAATTTCCTCCTGAAAGGAGATGTTGAGCCAGAGCATTTTCCTACTTAATTCTGCACAACAAACTGAAGCTCACTTAGCTCTGCCTGCTTCAAAGAGAGCATAGAAAAGAGACCGAAAAGAGACCATCTCTCACGGTCAGGCTGAGGGTAACAGTAGTTCAGGGCTGCACAGAGAGTCAGTGCCCCTGTGAACTGCATCACAGTAATGTCGCTGCAGCATCAGAGCAATTTAGGGGGAACAAGGAGAGCCACAGTGAGCCCCTCCTTCCCAGAGCTCCTCTTTTAGCTCCCTGTTAATGGCAGAGTAGCAGCCGGTATGATGAGCATATTTGCCTGATTGTACATACCTCTCACCCCACTGCTGGCATTACCTTTGCTCACCTTTATTCAGGGTCAGAAGGTATATGCTCCTACTTCACTAATATGCACAAAGACATTAAAGTATCCACTTAACCTCAGATGAGTAGAGGTAGAGATCCCAGGGGGACTAACTGCAGCAGCTGGGCAGAAAGGGAGAAGGTTTTTGAGCATCACTGCTTGTGCAGGGCGAGAGTTTGTTGGATGAAAGGCTTATGCACAAATCAACCAACAAGTTTGAGGACAGTGATCAGGCCACCATGAGGCTGAAATTATAGCTGACTTCTCCTGTGTTGTTTTGTGAGTACTGTGGTAGTATTCATCAGACAGTAAAGCTTGCAAACGTGATTCGTTCAGTGAGGGAGGTTTGCTAAACCACATTAGTACAGCTTCATTCACCGTCTATGCAGTCTGTGGTTTTAGTCCAGCCCAAGATTTCACAAAATAGCTTTAATAAAATTATTTTAATACTATTTTGTTAATATTTAATGTTTTCTTAATAAAATATGACATTATGAATGACAGTTTCAAGATCCGTGAATGTAGTGTTTGTACTTTATAATGACAGTCAGTTTGTCCCGAAGTCTTTGTGGGATCTGGATATAAACACAGAACTTTAAAAGTTTCATTTTTGTGGTTTCCACTGCAACAAAAGAAAAAGTATTAGTTAGGAATACTAATGTAATGGCAATAATTTCCTAAATTGTTTTTCATTTTATGTTAATTGTAAAGATGCAAATTCAAATAAAACAAACTTTTAAAGCAAGTAATTTAAACTTTATTGCCATTATTTCTCTAAAAGTGAATTATTTCACTTTAACTTAAGTTAAAGTAATGCTTAATGTATTGATTTAATTGATATATTAAAGCCGAACATTACATTAAGACCACTTTCATGGCTATTATACAAACTCAGCCTATGTTATTTTGCTATTAAAGACAATTGTTTACTCAAAAGTTATTGTTTAATGCAAGTAATTTGTTTGTAAAAGTGGTATGATAAGGTCACTGTTGTAATTTTAGCATAATTAAAACACGAGACTCTCCAGTCCTCTGACTTAAATTAAAACAATGTTTTCCTCAAATAAAGTTTGGCTTACTCTTATGAAGAGATAATGTTTTAAGGAAGGCGCCACAGAGAGAGTACGTCAAGGATTAATGATACAATTAAAAAGTATTGCAAATTTAATCCTTAGCACAATACTTTTTGTTTAGAAGTATTAAGCTGTACCATTTTAACAAAAATAACTATTTCATATGAGTCAGGCTGCTTAAAAATGAAATTGCATTGCTTACTCACAAGAACTGGAAACAAGCAGATAAGGTGTGCAAGCTACAAAGAGAGTTTTTCACTGTTGAAGAGTTCTGGACCAGATGTGTGGAACCACAAACATTTTTAGGAAGATGGAGGTGAAGACTTTAGAGGAAAGACCTCCTTATATAGCCAACATATAAACAGTCACTATTTCCATTGTTTCATTTGAATGTACTATTTCTTTGACTTCTTTAAGATGAAACTGCAGATTAGGCTATTCTAACAACAAAGTCAAAGTTAATTAGTCTTAACTAACAGCCAAGTTGTAAACTACTTGAGGTCAACTCCACCCTCAGGAAAATGAGCATTAGTGAGACATTTTAAAGCACTGTCTGTTTTTATAAGCAGTGCAGGGAAAGGCTAAGCCAATAAAACATGACCATTCCATTCCATATTTTAATATTAGCCTCTAAAGGACAGAACACTCCCATGTGCTTTGATGACAAAGACTTGCACCAAACTAATAACAATATGTGAGTAAAGGAAATAACTGTCATTTTGCTTTGATTTTGGTCACTGAATGTAACAAGCAAACAACAGTGAAACCTCTCTCAAACGCACTGTGATGAGAGGCTCCTGCATGGCTTGGACGACAAAGAGACCCCCAGAGAGTGGTGTGAGGCTTCCTCTTTTTACCCTGAAAATAAATCATTAGGGTCTCAGTTGATTCTGGATTTTGAAGAAAGCAAAAAAAATATCTTTGGATGTCATTTGGAAATGCTAGGCGTGAGCAGCTGTTGTTAATTATGACTTCATTTTCTCCTCCAGACTTCTTTGGTTGCATGCCATAACTGCATGGGGCATGGGGGTTTACGGCTTGAAAATAGCCTTGTCATTTGGTGAAGTCTAACAGAGCAAAGGGGACTTGATAAATGATAAAAATGTTCCTTGGAAAGCTCCTTAGATCAGATTAGTTCTCAGTTGTTTGTTTTTAGAATCCCAATAGTCTTGAACAATTAAAAGGTAAATACAAGAGGCCACACAATTCATGAACCATATAGAAAATATTTAACAGCTATTGAATTACTATTGAAAGCAACTCTTCCGCCCTTTATTTACATGGTCYGTTTATATGCTCTGCTTAGAATGTTAAATAAATTGAGTTAATCACATAATTAAACTCCAGTTTAACTTGTATTCCTCATATACTGAACATCAGACAAATGCTTAAGTATCTTGATGAACTGGGGTCTTAGGGTGTGACTCTAAAAGGTACTATGCAGTCTGTCCCTGAGCGCTAACTTGCAAAGCTTTGAATCTCGGGAAGACAAATAACATGTTCTTCAGCAAACTGTGGGATTTCCCCCCTCCTGCCCCCCAATTCTTTCCTTTACTGGATCATTAGAAGAGACTTCAACATTTTACAGAGCTGAATCTTCAAAACAGTAATGAAAAATCTTACCATTAGTTTYGGCATAGAGTTAAGTCAGTGGTTCAAACAAAGGGAGGTGGTCCAGATAATCTAGTACTGTTAAAATTCATATGGGGAGCAGGGTTATGGGATTAAGAGGGTGATGATTTGTTTTATGGCTATTTTCATTACATACTTTACATTGCTGTCTTTTGGAATAAAACAAGATTTACTGTAATAAAAGCTTCTTAACATTCATTCTATTTGTTCCATTTCCACGAGTCCCACTGTTCTGTTTATTCTTTCTATTGTCCTTTTCCTTTTCTATAGAAAGTAATTACCCTTTATATGGAATTATCGAAATTAAGAACAGTGAGACATTTTGATCCAGATCTCAGTTTATTGAAGAATGATGCTGCACAGACTATGGTGAGGAAATGCATCAGGAAAATCCTTCTAATTTGCTGCTGTAAAGTGCAGCAGCAACAGGACACTTTTAGCTGGTGTTCAAAGTAATTGTGAGAATGATGGGACTCAAACTGTCCTCCATGTGAAATTTATCCTTCACCCAATCAGCAGAAACAACTAATGCACTGGAACATGTATTATATCCCATCTACTTCCCAATAAAGTCAGTGGTGTCCAATCAGACACCTATTGTTAGTAGAGAATCTGAAATTGATACAATCACTACATTGATCTACAGTTGTGTCTGTCATTTGCTTGCCACCACATCCTCCTCCCCTTCCACTATGCAGCCATTTTGGAGCAGGAGCCCATGGCACTGAGTTTCAGAACACTCTAGTGATCAGATTTGTTAGCAATATCGGGCTAAATAATGACAATTTACTCAGCCCAGCTCCAAACAAGGGCCATTGGTAATGCCACATGGAAGGGTGGAGGGTACAATGCGGCACAGCTCCCCGAGATAACCAAGGAAACACTCGCCTGCTCTAAGCCCTGCTATCACACTTGGCCTGGAAGCACAGAGGATCAGGCTGATCATTTCATTTTACACACGATTGTCCCCCAAACATGCTGGAGAATCTCCTATTGATGGACGGCTGGTAAGTTGTCTGGACTGAGAGAGAAAGGAAGGCAAAGAAAAAAGAAAAGCCTTGAAATATCCTCCTTTTGCTCATGCATTTAGGAGGATGGATAGATGTGAGACAGTTCAGTTCGGTTTGTTCAGTTTTTGTTCAGTTCGATTACAAAGCCAGCTACATTACCTACCAGTCAGGTTCACTCTCAGTACTAGACAGGCTGGCAACAGGCCAAGGGACACACATATGACAACCTGTGACTTCTGCTACCAGAAACAAGTCAGAAATAAATTCCTTATGATATTAATTTGAAAGTTTGTAGGCAAGGATCATTACACAGGTAATCTTTAAACACTGGGTTAATCTCAGTCTAGAATAAAATGTAAATCTGAAGATAACTGCTTAAAGTTTAAGGTAATTTTAGTGCTTAAATCTGCTAGTGATAGCTATCACTATAATTTTCTTTACTTCAACCTAAAAAACATTAACTATAGGCACCTCTTCTTGTAAGTGTAGTCTTCAAAAAGCTCCTCTTCTTGTGGGAAGCTACTAATACCAGTTTATTGAATGCACAAACCTCAGAGTTGGCTGTTACACAAACATACAAGTAAGTGATGCTATCTCTGATCTCATCACATGTTCTGAGTTAAGATCAGATTATCATTATCAGTACTTGGATACATGTTCCCCAAAGAAACTCCATATACTGCAGTGTTAACAATTCAGTAGGAACCACTGTCTTCATTACAGACAAATTTTCCTGGTATAACAACCAAATGGATCTATCTATTTCTCCCTGAAGATGTTAGTTCAATATGTTAAAGATAATGTTTAACTTGATCATTAACTGCTATGGTTCCATAGGCTTGCAGCAGGTACCAAACACTTAGAGTTTAGAAATACTACAGTGATTTATTTCTATTTTCACCATGTTCCTTTTAGTAAAGAAGAAAGGAAAATTAAAAAAAGGAAAGGAAATCAAAACCAAGAGCGATGAAAGGCATAGGGAGAAGGACAATCAAATGCATCRTTTCCACCTAAAGTCTATGACTCTTTGCACTCCACAATTAGAAGTAACACAGGAAAAGTTAAAATTAATAGAAATTAACATTAACAAAACCCCCACATTTTCCAGTCCCATTTAGGCTTAGATACTGGTTATGAAGTATATAAATGACCACTACTGTTTATTTGGATCATGTTAAATGAAAGCCTTCTACTTCATAGATGTTTTAGGTTCAGGGTCTTGACAGAGTTCAAAAGAAGCAAACCCAGGAGTTCTTCATTCCCCCCCCCCCCTCCAGCCCCAACTCTTGTAATGCGTTTTAAAAAAGCTTTTGTTTTCACCTAATATTCTCCTTCTTGGATGGAAAAGAAGGATTCAGAATAAAAAAAAGCTGATGGTTGGATAATGTGTTAAAAAAACCCAACCAAAATCGAAAAAAAATCCACCCCACAACAAAAGTCAAGGAGTGAAAAAAGAAAGAAGGAAAGAAGGAAAGAAGGAAAGAAGGAAAGAGAAAGAAAGAAAGAAAGAAGGAAAGGAAGAAAGGAAGGAAGAAAGAAAAAGAAGGAA